>OY288108.1:80163957-80209675 GCA_958431115.1 Syrphus vitripennis | reverse complement strand
CCTCTGATTTTACAGTCTATCGAAAAGATGTCCTGGTTGCTGATGAAAATATTAGTGACACTTCCACGAGTAACTCTTCATTAGGTCGCGGTGTACTTTTGGCAATAAAATCTTCATTTGACTCATCACTTTTAGAAATACCAAACATTTTAAATCTGGAAATCATTTGTGTAAAAGTTCGTCTGACCAAACGTTTCCTTTACTTATTATGTTGCTATATACCCCCCACTCAGCCTACTAGTACATACCAACTTTTAGTTGATGCTATTGATTTTTTGATCGATCTCATTGATAGTGAAGATGACATTATCGTAGTTGGCGACTTTAACCTTCCTCGATTGGTATGGGAAGCTTCTGAGGACGAGAACTATTACGTCTCTTCCAATGCAGTCTCCGAAAAAGAAATCCTCTTTGTCGATAGATGTTTGTCTTCTTCCCTCGCTCAGATAAGTGGTGTTAAGAACTATCTGGAAAGGCAGTTAGACTTGGTCTTCTCAACTGACGCTCATAATACTGCCATTACGGACAATAATCAAATCCTCTCTAAACTTGACAATCACCATCCACCTATTGCAATTACCTTTGCCTTTGATTGTGAAAATATACTTCCTTACTCTCCCACATTACAGAAATATAATTTTCGCAAAGCTGATTTCGATAAACTGAATGAACTTATTGGGAAAATTAACTTCGACTTTATTTCGAGCGACCTGAGTATGGATCTTATTGTCACGTGTTTTTATAATCAACTTCATAACTGCTTTTCACAATCCATCCCACTCATGCCTCAAAAGAACTTTACAAAATCTCCCTCATGGTACAACAAAGATCTTCGTACTCTCCGTAATAAAAGAAATAAGCTATGGAAAAAATATCTTAGGACAAAATCAAATCAAGATCTTTCCAACTATGTCTCCGCATTTTATGACTTTTCGTATTTATGTGATTCTCTTTACTCAAACCACCTAATTCAAATCCAATCCGATCTCATCACGAATCCAAAAAACTTTTTTCAGTTCATAAATTCCAAAAAAAAGTCAGATGGTTATCCCTCAACTCTGAAATACTCCAATTCCTCATCCGCTGACCCTCTCACTATTTCTAACTTTTTTGCAGATTTCTTTGGCCAAGCTTTTTCTTCAAACAATTCAGAAATAAATCTTAATTTCTTTAGATATTTAAACGGTTGCAACCAAACATCTTTAGCATCAATTTGTATATACCAAACCTCAGTGATTAACAAGATTAACCTGCTTAAAGATGATAACTCGTCGGGTCCAGACGGGATCCCACCTATTGTTCTTAAGAAATGTGTTACAAAGCTCGCTCAACCACTCGCTGTTCTCTTTCAATTATCTATTTCTCGCGGTGTGTTCCCCAAACAGTGGAAAGAATCTTTCATTATCCCTATCCATAAAAAAGGATCTAAAAATGAAATCTCAAACTATAGGCCAATAGCTAAACTGTCTTGTATTCCAAAATTATTTGAAAGTATAGTTCACGATAACTTACTTCTTCACTGCAAACCACTTTTTTCAAAAAAACAACACGGGTTTCTTAAAGGTAGATCAACAACTTCTAATCTAACTGAATTTGTATCAAATAGTATTTGTGCCATGGAATCAGGCTATGAAGTTGATGCAATTGCAACCGATTTTAGCAAAGCATTTGATAAAATTTCCCACAATATAATAATCTTTAAACTAAAATCGTATGGATTCCCACCTCTGTTTATATCTTGGGTCAAATCTTATTTGGATGATAGGATATATACAGTTTTGTTCAGGGCTAATACCTCCAACCCTATATACTCAAAATCTGGCGTCCCGCAAGGGAGTCACCTCGGCCCTCTGCTTTTCTTGCTAAGTATTAACGACGTCGAGCTTACTTTAGTAGGATCTGACCTGGAGATTTATGCAGACGACATGCGTATCTCTAAACGGATTAAAAATACGGAAGATTCTCAATTACTACAAGAAGACTTAAATAACTTCTATACCTGGTGTCGTCATAATTTCCTTGAGCTAAATATTACCAAATGTCAATCTATTACTTACTCCCGCAAACGCCCTCCTCTTCCTCACCGTTGTTACTACATAAATAATGAACAAATTTCTGTCGTTACTTCCATTCGCGACTTGGGGGTTCTTTGTGATAATCAGCTGAATTTCCGAGCTCATTATGAATCTATTATTAATAGAGCTAATTCAACCTTAGGATTCATTAAACGCTGGTCCAAGGAATTCTCAGATCCCTACGTCACAAAATCCCTATATATAACCTTTGTTAGGCCTCTGCTAGAGTACGCGTCCCAGGTCTGGTCACCCTATCATCATATCCACGTTCAGAGAATTGAATCCGTTCAACGCAGATTTATTAGATTTGCTCTGAGGGGCCTTGGATGGGATGACCCATTCATTCTGCCTCCCTACGAGAACCGTCTTTTACTTATCAATTTGCAAACCCTCAGCAAACGTCGTGATAATGCTGACCTACTCTTTCTTCATCAGTTAGTAACTGGAGGTATTGACTGTGCTGACTTACTTAACAAAGTCAAGTGCAACGTAAATCATCGCTGTCTTAGGTCAATACCACTGTTTCATATACCCTTTCACCGAACCGAGTACGGCCAAAATGAACCACTCACAAGAATGCTGAGAAAAGCGAATAATTCTTGTATATTTGATCTTACCCTTTCAAAAACCGCCCTTAAGAATGCTCTCCAATAACTATCTTTTTTCTCCTCTCCTACATTCCCGACTTAATTATTGTTATGTATTGTTATTTTTTTTTTTTTTTACTATCATTAAGTTAATTTTAGATTCATAGTTTTAAGATTGTTGTTTATATTTTATATATGTATAAGAATTATGCTTGAATTAAGCCAAATTAAATTAAAAAAAAATTAAATTAAATTAAATTAAATTAAATTAAATTAAATTAAATTAAATTAAATTAAATTAAATTAAATTAAATTAAATTAAATTAAATTAAATTAAATTAAATTAAATTAAATTAAATTAAATTAAATTAAATTAAATTAAATTAAATTAAATTAAATTAAATTAAATTAAATTAAATTAAATTAAATTAAATTAAATTAAATTAAATTAAATTAAATTAAATTAAATTAAATTAAATTAAATTAAATTAAATTAAATTAAATTAAATTAAATTAAATTAAATTAAATTAAATTAAATTAAATTAAATTAAATTAAATTAAATTAAATTAAATTAAATTAAATTAAATTAAATTAAATTAAATTAAATTAAATTAAATTAAATTAAATTAAATTAAATTAAATTAAATTAAATTAAATTAAATTAAATTAAATTAAATTAAATTAAATTAAATTAAATTAAATTAAATTAAATTAAATTAAATTAAATTAAATTAAATTAAATTAAATTAAATTAAATTAAATTAAATTAAATTAAATTAAATTAAATTAAATTAAATTAAATTAAATTAAATTAAATTAAATTAAATTAAATTAAATTAAATTAAATTAAATTAAATTAAATTAAATTAAATTAAATTAAATTAAATTAAATTAAATTAAATTAAATTAAATTAAATTAAATTAAATTAAATTAAATTAAATTAAATTAAATTAAATTAAATTAAATTAAATTAAATTAAATTAAATTAAATTAAATTAAATTAAATTAAATTAAATTAAATTAAATTAAATTAAATTAAATTAAATTAAATTAAATTAAATTAAATTAAATTAAATTAAATTAAATTAAATTAAATTAAATTAAATTAAATTAAATTAAATTAAATTAAATTAAATTAAATTAAATTAAATTAAATTAAATTAAATTAAATTAAATTAAATTAAATTAAATTAAATTAAATTAAATTAAATTAAATTAAATTAAATTAAATTAAATTAAATTAAATTAAATTAAATTAAATTAAATTAAATTAAATTAAATTAAATTAAATTAAATTAAATTAAATTAAATTAAATTAAATTAAATTAAATTAAATTAAATTAAATTAAATTAAATTAAATTAAATTAAATTAAATTAAATTAAATTAAATTAAATTAAATTAAATTAAATTAAATTAAATTAAATTAAATTAAATTAAATTAAATTAAATTAAATTAAATTAAATTAAATTAAATTAAATTAAATTAAATTAAATTAAATTAAATTAAATTAAATTAAATTAAATTAAATTAAATTAAATTAAATTAAATTAAATTAAATTAAATTAAATTAAATTAAATTAAATTAAATTAAATTAAATTAAATTAAATTAAATTAAATTAAATTAAATTAAATTAAATTAAATTAAATTAAATTAAATTAAATTAAATTAAATTAAATTAAATTAAATTAAATTAAATTAAATTAAATTAAATTAAATTAAATTAAATTAAATTAAATTAAATTAAATTAAATTAAATTAAATTAAATTAAATTAAATTAAATTAAATTAAATTAAATTAAATTAAATTAAATTAAATTAAATTAAATTAAATTAAATTAAATTAAATTAAATTAAATTAAATTAAATTAAATTAAATTAAATTAAATTAAATTAAATTAAATTAAATTAAATTAAATTAAATTAAATTAAATTAAATTAAATTAAATTAAATTAAATTAAATTAAATTAAATTAAATTAAATTAAATTAAATTAAATTAAATTAAATTAAATTAAATTAAATTAAATTAAATTAAATTAAATTAAATTAAATTAAATTAAATTAAATTAAATTAAATTAAATTAAATTAAATTAAATTAAATTAAATTAAATTAAATTAAATTAAATTAAATTAAATTAAATTAAATTAAATTAAATTAAATTAAATTAAATTAAATTAAATTAAATTAAATTAAATTAAATTAAATTAAATTAAATTAAATTAAATTAAATTAAATTAAATTAAATTAAATTAAATTAAATTAAATTAAATTAAATTAAATTAAATTAAATTAAATTAAATTAAATTAAATTAAATTAAATTAAATTAAATTAAATTAAATTAAATTAAATTAAATTAAATTAAATTAAATTAAATTAAATTAAATTAAATTAAATTAAATTAAATTAAATTAAATTAAATTAAATTAAATTAAATTAAATTAAATTAAATTAAATTAAATTAAATTAAATTAAATTAAATTAAATTAAATTAAATTAAATTAAATTAAATTAAATTAAATTAAATTAAATTAAATTAAATTAAATTAAATTAAATTAAATTAAATTAAATTAAATTAAATTAAATTAAATTAAATTAAATTAAATTAAATTAAATTAAATTAAATTAAATTAAATTAAATTAAATTAAATTAAATTAAATTAAATTAAATTAAATTAAATTAAATTAAATTAAATTAAATTAAATTAAATTAAATTAAATTAAATTAAATTAAATTAAATTAAATTAAATTAAATTAAATTAAATTAAATTAAATTAAATTAAATTAAATTAAATTAAATTAAATTAAATTAAATTAAATTAAATTAAATTAAATTAAATTAAATTAAATTAAATTAAATTAAATTAAATTAAATTAAATTAAATTAAATTAAATTAAATTAAATTAAATTAAATTAAATTAAATTAAATTAAATTAAATTAAATTAAATTAAATTAAATTAAATTAAATTAAATTAAATTAAATTAAATTAAATTAAATTAAATTAAATTAAATTAAATTAAATTAAATTAAATTAAATTAAATTAAATTAAATTAAATTAAATTAAATTAAATTAAATTAAATTAAATTAAATTAAATTAAATTAAATTAAATTAAATTAAATTAAATTAAATTAAATTAAATTAAATTAAATTAAATTAAATTAAATTAAATTAAATTAAATTAAATTAAATTAAATTAAATTAAATTAAATTAAATTAAATTAAATTAAATTAAATTAAATTAAATTAAATTAAATTAAATTAAATTAAATTAAATTAAATTAAATTAAATTAAATTAAATTAAATTAAATTAAATTAAATTAAATTAAATTAAATTAAATTAAATTAAATTAAATTAAATTAAATTAAATTAAATTAAATTAAATTAAATTAAATTAAATTAAATTAAATTAAATTAAATTAAATTAAATTAAATTAAATTAAATTAAATTAAATTAAATTAAATTAAATTAAATTAAATTAAATTAAATTAAATTAAATTAAATTAAATTAAATTAAATTAAATTAAATTAAATTAAATTAAATTAAATTAAATTAAATTAAATTAAATTAAATTAAATTAAATTAAATTAAATTAAATTAAATTAAATTAAATTAAATTAAATTAAATTAAATTAAATTAAATTAAATTAAATTAAATTAAATTAAATTAAATTAAATTAAATTAAATTAAATTAAATTAAATTAAATTAAATTAAATTAAATTAAATTAAATTAAATTAAATTAAATTAAATTAAATTAAATTAAATTAAATTAAATTAAATTAAATTAAATTAAATTAAATTAAATTAAATTAAATTAAATTAAATTAAATTAAATTAAATTAAATTAAATTAAATTAAATTAAATTAAATTAAATTAAATTAAATTAAATTAAATTAAATTAAATTAAATTAAATTAAATTAAATTAAATTAAATTAAATTAAATTAAATTAAATTAAATTAAATTAAATTAAATTAAATTAAATTAAATTAAATTAAATTAAATTAAATTAAATTAAATTAAATTAAATTAAATTAAATTAAATTAAATTAAATTAAATTAAATTAAATTAAATTAAATTAAATTAAATTAAATTAAATTAAATTAAATTAAATTAAATTAAATTAAATTAAATTAAATTAAATTAAATTAAATTAAATTAAATTAAATTAAATTAAATTAAATTAAATTAAATTAAATTAAATTAAATTAAATTAAATTAAATTAAATTAAATTAAATTAAATTAAATTAAATTAAATTAAATTAAATTAAATTAAATTAAATTAAATTAAATTAAATTAAATTAAATTAAATTAAATTAAATTAAATTAAATTAAATTAAATTAAATTAAATTAAATTAAATTAAATTAAATTAAATTAAATTAAATTAAATTAAATTAAATTAAATTAAATTAAATTAAATTAAATTAAATTAAATTAAATTAAATTAAATTAAATTAAATTAAATTAAATTAAATTAAATTAAATTAAATTAAATTAAATTAAATTAAATTAAATTAAATTAAATTAAATTAAATTAAATTAAATTAAATTAAATTAAATTAAATTAAATTAAATTAAATTAAATTAAATTAAATTAAATTAAATTAAATTAAATTAAATTAAATTAAATTAAATTAAATTAAATTAAATTAAATTAAATTAAATTAAATTAAATTAAATTAAATTAAATTAAATTAAATTAAATTAAATTAAATTAAATTAAATTAAATTAAATTAAATTAAATTAAATTAAATTAAATTAAATTAAATTAAATTAAATTAAATTAAATTAAATTAAATTAAATTAAATTAAATTAAATTAAATTAAATTAAATTAAATTAAATTAAATTAAATTAAATTAAATTAAATTAAATTAAATTAAATTAAATTAAATTAAATTAAATTAAATTAAATTAAATTAAATTAAATTAAATTAAATTAAATTAAATTAAATTAAATTAAATTAAATTAAATTAAATTAAATTAAATTAAATTAAATTAAATTAAATTAAATTAAATTAAATTAAATTAAATTAAATTAAATTAAATTAAATTAAATTAAATTAAATTAAATTAAATTAAATTAAATTAAATTAAATTAAATTAAATTAAATTAAATTAAATTAAATTAAATTAAATTAAATTAAATTAAATTAAATTAAATTAAATTAAATTAAATTAAATTAAATTAAATTAAATTAAATTAAATTAAATTAAATTAAATTAAATTAAATTAAATTAAATTAAATTAAATTAAATTAAATTAAATTAAATTAAATTAAATTAAATTAAATTAAATTAAATTAAATTAAATTAAATTAAATTAAATTAAATTAAATTAAATTAAATTAAATTAAATTAAATTAAATTAAATTAAATTAAATTAAATTAAATTAAATTAAATTAAATTAAATTAAATTAAATTAAATTAAATTAAATTAAATTAAATTAAATTAAATTAAATTAAATTAAATTAAATTAAATTAAATTAAATTAAATTAAATTAAATTAAATTAAATTAAATTAAATTAAATTAAATTAAATTAAATTAAATTAAATTAAATTAAATTAAATTAAATTAAATTAAATTAAATTAAATTAAATTAAATTAAACTAAATTAAATTCTTTTTTTCGATGAAATAAAAATAAAAAAAAGTTACGTGGCCCTAAATTTTAAGGCCCTAAGCCTTAGCCTACCTAACCTATAACAAAATCCATATTTCAATATGCTTTAGAACAGGCTCAGAGATTCAGTATAACTTTAATATTTTGGGTTACCTTCTTTTAGAATACATTTTATGCGGACGGGAAGAATAGAAGCAAAATGATTTCGTGCTAATGAATGTTTTCTGGAACATTCGGATGAAAAAGTTTATACTTTTAAACTCATGAATAAAAAAATTGATTCTACTATAGCTTATTGCCAATCTTTGCTTCTTGTAAAGGAAGTACAGTTATATAAAAAAATTTCTCAAAAACAAAAAAAAAATTAAATATTTTGTTGTTTTGTTGTAAATAACTTATTAGAAAATTTGAACATATTTTTTAAGAAAAAAAAATCATACTAAAAAACATACGATATGCACTGGATCCTGATGCGGCTGCAAAGGATACCATTCCGCCTCATCATCAAGTATATGATGGGTTATGTCGATGAGAACTTCACCGAGAAATTCGTTGGCACCAAACTGGAGATAATCCCAAAGTGTTATCTAGAAATGTTAATAAGAAAAAAAAACTTAACTATTCATTTTGCAAAATCTTTGATTAATTTTTCGAATAATAATAATAATAAAAAAAGATAATGACTTAATAAAATAAAAAAGTTTTCATGAGGACAACCAAAAATACGTAAGGGTCCATTTGATTGGGCATATTTTTGCATATTTAATCGAAAATGTATTTGCGGATTGTTTTAGTCCTCCTAAACTAACTAATTTCGCTCCTGTGCATCTAACAAAATTTTGGCAGAATAAAAATTGATTTTCCAAGAGTATGACGAGTTAGTCTAAAAGCACATTTCCAACCTAAACGAAACACGACGGCATAGCGTTTCAAATTATTGAACCGCAATTAGAATGAAAATTTGTCCGATTACATTGTGGCGAGCAGTTGGCAGATACCTGTAAATATGGGAGTTTCTTGGATGATGCTCTCAAAGACAGGTTGCTAATGGGTATAAAAAAACAAAAAGATTCAATCCAAACTTATCGATATTGGGGAAGCGTGTGATCCGCATTGAATATGGAAATGATTGAACTTGATATGGTTCACATGAGGGGAACACCATCAGGGGCTCTAAATTCTATGAAAACTAAACATTCGCATGATGGGCAGCAGCAAATCGTTCAAATTCAAAGAGTCATGAGAATTTGAAGAACCAAGGGGGTGATGTGAAGCATGGGTCGAGGTCAAGATGGTCCAATTTGGCATATGTGCAATGAAATTTTTGCAAAAAGTGGGGCCTTGTGCAAAAGTACTGTTTTTTAAAGAATAACAGTAAAGGCAGAACGAGATCGAGAAACAGCTATAACAGTAAAAGCGGAAGCAGAGGTAATAGAGTTAGTTATATTGATAACTCAGAAAACGAAAAATATGAGCCAAATGATTTAGGTTATATTAATAATTTGCAAACAGAAAACAATTCTTTAATTTTTAATTTAATTTGTAATGGTGAAAGCATAAAGATGGAGCTAGATTCTGGGGCCTGTACCTCGGTCTACACGTTAAGACATTTGATTCCTTGTATCCAAACGTTGACATTTTAAAAATCAATCGGTCTTTAAATGTTATTTCTGGTGACAATGTAAAGATTGTTTGTTATATTGAGGTTTTGATTAGTTTGTCATGTGAAAGTGAGTCGTTTGGCTTGGAGTTGGTCATTGTTCAGGGTCCGAAAGTTTTTGTACCTCTTCTTGGAAGATTACCTTCATAAGTTGTTACCTGATTGGACAACTAACAGCCCCATTCTGGCGTGCCCCCCTTTTGATCTGGATGAGGTTTCTCATCTACAATTCATCCTCCAAATTCGTTCCTTTGATGAATTTAATGATTTGGGGTATTTTTAGAGAATGTAATTCATTCTCTTCTATATGGTACTTGCCCAGATATTTATGTCTATGATGCATCAGTGCATTACATTTTCCTATTATGTGGTCCGGTGTCTCCTCATGAGCGTTGCAGAATCTGCAGGAGGCGCTGCTCACTAGACCTAGGATACTAAGGTGGTCTTCTCAGTTTGCAATGGTGGGAGAGGAGACCCGTTACTCTCCTAAGATTGTTCCTACTTAGGCTGATGCAGGATAGGAAACGCTCTCGGTTATATTTCCCGAGTAAGAATTTTGCCTGTCTCAGTTTGGGAAGTTCTTCCCAGATTTTTGATCTTTTCGCCTCCTCTTCGGATTTGATCTTGTTTTTAATTATATTCTCTCCTATACCACAATAGGGCTCTGGTCCCGTTAGGGGTGTCATTGCTCCTATTTTTGCTTCTGAGGACTTACAAGTCACAAGCTCTTGTGAGGTTGATATCTTGTGAGGTATTTTTGATCGATAACATTTTAGTATTCTCACACAATCCTCACAAGAAACCTCAGGTGAGGTTGATTTCTTGTGAGGTTTTTGTGATCGATAACATTTTTGGTATTCTCACACAATCCTCACAAGAAACCTCACAACAAATTCACCACAGTAAAGGTGTTTTTTATTTCGAATCTAACAGCCGATTATAAAAAAAAAACGAATCAAATTCAAGTGAAACAGAAATGATGAATGAAATAATGGAAGGTAATTTTGTATTTTTAAAGATAAAAGAGGACCAATAAACAAAAATTAATTAAACATTTTAGTAGCAGACTGTCAGGGTGCCAAACGAACAACGCTTGAACAGCTGGAGCACTTCATTGCTTTTGTCAGAAAATACCCAGAGCTGATGGCCAACAAAAATGATCCGACAAATCCACAGCGGGTAAAACAATTATGGACAGATCTCGCTGTAGAGCTAAACTCATTTCATGGTCCAACAAGGACTGGCGCAGGGTGGAAAGAGGTAATAAAAGATGCATCATGCATCATTGTCATTTTTATATTTATGCATATCTTACCTCTAACATTTCTGAAATCTCTGAAATCCTTCTTCATAATGTAAATAATCAATTATATTTATTTATCCTAGTCATTAAGCACCAAATAAGAGCTGTGATCTACTCTGAAGGAGATCACAAATCACAATATCGATAGTTCTTGTGATGCTCACATGTTGTGAGTTTGCTGTTATAAAATTATATTTACCTCGCCTTGTGAGGTTATTGTGACTTGTGAGGTGTCAGTGAGGTTTGCCAGAATCGGGCTGTAAGTTTGTTAGTGAAATTAGATGCGATAGTTTAAAACCTAATGATTCAGAATTAGTTGAATGTTATAAAAAGGTGTTTCATGGTGATAAAAAAACATTGCATTCGACACTTTAAAGCAAAAATTCTTTAGAACAAAATAGTGTTCCCGTGTTTTTCAAACAATATACAGTTCTTTCGGTGTTAGGGACAAGTTTGAAAATGAACTTAAGAAAATGCTATCATATATCCTGTGCGTTATAGTGGTTGGTATTCTCCAGTAGTTGTGGTAGTGAAACCGAATGGCGATATTCGACTGTGTGTCGATTGTAAAATGACCATTAATCCATGGGTTCTTACGGATCATTCTCCTGTGCCACTATCTGAAGACATTTTTGCCAGTTTGCATGATTCTACTTGTTTAAGTACTTAAGAGATTTAACAATCTAATATAAAAGACTTGAATTTATAATAAATAAATAAATAAAATAAATATTGTTTGCTTCCAGCAATTTAAGTTCTTCTGAACAAAAGAAGTCGCAGCTTCATCGTGAAACGTTGGCCATCATTTTTTCAGTGAAAAAATTCCACAAGTATACCTATTAATGCAAGAGTTCTAATAATATACTCAGATCACCAGCCGTTAAGAGAAATTTTGGCAAGAGTATGATAACCGAGGCACCGAGAAATGATAACCGAAATTTCCTTTCTTAAGAAGGAAAGGGGGGTCTATCTCCCCCCATTTAGGTGGTAGGGGCAATTTAAAAAATATGTACGTTATATGGAAAAAATTAATTAAAAAATAACGGTAATACTTAAAATTAAGTATTATACGTTTTTTAAAGCCAACATTCTATTCTATTAGCCAGTTTTTTTTTTCAAGTCAAAACTATGCATAGTTTTTGAAAAATTTAATTTTAAACTCAAAATTTTAGTAAAAAATAAAATTTTAAAAAATTTTTAATTTCAATATTTCAAAACCATAAGTTTATAAATAATTTTTTTTTTAATAATTTGTTGCTCTTATTAATTTTCAATCAAAAACTGAAAACTAGATGATTTTATGCCTTTGAGTTTTTGAAAAAATTGAAAATAACTACAACTACTATTTTAATTTAATTATGTTTTTTGTTGCTTGAGTGGTTTTATTTTGATACTAATAATGGTAGGTGCGAGTTTGGGTGTATGCAGCAGTGTGGTGTGTGCGAGTTTGTGTGCATGCAACAGTTGGGTGTGTATGGGGGGCATGCTGCCCCCTGCTTGGGCCCACTGTAAGATTTGGGGTAGGTGCGAGGTTCGGTGTATGCAACACCGAGGTGTTAATGGGTGATGCAACCCTCCTGCTTGGGCTCACTATAGGATTTGAGGTGGGTGCAAGGTGGGGTGCATGCAAAGTTTCTTTTGCATTTAAATAAGCTGGATTTAGGAAAAATTAATTTATCCTAGGTATATCTTAATCCATACTCGATTATTACTATCAAAATAAGACTACGTAAATACTCAAGCAAGGAAAAAATAATTTAATTAAAATATTTTTTTTTGGTAATTTTCAATTTTCTCAAGAACTAGAAGACACAAAATCATCTAGTTTTCAGTTTTTGATCAAAAACAAATAAGAGCAATGAATTCTAAAAAAAAACAATGGTAGATAATCTTAAAGTTTTGAAAAATTACACTATAAACCTTTTTTTTAACTTTTTTTTGCCCAAATTTTGAGTTTAAAACAATTTTTTTCAAAAACTATGCATAGTTTTGACTTGATTCAAAAACTGGGTATTAGGCAGAAAGTGTTGGCTTTAAAAAAATGTATAAAACTTAGTTGTAAGTATTACCGTTATTTTTTAATTATTTGTTTTCCATTTAGCGTACATATTTTTTAAGTTGCCCCTACCGCCTAAACGGGGGGAGATAGACCCACCCTTCCCGTAGTAAAAAATGCTTGTATTGCAATGTTCTACAAACAATCCGTTATCATTTCCTGGCGCCCCGGTTATTATACTCTCCCCGAAATTTTTAACCTAAACCAGTCTACACCAGCAGTAGCTGCGACAAGGCTTAATCGCTCGGCAGTGATAATGAGTATGTATGTATGATTATAAAATTGTTTACAAAAAAGGACAAACAGATAGAAGAATATAGAAGAAGATAGTATACGATCGATTGAATGCAATAACTATCTCAATGTAAAGTTTTCAGATACAGCCAAGGATTCAGAGAAGGATTGGAAAATAAGTAGCATTTTAAGCATGGTTCTGTCGGGTTGGCCAAGTAGTGTCTGTGATAGGGATAACTTAAAGAAATATTTTTATAAGCTGTTGTTGTTGTCGGAAGACAAAAGGTGTTTGTTTTAAGGAGATCGTTTGGTTATACCGGATTTAGTTCAAAGGTCTATTTTACAGCTTCTTATTCATGAGTCTCATGTTGGAGTTGTGCGCATGGAGATTCTAGCGCGAACGACTTACATTAGGTTATAGTAAGGGAGGCAGCGTTGAGTTTTTCCGAGTGATTTTACCCGGGATGCTTCTTATCAGAATTGAAAGATATTTGTATGTGTATCATAAAAATGCGCGTCAGCCGCCGCGCCCGCGGTGGACCTAGGTGTGAGGGCAGGTCAAAGTGGTAATTTTTTTTTTTTCAAAAAGTCATTTTACCCGGCTCCAAAATTTGAGGAATGGTTATTGATGTTCTACTGAATCCAAAAATTGCCGTCAGCCGCATGGATGGCGGTGGAAAGACCGTCAGCCAGGCACCTGAACTTGTAAAAAATGTTGAAAAAAAAGTCATTTTACTCGGGCTGATTTTTTTACAGATGAATCTTCAACCTTTCAAGATAATAAAACAAACCGTCAGCCGCCCGGGTAGCGGTGGAAAGACCGTCAGCCGACGTCATCAACATGACGCCCTCCCAGTTGACCTGAGCGTTACTCAGTCACTTTAAATGAAAAACTGACGACTTTTATCCCCACTAACATTCGGTTTATGGCTAATTTTATTTTTGTTAGTAAGCAAACAATCTGAAAATTATAATTTCCATCGATTTAATATTAGTTTCATATTAATTTCGTCACTTTTGCCGAAGGTAACTAAATTAGTCAAGTAAACGGAACTCGAAAAAGAAGATAGTTCCCCAAAAAAGGTAGGGTAGTGCTATTTTTTTTATATGTTGTAAAGTATATATAGTAAAAGAAAAAAAAATAAATTACACAACCATGCCCCCTCCACCCCTTCACCATTCTCGAAAAACCAATCGCAGAAAATACCACAATTTTCGACTTTTTTCAAGTTTTTGTCAAAAACTCAGAAATTGTAAATTTTTGGGATCAATATTCTTCTACAAAAATAAAGTAAATTAAATTTCCTACGAAATACAAAATTCAATTATTATTTTTGGTTAAGCCGTTTTGCCGCTATAGCCAGCTGAAAAAACGCCAAAATTTGTCTTTTTTTTAAACCCGTTTTCTCGATTTTTTTTTTCATTCAGACTTCAAAAACTGTACTTGTAATTGCAAATATCTCTAAATTTTCTAAAACTACATAAAATTCTCTATAAAATGAACATCTTAATTATTTATTAAGGCCAAACCGTGTAACCGCCAGAGCACTTTTAAATAAAAGGTATGTCATAACTAGAAAACGCGAAGTCAACTGGATTTCATTTATTAATTTCATCACTTCTTGCCAGAATCCCAAATGTTTTTTTTTTTTCATTTTTACCTAATAAAAAAGGTATTATGTATGTATACCGTATATACAGGGTGTCCCGTAAAGGATAGTCCAAACTGAATATGGTGATAGGCCAGTTCATGACCATTCAGAATTTGGTAACTTGTTCATCCCAAATCGTAACGGTTTTCGAGTAACTTTGGACCACTGTTTTGCTCACCCCGTCCATAATTGATTTTTTATTTTTTTTATTTTTTCACCAAAATATTGACCAGAAATAAAACTTTCTTTGCATTCAAAAAATTTTGATTTTAGTCCACCATTTTTATAAAATTACTAGATAAATTCATAGTTTGATCAAAATTAATTTTTTACTTCAATATTTGAAAGAGCGCCCTGAAAAAAAACCGCATGACACAATACTGGACCTTACTTTTAAAAAATTGCCTTGCTTTTCAAATTTCTAAAAAGGTATAAATCTTACCAATACGAATTCCCAATCAAAAGTTATTAGACAGTTTAAACTCGATAAGTTGTGGTTTTAATAAAAATTAAAATAAATTCTTTTTTTGTTTTTGTTTTTGTTTTTGTAATGTTGTTTGTTTCATGTTTTTTTTTAATTTGTTTTTGTTTACATTTTTAATTTTTTACCCAGTTTATTTATAAAAATTGTTCAAAATGTGCCCCACCTGCACGTATACAAGCTCGACAGCGTTTAAAAAACTGTCTTTTTAAATTCCTTGTGCTTATCGAGTTGCTTATTTCTGCAGCAGAAACCTGAATACGTTGCTGGAGTTCACTTATGTTTGAAATAGGCTTAGCATAGTTTTTTTCCTTGAGACAGACCCAATAAAAAAAGTCCAACGGATTAAGGTCTGGTGACCGAGGTGGCCATAAAATTGGTCCACCACGCATCGTTCATGGTAAGAAATGTCCAAAAAACGTTTCACATTTCTATTGTAATGAGCTGGGCAACCGTCGGCGTCGTGTTGATACCACATAGACTGTATTATGGCAAGTGGCACGTCTTCCAAAAAAAAAAATAGCATATTTTGCAGAAAATCTAAATAAATTTCACTATTTAGTGTATGCGGCAGTTCAATGGGTCCTATTATGTGGCCATTCAAAATCCCAGTCCACAAATTTATTTTGAACTGGTATTAAGAATTTTGTTCTCGCACCAAATGCGGATTTTCCAATTGCCAACTATGGAGGTTACGCAAGTTGACAAATCCATCTTTTTTGCAAGATGAGTCGTCGTCCACAATATTTTGTTGAAAAAATCTGGATCCTCATGGTTTTTTTGGAGCACCGTCCGAAAAAATTCAACCCTTTGTGTGTAGTCCCTTGGAAGAAGAGTTTGAATACGTTGCAAATGAAAGGAATGCAGCTTGTTCCTTTTCAGCATTCTGTGTGTTTGTTTTTGAGATACCTGTTGTCCTTTCGATAACTCTAATAGAAGTAGAAGGTTAAGTCTGCACAGCACGCAAAACTGCCTCATCATGGTGGCGTTGACTTCTTCCTTGTCCTAGACTTCTCCCTGGTGCCCTGCCCTCCAAATAAGCCAAGTGAACCCGTATGAAAAGGCGATGGTCGGGATGTGAAGCATTTGGGTACCTTTCAGTATATGTCCTGGCTGCTAATCTAGCGTTTCCTCCACATTCTCCATAAATGTAATGCATTGAAGCATATTCGCGTGGCGTGTAAAACATTTTATTTTTTTTTCAATTAAAAGCGTTTTAAAAAAACCAAAAAAGAAAAAATAACTATCTCACTTTGAATGACTAATTAGCGCCATTAATTTTGAACGTTTTGAAATTTTTACCAGCCATACCATTACCGGTAAAAATAAATAAAACATTAGTACAAGGATTGACCAAGCGTGGCGTCTTAAACTTAAAGACCGCCATTGTTAGTAGAATTAACTTGATTTGAAAATGAAATTAATTATTGAAATTGATATACGATTTCGCTAATATTACAATGAAAAAATTTGGGTTAAAGTACCGACAGTGAAAAAAATTAAAAAACAACAATAAAAAACAACACGTAAGAAAACTAAAAACACAAAAAAAAACATGAAACAAACAACATTACAAAAACAAAAACAAAAAAAGAATTTATTTTAATTTTTATTAAAACCACGACTTATCGAGTTTAAACTGTAATAACTTTTGATTGGGAATTCGTATTGGTAAGATTTATATCTTTTTAGAAATTTGAAAAGCAAGGCAATTTTTTAAAAGTAAGGGCCAGTATTGTGTCATGCGGTTTTTTTTTCAGGGCGCTCTTTCAAATATTGAAGTAAAAAATTAATTTTGATCAAACTATGAATTTATCTAGTAATTTTATAAAAAATGGTGGACTAAAATCAAAATTTTTTGAATGCACAAAAAAAGTTTTATTTCTGGTCAATATTTTGGTGAAAAAATAAAAAAAATAAAAAATCAATTATGGACGGGGTGAGCAAAACAGTGGTCCAAAGTTACTCGAACCGTTACGATTTGGGATGAACAAGTTACCAAATTCTGAATGGTCATGAACTGGCCTATCACCATATTCAGTTTGGACTATCCTTTACGGGACACCCTGTATATACGGTATACATACATAATACCTTTTTTATTAGGTAAAAATGAAAAAAAAAAAACATTTGGGATTCTGGCAAGAAGTGATGAAATTAATAAATGAAATCCAGTTGACTTCGCGTTTTCTAGTTATGACATACCTTTTATTTAAAAGTGCTCTGGCGGTTACACGGTTTGGCCTAAATAAATAATTAAGATGTTCATTTTATAGAGAATTTTATGTAGTTTTAGAAAATTTAGAGATATTTGCAATTACAAGTACAGTTTTTGAAGTCTGAATGAAAAAAAAATCGAGAAAACGGGTTTAAAAAAAAGACAAATTTTGGCGTTTTTTCAGCTGGCTATAGCGGCAAAACGGCTTAACCAAAAATAATAATTGAATTTTGTATTTCGTAGGAAATTTAATTTACTTTATTTCTGTAGAAGAATATTGATCCCAAAAATTTACAATTTCTGAGTTTTTGACAAAAACTTGAAAAAAGTCGAAAATTGTGGTATTTTCTGCGATTGGTTTTTCGAGAATGGTGAAGGGGTGGAGGGGGCGTGGTTGTGTAATTTATTTTTTTTTCTTCTACTATATATACTTTACAACATATAAAAAAAATAGCACTACCCTACCTTTTTTGGAGAACTATCTTCTTTTTCGATTTCCGTTTACTTGACTAATTTAGTTACCTTAGGCAAAAGTGACGAAATTAATATGAAACTAATATTAAATCGATGGAAATTATAATTTTCAGATTGTTTGCTTACTAACAAAAATAAAATTAGCCATAAACCGAATGTTAGTGGGGATAAAAGTCGTCAGTTTTTCATTTAAAGTGACTGAGTAACGCTCAGGTCAACTGGGAGGGCGTCATGTTGATGACGTCGGCTGACGGTCTTTCCACCGCTACCCGGGCGGCTGACGGTTTGTTTTATTATCTTGAAAGGTTGAAGATTCATCTGTAAAAAAATCAGCCCGAGTAAAATGACTTTTTTTTTCAAAATTTTTTACAAGTTCAGGTGCCTGGCTGACGGTCTTTCCACCGCCATCCATGCAGCTGACGGCAATTTTTGGATTCAGTAGAACATCAATAACCATTCCTCAAATTTTTGAGCCGGGTAAAATGACTTTTTGAAAAAAAAAAATTACCACTTTGACCCGCCCTCACACCTAGGTCCACCGCTACCCATGCGGCTGACGGCCAGATATATTATGTATTAGTGGAAAACTATCTATACTATTAATTTAAGCCCGGGTACTTATCACTTTTCCAAATTAACGCTACCTCCCATACTATTAAGGTATTAGTTTTAAGTAGGGACATTCGGGGTGGCACAAAAAAAAATATGTACAATGTATGTACATAAACCAAAAATATAATAAAATAAAAAAACAAAATGCTGCTGTGGCTGTTCTAGTTCTTAAGTAGTATTTAGTAGTTTTAAGTAATTTTAAATTAGTTTGTAAGTTTTATATAAAAATAAATAAAAAAAAATAAAAAAAAATAAAAAAAAATAAGGACACCAAGTGTTCCGGATTAACTAAACACATTTTTTTATCATTAACTTGCTTTGAATTAATTATTTTTGCTATTAACATAGTTTCATTCATTCATTTCATTCATTTAATTCATTTCATTCTTAACTGTTATACAACTTAAATTCTTCATACACAATTTATTGAATCATTGTACTTAGTAAGATCGTAAATGTCAAATCTTATGTAATAATTCTTATGCACGCACCGGTTCTTTTATTCTCCTATTTATTATTACATAATAATTTCTAACGGCAGAGTAATCAAGCTGCGTTATGCTTTTTCTTATACTCGTTCACTTTGAACGAGATCTTCAAGAAGGTAACACCTAAAATATCAACCAGGATTATTAATTGGCTTTCAATTAAAAATTTTATTTGTGTAAAAGGCGGTTCTCTATTTTTTTTTTCTTTTGAATAATTCGCTATTTTGCTAGAACATAAATTGTTCCTTCGAGCCGGATACTTTATAATTAGTTCCAGTGACAAACATTTGATTAGAATTTAATTTTGTGCGAATTAAATATAAATTTTTTGATTTATTCGGGTGCGTCGTAAGATAAAACAAAATAAATAAAATTAAAAAGAAGATATCGGTTGTAAAAAGATCCTTGACTCAGGCGGCTACCTTTGCCGAAAATATCTCAGATGAGTTCGGGATAGAATTAATTGAACTTCGATTAAAATCGGTCGAAACCTCATGGGATCTACTTAAAACCTTTATCAACGATTTGATAGAATTTGCCGATGATTCGAAATTCGATGATTCAGATATCGATATGTCTGAGTACGAGGAAAAGTACCTAACTACTCACGCTACGTTGACTAAAATTTTGCGCGCGCGAAGGCCATCAGTAACGGTACCAAATGAATCGGTTGTCGAAGACCTTGCACGGCAGCAATCTTCATTTTTAAAGACATTGAAAGATTCTACCAAATTAAAGTTCGTTAACTTGCCTACGTTTCATATTCCGCCTTTTACTGGGGACTACAAGGAGTGGCCTTGTTTTAGGGATTTGTTCCTCGGCTCAATAGACGAAAGGGAAGACATATCTGCAACTCAAAAGTTCCGTTACCTAAAATCTTTGCTCCGTGATCGGCCTGCCGATTTGATAAGTAAAATACCGGTATCTGACATAAATTATAAAGACGCATGGGAACGGTTAAACAAGCGGTATGATCGTTCGACTCTCATTGTCCATTCTCATATCCAAGATTACTTGGCGCTGCCTAATGTTCCATCTGGCAATGTAGGGCTTCTGAGAAAGGTCTCTGATGGTGCTGATGAGTGCATAAGGGCTTTACAAGCACTCAAGGCTGAGGGTCGGGATCCGTGGTTGGTGTATTTATTGCTGCTTAAGTTAGATCAGGAAACCAAGGAGGCATGGGCAAAGGAGGTAGGATCACGTGATAATTGTGAGATAAAGGAATTGTTGCATTTCTTACAACTTCGTTGTGACGCTTTGGAATCTTGTCAATCGTTTAATCGTTCGCAAAACTCCCGTGCCAAAAATCAAACTTCCATTCGGGCACATGTTTCTGAAATAAAACAGGGTTACTCACGTTGTCCAATGTGTAATGAGGAACATGTCTTAGGTCAGTGTCCAAAATTTGTTGCATTGACAACTGAATCTCGTCGGGAATTCGTGAAGCAAAAATTACTTTGTTTTAGTTGTCTTAAGCCTGGACATTCCGTCAATAATTGTCGATCAAGTTATCGTTGCCGCTTGTGCAGATCTAAGCACCATTATCTAGTACATCCTGAAGGTGTAAAACCGTCACCGTCGACATCTCAAAATGTGGTAGCATCTGTGGCAGATTTAGATAAATCATCAGATTCCGCAATCGTTAGTAACCATTCAAAACAAAATTGTTTAGGTAATCGACAAACAATTCTACCCACTCTAGTTGCCAAGGTTAAGGATATTCAAGGGAATTTTGATAATTGCCGTGTTTTATTGGATTCCGGTTCGCAGAGTTCTTTCGTTTCGGAGTCATTTGCGCAAAAACTCGGTCTTCCACGGGCACATGCTCGCATTCCAATCCTTGGAATGTCTGCCATCGAAGCAGGATACACAAGAGGCAGCATGTCACTCAGATTTTATTCGCGATTCAATTCAGGATGCCTTCCAGTTGATGTATTTGTCCTTTCCAAACTTACTTCAAATCTGCCCACTCGTTCGATAGACACTTCTTCGTTTAAACACATTTGTAATTTGAACCTCGCTGATCCTTCTTACAATATTTCTAATCCTGTTGATGCTTTAATAGGAGCCGATAAGTTTTGGAATATTATAGAAGGGGATAAAATCAAGGGTCAGGATGGTACTCCGTTTGCGCATAAAACTTTCTTCGGTTGGGTTATCAGCGGAGAGTGTCTAATTAATCAACCAGATTTATCGTTATCTTCTTTTTCTTCTACCGTCGATATTGATAAACTTCTAAGGAAATTTTGGGAGCTTGAAGAGGTTTTTTCTTGTTCGAATCAGTCAGGTGAGGATCTTGCAGAGACTCATTTTCGTCAAACCTTTTCACGTGCTCCTGATGGTCGGTATATCGTTCGTTTACCATTCATTGAATCAAATCCTTCATTTGGTAACACCTTCACACTGCTATTGGTCGTTTACACTCCATGGAGCGTCGGTTTGCTAAAAATCAAGAGCTGTTTAATTCCTACAAAAAGTTCATGCGTGAATATCTGGAGTTAGGACATATGGAACGCATTCCTCCAGAGGATCTGGACGAAGGCTGCACTGGCATCTTCTATCTTCCCCATCACGCAGTTTTTAAGATGGATAGTTCTACAACAAAACTCCGCGTAGTTTTCGATGGTTCTTCAAAGGATTCTTTCGGTCGTTCGCTTAATAGTACGTTGCAAATAGGCCCACCAATTCAAAGAGATTTAGTTGGTGTCTGTTTAAGATTTAGGCAGCATCGGTACGTGTTTTCAGCTGACGTTGTTAAAATGTTCCGTCAGATTTTAGTTGATGATGAACACACGAATTTCCAACGCATTGTATGGCGTGAAAATCAAGGTGACGAGATTCAACATTTTCGTCTTCGCACCGTCACCTATGGGACAGCTTGCGCTTCGTTCCTATCGATCCGCGTCTTAAATCAACTAGCTCAGGATTATGCCTCAGAGTATCCTAACGCTTCCCAGGTTCTTCTCAACGATGTTTATGTTGACGACGTGATGACAGGAACTAACTCAGTTGATTCCCTTTTAAAACTTCAATCTGAGTTAGTTAACCTGCTCTCCATAGCAAAACTAAACCTTCGGAAATGGAGCTCTAATTGTTGGGCTTTACTCGCGCGGTTACCAGCTGATGATTGTGAATACTCTTTAATTGATACTGAAAGGTCCGAAAAATCAGTGAAGGTTCTGGGGATGTATTGGGACCCGTCTCGAGATGAATTTTTGTTTAAAATGAGTTCAGAATTACCAAACCTAACTTCTACCCGACGAACACTTTTATCAGAAATATCGCGTATCTTTGATCCTCTTGGATTCTTAGCTCCATCTGTCATTTCATTCAAGGTCATGTTCCAAGAGCTTTGGACACCAGAACTTCGGCTAGGTTGGGATGATACCTTACCAACTAATGTGGCTGAAAAATGGATATCTTATCGGGGTGAACTTCCATTCTTTCAACAGTTAAGTGTTAAAAGACATATTTTTTCATCTTTCGAAAATATTGAATTACACGGGTTTTCAGATGCTTCTTCGGTAGCTTAAATAAATTCAGAAGAATATAAAGTCACTGTAATAGCAGCAAAAACTAAGGTAGCTCCTTTAAAACCTGTATCCATTCCACGGTTGGAGTTGTGCGGAGCTCTTCTTCTCTCTCGGTTGCTTTCCCGTGTCAAATCTTCTTTGACAGCAAACATTACAAAAACTATCTCGTGGTGTGACTCAGAAATTGTGTTACATTGGCTGGCTTCTCCTCCTCGTCGTTGGGCTTCGTTTGTTGCAAATCGTTGTGGTGAAATTCTAGATACCATTCCGCGTTCTTCTTGGCACTATATTCCTTCGGAATCGAATCCAGCAGATTGTGCGTCGCGTGGTATTCTGCCCTCAAAACTTGTAGAACATAAACTCTGGTGGAATGGTCCAAGTTGGCTTAGCCTATCCGAACAACAGTGGCCTGTATCAAAAAATAAATCGTTCAAAAACCTCGAGTGTGAAGCGGTAAAAAAGGAAGAAAGACCAGTGCCAAAACATGTGTTATTTATGTCTTCGGAAGACGAATATCTAAAGCCGTGTTTGAGAAATATTCTTCGTGGTTCTCCCTTAAAAAAATTATGGCTTATTGTCTACGATTTATCAACAATTATTGTCGTCAAAATAAACTTAAATTTGATCGTCGCGTAAATCAACTCAGTTTTTCTGAAATTCGAGATGCAAGGATAGCTATCCTAAGGTATGCTCAGGAAATTTCATTTGGAGATGATATTCAACATCTCATCAAGCACAAAGAACTTCCTCAAAAATCAAAACTTTTACGCCTTTCACCATTTATTGGACCTGATGGACTTCTTCGAGTTGGCGGAAGAATCAAACACGCAAATATATCTTACAATCTTAAACATCCTATAATTTTATCGAATAAACTTAACATTTCTTCTCTTATAGTAAATGATATCCACCATAACAGTCTCCATACTGGAATAACTGAAACTTTTGCCATCGTCCGCCAACAATACTGGATACTAGGTAGTCGCAACCTCATTCGCAAGCTCATTTTTTGCTGCAAAACTTGCTTTATGCAAAGTCGCCTACGAAGCAACCAGCTGATGGGTGATTTACCGGTTGAACGGGTTCAACCAACTCGAGCATTTATCAATACAGGGGTCGATTATGCCGGCCCTCTTACCATAAAATTCTCCCGTGGCCGAAATCCAAAGGTTACAAAGGCATATGTGGCCTTATTTGTGTGTTTATCGACGAAAGCTGTCCATTTAGAAGCAGTAAGTGACCTTACTACTGAAGCCTTTCTCGCTGCTCTAAGAAGGTTTGTCTCTCGACGAGGAAGATGTGTCAATCTTTACAGTGACAACGGCACCAATTTTCAAGGTGCAAGAAGATGTCTGACAGAGATGCACAAGCTGGTGATGTCTTAACAACATAACAGCATCATAGCTACAGCTCTTTGCCGTGAAAACATTAACTGGCACTTCATTCCACCTTCTGCTCCTCAGTTCGGTGGGTTGTGAGAGGCTGGGGTGAAGTCGATGAAATTTCATCTTCGTCGAGTTGTTGGCTCAACTGTTTTAACATTTGAGGAGCTCACAACAGTGTTATGTCAAATAGAATGCATTTTAAATTCTCGTCCTATATGTAGCATTTCTGACCTTGATTTGAATCCACTAACACCAAGTCATTTCCTTTTATAGATGAACTATTGACTGCGGTGCCAGATCCAACTCTTGAAAACATTCCACAAAATCGACTTGCACAGTGGAATCTATTACAGTCTATGGTGCAAGGATTTTGGAGGCGCTGGCGGATGGAATACCTCACAACTCTCCAAGAGCGCAAGAAGTGGCAGCAGAAGAAAACTGACTTGAAACCTGGAGACTTGGTAGTTATAAAGAAGCCCAATCTATTTCCTACTCAATGGGTACTCGCAAGAGTTAAAGACGTAACACCAGGTGCAGATGGAATTGTACGAGTTGCTACCGTCAGAACTGCAAAAGGCATTTTCGTACGCCCTATCACTAAATTGGCGTTACTACCCACATCCTGAAACATTGTTCCAGGGGCGGCGGAATGTTCCGGATTAACTAAACACATTTTTTTATCATTAACTTGCTTTGAATTAATTATTTTTGCTATTAACATAGTTTCATTCATTCATTTCATTCATTTAATTCATTTCATTCTTAACTGTTATACAACTTAAATTCTTCATACACAATTTATTGAATCATTGTACTTAGTAAGATCGTAAATGTCAAATCTTATGTAATAATTCTTATGCACGCACCGGTTCTTTTATTCTCCTATTTATTATTACATAATAATTTCTAACGGCGGAGTAATCAAGCTGCGTTATGCTTTTTCTTATACTCGTTCACTTTGAACGAGATCTTCAAGAAGGTAACACCTAAAATATCAACCAGGATTATTAATTGGTTTTCAAATAAAACTTATATTTGTGTAAAGGCGGTTCTCTATTTTTTTTTTCTTTTGAATAATTCGCTATTTTGCTAGAACACCAAGTTTTTTCAAAATTACTTCTTGTTAATTAAATGGAAATAAATAAATATCTGAATTCTAGTTTTAAATTAGGTCTTTGTCGAAAAGCATTAGTTTTAAAATAGAATGAATTATTGGCCTACGGCCAATGAGTTAGATGTTACGGAAATAGGAAAAAAAAACCTTCATATGAAAAAGAAAAAACAATTGAACAATGATAATTATTGCATTATTTTGACACAAATAAATTTTTAACATCTATTTAAATAAAAATTTGTGTTACGAACAATTTCTAAATGATTTGACTAGAATAAAAATAAATATATGTAAATAATTATAGCTAATTATTATATAAAAAATAAATATATAAGTATATAAATAAATTAATAAAAAATATGTAAATAAGTTTCTAATAACAAACAACAAAACAAAAAAATAAATAATTATGTAAATAAATAAATAAATCTATAAATAAATAAGTCCTAAATAAATAATAAGTAAATAAATTATTACAGTTAAATCAATAATAAATAAATAAAATAAATACGTAAATATCACAGCAAATAAATAAGTGTTAGTAACCTTTTGTTAGTAGTTAATAGTTTATATATAATTGTTTGAACAAATAAATATTTCACATAAATAGGAAATAAGGTACATATGTAGATACAAAAAATTAATAATAAATAACAAACAAAAAGGAACAAGTTTAATAATTTAATAGGAAAATGTAAGAACGAAACATGAAACATGTAACAAGCAAACGAAATAATTTTAATAAAGTTGTTGGTACATAATACCAGATTATAAAGTTCGCTTATTCAACATCAGCTTTTCTGTGCAAATCTAACATGGAATGATGCAAAGGAATGTTGAGCATAATTTTTTAAGACTTTACTTTGCGAAATTTATAGCTGTATACTGGACATCCATACAATAAAATAGATTGAAACATGCCTTTATGTATTATGATCTTGTTAGCATTGGTAAGTGAAGATTTCCTGTTTATAAACGGGTAAAGCATCTTAATATCGATACTCATTTTTAAGAGTAGATATTAGGTATATGTTGACTAAAAGTCAGTTTGGTTTCGAGGTTGATTGTTCCCAAGGTATGGGGGTTGGTCGTGGGGCGATGGTTTGCGTGGTGGCTTGTCAACCTCATGGTCACAGGTTCGATCCCTGCCGTAGTCTATGTCATGTTTTTATTCCATTATCACTGATCATTGTTGGGTCGCTGGTTTGCTCATTACATGTTGTTCAGGCATAACACTAACAACATGTGATTGAGTAAATACTATTGTGCCCAACAAATATGATAACGAACAAAATAATGTGAATTATAAGGGGACATAGATATAAGACACGGCATTTCTCCGCTTTAGCCCAGCCGCCAACCCTGGAGATAAAATCTGAGACAACCACCTTCAGTGTCAGTACCTCGCGAAACACACCTTTCCCTTCCCATCCCAACCTATCGTTCACGCCCGCGCTGTGTTGTACATATAAAGGGCACACCAAAAATCCCCTTGAGCGCGCCCAAATTATAAAAAAAAAATATTCCCGTTAATTTGAAGCTGACTACTGAGAAGAAAGCAAGGTTTTCTTTTTCGCGAGAAAAAGATGGCTTGAGTTTTTCCAGTATTTATGTACTAGCCTAATTTTCCATTAGTTGTAATATTGTTCTAATATTGAAATAGCATACTTTAAATTCGTCTCAATGTTGAGAGCGAACTCATGCAAAAATAGCTGAATCACACTGTGGCAGATTTGAAAAATCTGATGTGAATACATTGTACAAAGATGGTCCAAGGACTGAACCCTGGGGAACACCAAAACCACAAAGAAAAGTATTTGATACACCACAATCTACATGAACTTCAAAACATATATCGGAAAAGAAACTTTGGACTATTTTACAAAGATAAAAAGGAAATTTAAATTGTATAATTTTATATAATAATCCATTGTGCCAAACGGAATCGAAAGCTTTCTCTATATCAAATAATATCATACCGATTGACTGTCCTTGCAGGTGTTGTTGTACAACATGGTTACGAATTCGTTTTATTTGATGAGTTGTACTTTGAAAACGTCTATAACCGAATTGCTCATCAGTTAATCAGTGGAAATAATTCTGATGGTGCAACCACGACATCGAAAAATTGTGAAAGTGATGTCTCTGAAACTATGCAAGGCATACAATCACTTATGAAACTCATTGATAAGAAGTTTAAGGAAATGGAGAAAGTATTAACAAAAAAATTTGAGAATCGCATGGCCAACTTGGAAGTTGAGGTTATGAAGTTGTCTGAATAAAATACTTCGCTTATGCAAGAACTTGACAAATTATCGGCTAAAAATAGTTCCATGGAGATAAACATGCTTCGGTACGATCGGAGAAATTACTTGTCGGATGTTATAATTTCTGGAATTCCCTTTAAACAAAATGAGAACATCGATGAAATATTCAATGGTGTATGCAATCTGATAGGGTGCTTCAATGTCAAGTTAGTACATATTTTTCGTGTGCACTCAAAACAAAAACAAAATCATTTACAACAAACTGCACCTGTCATCATAGCTAAACTTGCCAATATGTATGAACGGAGGACGTTAATGAAATCACTGTACACTTTCATCAAATCGAACACTAAAAAGTTAATCTTATCAAACATTGGATTTACGGGATCCAATCAAGCGTTTTTTATATCTGAAAGTCTTTCACCACACGATAAGCAATTATTTAATTATGCGTACTCACTCAAGAAAAACAATAAACTCGCTGCTGTGATCACTATCGGCGCACTGTGGCGCCTTTTGGCAAAAGTGCTTGCAAAATTCAATTTTCGCGTGTGCTAAAATACCAAAACTAATTTTTTTAATGGATTAGGAATAAGTGGAAGCTTCAAAAACCGAAAGAAATTTTAAAATCGGTTGAAGGATTCGGATGATACAGGTAGTCAAAAAAATAAAATATTAAAATATTAAGTTAATTTCCTATGAGAAGAAAGTCGTATTTTAGCAGAAGATTCTGAAACACCCTGTAAATATTTTTTCTTAAAATTCACAAATTTTATAGCCTTGGAAATTTCCTTTAAGTAGAAAAAAAAATTATCACGATATCTGTATTCGCTTAAGAGCTATGATTTTTGCAACCAAAAAAGTCAATTGGCGCCACTGTGCGGCGGCTTAGTCTATGTAAAATGTATGGGAAAAAAAGACAATAGAATGGTAAACTCGGAGGAGGAGTTAATGAAACTGATTGCGGATGAGGAGGGTGTTGTTACCAGCAACGATCAAGTCTCATTGGAATCGGCACAAAATGACCAACTCAAAGATCATACAATGTCTGGAGTTGAAGCTGTTGATTAAATTAGTACTTAAAAATTTTACTTATATTTTTCTTATTTTTTGTATATTTTTTATAATTTTTCTCTTAAATTTAAATAACAGTGCTTTTTCAATCTCTTATTTTTCTCTTTTATTTTCAACTTTTTCAAATTCTTTTAAACTTAATTACTTCTTTTCTTCTTCTTTTTCTTCTTCATTTTCTTCTTCTTCTAACTTCTCTCTTCTCAGATCTAGATATTTGCTAAATATTGAATTTTTTATATGTTTTTATGATTCTTTGAGTTATAATTTTATTCCGAATGATGAGCTCTCATAGAATGAACCGAATGGATGATTATAATTCTTGCAGGGCAATGTTGAATGTTTTTTCTAGTCAATTTTCTTGTTTTAAAGTTTGTCACATAAATGCACAGAGTGTAATTGCACACATAGACGAAATCAAAGATTTATTTTGTTCCGGTCCAGTTGATGCTCTGTGCATATCAGAGACCTGGCTGAAACCTGAGATCTCAAATACTTTGGTTGACATTCCTGGATATACACTCTATAGGAATGACAGAATATTAAGAAGAGGGGGTGGTGTTGCGGTATATTGTAAGAATTCCTTTTCGTGTCGTATTTTAAGCACATCGCAGGAGACAGATAGTATTGAATTTATATTCCTTGAGATTTTTGATAGTGTCTGTAAGTGTCTTCTAGCATGTGTTTATAATCCTCACAAAATCATACCATTGGATATTTTTTTTCCCAAATTGATGGAATTCGGTGCAGATTTTGTTGACATCATAGTATGTAGTGACTAAAATAAGGATCTACTTACCAATAATGTGGCTTCATCTAGCCTATTAGATTACTGCTCAATGTCTGGGCTTCAAGTAGTTAACACAAACTATGCCACTCATTTTCGACCTAATTGTATACCCAGCTTACTTGATATTTTCACAACTTCGGATTTTAGTAAAATTTTATTTTTCAATCAGTTAAGTCTGCCTGGGATTCCTTCATACCACGACCTAATTTTCATAACCTATGACATTTCTTTAAACGGAGTTCCCATCCCTGGACAATTCAGTTATAGAGACTATACAAACATTAACATGCGCGACCTCATTCATGACTGTCAAGGAAAGGGATAGATCTTATTCTCGCTGGAAAAGGCATAAAAGTGAAACAAATTGGAATATATTTAAAACTGCTAGAAATTCTGTCGTTTATCAAGTGAGAAGAGCAAAATCAGAATACTTTTCTTCAAAACTAAATGTGAATCTCCCTAGTAAGTTGTTGTGGAAAAATATTAAAAGATTTGGCATTCAAAGTAAACCAAACAGTAATGTCTGTTTCCTAGACCCTAATCGTCTTAACACATATTTTCTATCTCATGGTGCTTCTACGCAGGCTGAAACAATTAATGTAAACAATTTAAACTCAATGACTGTTTTGAATAGAAGATCCAATGTGTCATCTTTTGACTTTTATTGTGTACAAGAAATTGATGTTTTAAAGGCTGTAAACAGCATAAGATCAAATAAACGATCATATTTCCGCAAACAAACTTCTAAGCAATGTTCAGTCTGGTTTTAGAGCCAATCACAGCTGTTTAACTGCAACAGTAAAAATACTTGACGAATTAATACTGAACCCTGATAAAACGAAGAGTATTGTTTTTTCAAAACACAAAATTGATGCCTCTTATTTGCCACCTATTTTATTGTCTTCTAAGACAATACCATATGCGGAAACTGTTAAGAGTCTTGGAATCCACCTTAACTCTCAACTGTCCGCTGCTGATAATGTTAATTCCATTGTTAAATCAATTTATGGAGGTATTAGACAGCTAAATGCTTCTACTACTAGGATGAGACTCGCTAAAACTCTATTGGTCCCAATCATCAATTATAGTGCTCCTGTCTACAGCTGTCTTGATTCCGTTTCAATGAGGAAGTTGCAAGTAGCCTACAATACGATTGTGCGATATGTATTTGGTTTGCGCCGTTTTGACCATGTTTCTTTGTTTAGTAAACAAATTATGGGGCTGTCTCTTAAAGAGCATTTAAATTGTAGAAGATGTATTTTACTTTTCAATATCATTAAAAACAAGGAACCAGCATATCTTTTTGATAAGATACACTTCGCATCATCAAGTAGAACAAGCAATATTATTCTGCCATCTTTGAATTATTTGCAAAGCAAGAGATTATTTTTCTTTCATTCTATAAAACTATGGAACTCATTACCCTTATCAATCCGGCAGTGTAAAACCCAAAAAAGTTTCAAAGAGTCTTTAAACAAATACATTACAATTAATAACAATAATAGTTTGTTTTCTTAGCAATCTCTAGATCCTGTCTCTTCTGTAAAATTCTCTTCTTCTTCTGTGAATTTATTTTCTCTTTCTTTTTCTCTTCTATAAACTTTTTGAAATTATAAAATATTTTTTTTTTCTTTTTAAGTTAAATTTTTGATTATTTTGTATCTTAAAATGCACTCTTGACCTCTCTTAATTAAAAGGTAATGCATTAAGTACTAGTAATAAGAATCTTATTCTTTTTGTACTACCTAGTTTTGAATAAACAAAATAAAAAATAAACTAAAAATACTATCATTTGCACAAATATTTCAAATTTGTTTCTTATTATATTTTCATAAATTTTATAGGTCTGTAACTCGAAGATATTTCTGGTGCTTTACCTGCCTTTAGTATGGGAACAACCTTTGCTTTTTTCCAAGATTTTGGAATTCCAAGATTTTGGAAAATATTGGAATTTAAGGCATGCATTAATAATAAACGTCAAAAATTTGATTCCAACATTTGGCAGTTGTTTTAAATTTAAATTTTTAATTTAATCGAGTCCCCCACCTTTCGGTTTTGAACGTTTTGAAGGGTTTGACATTTGGCAGTTGTTTTAAATTTAAATTTTTAATTTGATCGAGTCCACCTACCTTTCGGTTTTGAAGGCTTTTAATAATATTTTTAATGTGATCTTCGTCGACGAAAGCTTTTATTGGTGTCCGTTCAATTGAAGCAATAAAGTGTTGAATTGTATTTTCAACTACACCATTTGTTAAATTTTCACCTAAATATTTTTAACTTCCCATAGGGAGTTATTGTAATCGGTCCGATTTGTCAAATTTCTCGACGTTTCAAGGTCCCTAGAGCCTATAACAATCATTTTTAGAGAGATGTCTGTGTGTGCGTGTGTACGTACGTACGTACGTTCGTACGTTCGTACGTTCGTACGTTCTGGTACCATTTTTCGTCGTCGATATCTCAAGAACGAGTAGAGATATCGACTTGAAATAAATTTTGTTTTACAGATAATAACTTCGAAAGAAGCTGAAAGGGCGTTTATTGATATTCAATCAGTTGTTTTTTTACTATAGCAGTTTTGGGCTCAAATATCTCACGAACAAATAATGCCATTGACTTGAAATAAATTTTATTCGACACATTATGACGTCATACAAATTTGATATGAATTTGGAAAAAATTTCAATATATCGTTATTTTTTAAAATCAAATCAAAAAAACTAAACAAAAATTTTATAACTCGAATATCCTTAGATAGAAAAACGATATTAATTTTAAAATAATTTTATATTACGAAAAATTATGTTTTTGACTACTGGTGAAAATTTCAAAAAAATTCAATGGACAGTTTAGTTTTTTTACAAAAAATTAAAAACTACAAAAAATTCTACAAAAAATTGGTATAAATTGTCTTTCGACTCAAATTTCTCAAAAACGGGTAAAAATATTGACTTCTTGTTTATTTTATTTTCTACATAACATAATTGTTAGCAACTGATAAAATTTTGACAAATGTTGAATGGGCAGTTTCTTAACAAAAAATCAAATTCTAAAGAAAAGTATTTACAATTGTATTTCAGCTCAAATATCCTGAGAAAGAACAACGATTGTGCCTTCTAAAATATTTTATTTTATACATAGTACAATTTTTTATGAAAGGTTAAATTTTGACAAATATCTAATTGACAGTTTTTGACAAAGAATATGAAAAAAAAATAAACTAAAAAGTGGTAAAGTTTTCAAGATCACAAATGGGAAGTTATCAGTGTGGGTCGCACCCAGCCTCTTTTTTTTTGTATATTTATCGCGCCCTAAAGGGGATTTTATGTACCCTTTATATGTCAGAGACACAGTGCTAGCTTTAGGTAAGTAAGATGGGGTTTGAAAGGAGATGTCGGTGAACATTAGTCTTGAATTTCATCACATCACAATGAGAGGGAAAGACAGAGCGTGGAAGGGTATTCCATATACGCGTATCACGGCTTAAAAACGTATCCTTGTACTTAACAGTATGACCGAAGTTGGGTTCAAGAGTAAACTTAAGAGCATTCCTGGAAGCGCGAGTATTACGGTTGAATTGTTGACTGCAACTGCCTATTTTGTTAGAGCACTTACCGTAAAAGTAACGATACAACAGTGAGAGGCAGGAAACGTTACGACGGTGTTCGAGTGATGTCAAAGTATCGATGATGTTCCTGTCTCCGATCATTTTGATGGTTCGTCTTTGTATACTGTCCAAGAGAATAATAAGTAAGTTGCTGGAGTACCAGCCCAGAGATGGTGGTTATACTCAAGCTTTGGACGTATATAACTTTTATAGATAATAGCCAGATCAGAGAGAAGATTTTCTTGATCTCAAAAGGAAACCTAAACATCTTGCGGAATATTTGGCGAAGTTAAGTATGTGATCATTCCACAAAAGTAGGTTTGTGATAAACATGACTAAAATCGCAAGCTGATTAATTTCTTCGATGCAAGTGCCACTTTTCTGTCGCTTTAACGACAGAAGGCAGCATTAAGTTTTCGAAGCATGTTAAAATGCTGTCTAAGTCAGAATTTAATGTATTTCTCACATTTAGCCGTTTCAGTTCCACGTCCGAAGAGCAGGGATGTGAATCTGGAAACGAATATGAAAAGCTAATGGTGCTATCGAAAACAATTTAATGGATTAGTTGTTGCAGACAGGAGATCATTAATGAAAATGAGAAAGAGGTTCGGAAACAAAACAGAACACTGTGGCATACCAGCATTTATGTTGTGAGTTTCGGACTTGAATCCCACTAAAACTACTTGTATAGAGCGATTCGAAAGAAAGTTACTAATCCAACGAAGAAGGATTTCATCGATACCAAAAGCACGCATTTTCGATAAAAGAGCAGGATGTCAAACTTTATCAAATGCTTTAGAAATATCAAGTGCAATAATTTTACTTTCTCCAAAACGATGTAAGGATTTTTTACACTGTTCGGTGAGATAAACCATCAACTTTATCAAATGCTTTAGAAATATCAAGTGCAATAATTTTACTTTCTCCAAAACGATGTAAGGATTTTTTACACTGTTCGGTGAGATAAACCATCAACTCACCAGTGGATCTATTGCTTCGAAAGCCGTATTGCTGGTCATTAAGAAGCTTTCGATTTTCGAGATATTTCTTGAGCTGATAATTTATCAGCGTTTCCACGACCTTGGAAAGAAGCGACGTAAGTGCAATTGGTCGGTAATTAGAGGGTGAAGAAGATTCGCCTTTTTTTGGGATAGGCTGGATAAATGCTGTTTTCCAAATGCTCGAAACAAGCCCAGATGAATAGGATAGATGGAAAAGCTTACGAAGGGGTTTTGCCAGCGTGGAAGAACACCTCTTCAGAACAATGGCGGGGATACCTTCCGGACCAGCGGAACTTTGTATGTTGAGATCTTTTAGGACTCTCGCCACAGCTCGAGTACGAACTGGGGGAGTCATGACACTATCAGACAGTGTAACGAATAAGTTAGCTTTCTCAAGAGAGTGTTGGGACCGAGAAAGATGATTTTTTTTATGTTTTTTACGAATGACCAAAAAATTTTACTATCTGTCCTTTTCTCCTTCGAATATGGGCACATTGTATATCAAATGAAATAGTACTACTATGGAGAGGTACGAACAACGTGACCTCGTATGAAACGGACGGAAGCTTTTTCTAACCTGAAGTGGAGACGAGTGTAGACTTGAGAGTGGGGTAGTCACAAAGAGAAAGAATAATAAATATGAGTGTTTAGGAAATAACGGAAGATAGAGAACGATATATAAAATTGGAATGTAAATTTATGGGACTTCAGAACGCACAAACAGAGCAACAGTCGCGAAGGTGAACTTTTCTCTTTATCCCACCATAGACTAATGCTTTCTGTAAAATTATGAACTATAGAATCGACATCATTCTTACAAGAAATAGTTTTTAGGTCTGTTGAAATTTATTTTTGATTTAAATGATTTCTAATTTGTGTTCTTCAAATCTTGAAAATATTGCACTTTCCTTACACCCGACCATAAATCACAAAAACCCGGAATATGATCTGAACAGAAGGACTTTCACTAGAACTTGCAGGAAAATACGTTGGATAAGGATGGTACCAGATTTTGATTGATAAAGTAATTGGGACGTCTGCCAATATATTACCCCTTATTCTTATAAATAAATTAGATAGTAATAAAATATATTTAAGTGAATATATGAGTTAATAATAAAATGAAATCACTCGAAATTCTGAGTTGGAAATAAGGAATAGACTAAGTTCTATATGGAATAAATTCCAAGTAAGCCACTCAAAAATTGTGGTACTTGGAATCAGCACAGATAATTATTTCGAAATGAATTATAAAGTAAAATAAATGCTTTGCTTGATGCAATAAATGAATCAGACAAAATAAAAGCTGCAAAAACACCGCTTAAGCCAGGAGATGATGATGAGAAAACGTCAGCTCCAAAGTCTTCAACAAATCATCCAGAAGATAAAACAAAAAATTGCCAAGAATAACCAAAAACACACATTTTTTGCAGACCAAAGAATATGTTTTTATTGCCAAAAAATTTTTACTTTTGAAAGTAGCGGAACGACGAATTTGGACTCGAAAATCAAAACTATGCTATGTGTGTTTAGACCATACAATACACACAAAATGCACAAGCAAAACAGAAAAAATGCCAATACAATACTTGACGATGGAGACATTGCTGCAGAGAAAAAAGGAAAACAAGGAACAGAAACACTGATGAAGGAAGACACTTCATCGGCCATTTTGCTGTCAAGAGCACAAAAAGTACAAGTGAAATCAAAAACCATTAATAGACCAAGGATCCCAAAAAACGATGATAATGAAGAAGCCACACAAATATTAGTCATTCACCGCACTATAGACAGAACCAAACTTGAAGGAATTGGTGAATACCTAAGAGTAAAGTTGTTTTTAGAACTTAAGGCACGTTTTTTGAGTACATACATATGTATATACATGTAATCAAAATTGAGGCATTGGTGTTACCAACATTGGCTATGGCTCAACCAAGCAGAAGCTTTGATTTTGATTTTAACCACTGAATAATTGTATTCTCGCAGAACCATTATTCAATAAATCGGATAGAATAAACGTGGTAATAGGAAATGGTTTATACGGCAAGATTCTGGAAGATAAAATAATAAAAATTAATGGCGTATTGGGACAGTCTTTGAAATTTGTCTTGACATTGTCTGGAACAATTAAAAATGATAAACCAATCAATAAAAACTAATAACTACCGTTACAAATCTGGAGCAGTTCTGGGAAATTGAAGAGGTATCCCCGAATGATTCAAATTTGGAAGATCAAATATGCCTGGAAGCTTACGCAAAAAATAAGGAAGTGGACATCGACAGAAGAAGAAATTTTAATCGGACAAAATTCTAAAAGAAGAATATTCGAAGCTTATGATAGAATATTCAGAACTAGGTCATATGCAAGAAGTCAAAGAAGCTATTATGGGAAAATACTATTTACCTCATCAAGCAATAATAAGAGCGAACAGTCTAACTACAAAGCTGCGGGTGGTCTTTGATGCGTCCGCTAAAAAAGCAAATGGTCAAAGCCTAAACGATATAATTATGGTAGAACCAAAGAAAGATATTTTTAATATCATCTTAAAGTGGAGATCATGGAGATATGCCATAACAGGATATATTAAAAAGATGTACCGTCAAATTAAAATAGCAAAAGATGACCAAGAATACCAACATATCCTGTGAAGAGGCGGCAAAAACACGGCTTTAAAGGAGTATCGACTTACTACTGTAACTAATGGAACGGCAGCTGCGCTATTCTTGGCTATACAGATCTTGATGGACATAGCCAACAATTGCAGTAACATGAACTATGAGAAGATTTCCACAAGGACCTTAAGACAGGGGCAGATAATTTGGAAAAATGCATGGAAATTCAGCAGAATGTATCCACAGAACTTAAAATGTATTTGAGAAAATGGTTGGCAAATGATTTCAAAATAACTAACAGCATTCCTAATTTTGGCAACAATCAACTGATTGAAATTAAATATAACCAATCAGTTAAGACCCTAGGACTAAATTGGGATCCAACACCAGACGAATTTAAATTCTATCTAAATTTATCAAAGTTAAAATTTCGAAACTAATTGCATTATCAAATCTTGCCCGAATATTCGATCCATTGGACTGGCTTTCACTTGTCACAGTAGTTTGAAAGCTTTTTATGCAGAAATTATGGATTCAAGAAATTTCATTGGATAGTGCTTGAAGAACGAATGGAATAGTTTCATAGAACACATAATATCTAGTCTTAACGAATAATGAAATAAAAATACCTCGATGGCTGCGATCATCTATTGGGACGAAAATTGAGCTACATGGCTTTGCCGCCGCGACCGAAAAAACATAGTGGTATACATGAAGATCAACTCATCAACTACACTGATAAATGGGAAGAGAGAGTAAATCCAAGCTCTGTGCACCCTAACTGTTAGCAAGACTTTTGCACAGAATTATAATGGTCATAAATAGAGATTTATTAATAAATCCAGACAATTTTGTTCGAACCATAGTCGTCGAGATTAATTTCTCAAAGCAGAACCCAGCAGATGTATCATCAAGAGGAATATATGCAAACCGGCTAAGCAATACACACTTTGGTGGAACGGGACTAATAGTGAAACAGCATCAAAAAAGCGAATTGGGAACAGAAATAATATACCTATATATTTGTAAAAAATAAATACATTTATCGAAACAATAGAATTAATTGAAGAGTAGGTGGCAGGTTGCATTTCTCCAACTTACAATACAATCAAAGGCATCCAGTCATTTCAAACAAATCAAACTACAGCAATAATTGAACACACAAAAAAAGCAACATTACAAGGATCCATTCGAGCCATGGAAATAATAATAATAATATTAATAAGACGAAAAACTTACATATATAAATAAATAAATAAATATATAAATAAATAAATATATAAATAAATAAATATACATTTATTTCTTTACATAAATAAACAAAAAAACATTTAACCCCCAGTAGTTCAAAAGTAAATAAATAAATATATAAATAAATAAATAAATATGAATAAAATAAATAAACAAGTAGCTTAATAATTAATTCAATATTTATGTAAAATCCTTACATAAATAAACAAATAAACAAAAACAACATCCTACCTCCAGTAGTCGCCCGGTTAGATCACATCGCCTCAGCCCCGCATATACAAATGTTTGGCCCCATCGTGGCTCACATGTGCTTGCTAAGGTTTTTGTTCTGCGCTTTGCCTTAGCACCCCGTTCGGGTAAAAGAAATACCTTTAATTCGAATAAATAAAAAAGTTAGATTAGGTCTTAAAAATTTTGCAAACAACTTACTTTAGCATATGGATTTCTGGCGGCGCCATTGGGTCTCAACGTAAGCCCACTAGCACACACCAGTGTAACAATCAGCTGTAACGTATTCTGGTCATAGCCTAACTTCAGCTGCAGACGGCCATCAATTGTCGGGTCGAGGTGACAGTGACCCGTCGCCGTAGGACCCAACCGCTGATTATAGCGAAAATTTACCGTTGGATTAGGCACGACCCCTACTTCTGTTCCCCTTGCCGATGGGTGATGTTGGTGGTGGTGATGTAGTTGATGATGATAGTGAGGGGTGGTGTTCGTCTGATGAGGGCGACCTGCAGATGCATGCAGGTCAGGTGAACCGGGCGACGTTATTAATACACTAGGTTTATCACGAATTTCGATTGTATCAACACCTGTGGGAGATAAACAAAAATCTTCAATACCGAATGTCCTTTTTTAGTTTAAATTTTTTAGTCATACACTCATACATACAAATTGAAGATGATTCATAGATTATTACTAATGTAAATTGAAAACAAGAGATAATAATGACATGTGTTTAAAAATAAAATGCAAGAAGACACAATGTATTCACTACAAAACTACTATACGGTATACCCAGCATATAAAACATAATTAAATGTTCCTTGTTGCTTCGCCTTTCACTCCTATTCTTAGCCGAACGCCTTCCGACCACCTCATCAGATTTCATTTGAAGTGAAATGACAGACACACGCTTAATTGAATTCTAATAAATGGAGTTCCATCGAATTTATGTATCTACATATGTGCAGATATGTTTAAGTGTGTTACTCTATAGACTGAAAAAATCTATAAATATCTGAATCTAAAAATGTAGACCTTAAAGCACCTATTGCATTTTGTGTTTTATTTTTCTTCACTTTATTGATGTTACTCTATTTAATATATTTTATTATATAATTAATATACATATGTATTTTATTTTTTTATAAATATACCAACAATAGAAATAGATTACAAAAGTACAAAAAAAACTCTTTCCCTAAAAATAATCTCTAAGATTAATCCTCAGATAAAGTTAAAATTAAAACTTTTTTTTTTGTTAATTTGTGTTTCATTATTTTTTTATTTTATATATTATATTTTTTTTTTACTGTCAATAAAATTTTTACTGTTTTAATATTGTTCATGGATTATTGTGACTATATAGCTACCTTTTCGACCATATCTTGTAGGCGGTGAGTGTGATTGCCGCCAGGAAGCTTGCACTGTCTTTCGACCACTATTGGAAGCTAGCGATCTCGATATGATTAATTCCACTTGTGAATCGCGGCGGCTCTCTGCAATGATGTCGTAGACTTCCTCAGCGGTTTTATTGTGCAAACTTTGTCCATTCCATTCGATGACTTCGTCGCCTAATTTTATTTATTTTGGTTTTATTGGTTACAATTTTTAAAGAGAATATTGAATTTTATGGTAAAATATTAATATCCAATATTGCTACTGTATGTGTTTTTATTTTTAAAATTAAATTACAATAATTTTATATGATTTTGGTTTTTTTTATTAATTTAGATTTTTTCTGCAATATTGTACATAAATTAGAGGTCAAAAAATTCATTTTTTTTTCTTCCTGAAATCATTTAAGTCGAAAATTCCCCTTTATCTAATTATTTTAAAGCAGTGTGTACCTAAACCCTGAATGTTTTCAACCACATTTTACCAAAGTGTTACTCCTGTATAAGCCCAGCAGTTTGCAGCTTATGAAGATGCGTGTACAGAAGGCCTTATTGATTGATAAAAATGAAATGCTAAACAATTAAACTTATTTTAAAACATATTACTCAATTTATTACTACAATAAAAATTGTCTGTCTAACTAACGTTTAAGTAATGTAAAAACAAAAAGCAAGTTGAGAAAGTCCTGCATAGAAAAATAAATATGTGTATGCTGAACGAAATGGATTTAAAATGTTTTATTTCCTAACATTTTTTGCTCATATGTCTAAACCTAGTTTTTGAAATACGCCTTTTAAATCGACTTTTGTAACGCTATCAGACACCTTAGAAAGGCCATGTAGTTCTCGAATTATAACAAAAATATTAAAAATCTTGGCGCGTACAAAATTTATAAAGTATTAAAGTAATTTATAAAGAAATGTATCTTTTTTATGATGATGTGCTGGTGCCGAACCTGCCGGCTGGCAAAAAAATGTTATATTTTCTGTATACAGAAGAATAATAGAATTTTAAAAGAATGCTTGAAATTCTTTAAGGATCATTTGATTGAGGGATGATGTGTATACTATACCTATACAACCTTTTAATGGTCCCAATGAATGGTGATTGCATAATTTGAAGTCGCAATTAATGTGATTTAATTAAATGCAATCTATTGATTAAATTCACTACAGATCGGATAATTGCATGTACAAAAGATGCTTTAAGTGAAACCAACCTAAAGGGTTTCGGAATTTAAACTCAAATGCCAAACCCGTCATTTAGACTCAGAGCTATGCAAACTTAAAGAGGTAATCCTCGGATTTTTTCCATATATAAACTGTTAAATTTCGGCTGTGAATTCTACAGCAAGTTTGAAGCTGATAAAATCATTCATGTAAGTTTAAAACTTTAAAATTCATCAAAACCAGTGATACAAACGTGGTCCTGCTTTGGTTCAAGTTTTTAACTAACGGATTTCGATGAATTAACTATGGTTCAAGGCTGATTGAAGCATGCATTTAATTGATTTTTTATCATTTAGATAAGTCTTGAAACCATCGTAAGATTTGCTTTGCATCTCAGATAAATTGATTGCTATTATTAAGGCTACATAAATGGATCCAAATGTCACATTAACAAAATGAAAGGTTAAGAGAGGGGCATTGATTCCTGCACGGAACCGGAAGAGATCTTAAATGAGCCCAAGAATGACAATAAGTGACACTGTAGCTCAACGGTCAAAAAAATGTTTACGAACGATCGAGTACGACAGTGACCATTCCCGACTCGCCCCCGTAATACAGCTTCCGTACGAGTTTGTGGAGTTGGAGGAGTTTGTGCCAACGCATTCTTACAATTATAGTAAGGCGCGATGGACACGCAGAACAATACCAAAATACAAAGAACGTAATGCGACCGATATGTACCGACATGTATCGAAAATCGAGCGCGACTATTGACGTATTACACAGACAAAAATGTACACAACTGACAAGACTTAAGTTCTTGTACCGAAGGTTTACCGACCCACACGATCTGGAGATTAGGACGCTGAAGTCGTCGATCAAAAACATCAATCAGTTGATTAAGGAGAACTATACAGGTTGTCCATTAATTTGTATTGGAACGAAATTCGGGGTGTTAAGCCTAGCGACCCGAGCATGTTTCCACAAATTAACAAAACATTTAGAAGAAATGATCAAAACGACCTTCCGTGTCTTAAGCTCCAGAGAACGACAGAGAACAGAGAGCAGGTATTGATGCAGAGGAAGCCGTCTTCATAACGACATCACGCAATGGCGAGCGGAGAAGCTCGGTTTCACCAGGTTTATTGAAGAACCTAAAGCTGACCAGGCTTGGCATAAGTAAAGCACTTTTGTATATGCTTTACGACATACTCAGTGGTAGAAAGTTTGTTGTCAAGAGTGGCAATGTGAATTCTGCCACCGTCTTGAATATTAAAAATGGTCTTCAGCTGAGAGCAGTCAACTCAACGATTCGTAAACTTACTCAGGCAATTGCGTACGTCGCCGGCGCGGCGGCGGCGATCTAATTGCGCACAGAACAGCTACAAAAGTCGAATTCATCAGAATTTTTTTTGCAGCGGGACTTCGACAAGATTCAGCGATATAGTGGTGACTGGAAGTTGAATATCAACTTTCAGAAACCAGAATCTATTCTGTTTAGGGCTTCGTTAGCTGTAGCCTCAAGGAATACGGGAAATAACTGGTGTAAGCTCAAGATCGTGGGGCCACATGGACAGGACATACGTATGAAACTCATAATTTTCACTGGTACGCAACATTAATAAAATATTTTTTTTATTATTAAATTACATGACCTTTTTAGCGTTTCCCAGTCTAAGATCTTTTATTTTGTTTAAAAATTGATTAAAAATATTTTTTTTAATAAAACAATAGACTTGCGGATTAAAATGCAGGTTAAACATAGTGTGTACCTGTTGTTGTTGTTTTTTTAATAAATTAGTTCTACATTTGCCGCCATTTTGGTAGACTAGACTGGGGGAAAGAACTTCTGCTCATCCGGTTTCGTTTTTCTTTATAAAAACAATCATCTTTTGGTTGCAGCCTATTCTTGAAAAGGATTTCATATTACATCTTAAAATTGTTCTCCGATCTTCTGCTGTTGTTGCCGTTTTTTACCTCCTTTCATATTTTTCCCGTATGAGCTTTTATTTCTTAGGTAAACAAAATCGATTTTAGCTCTTTCGACACTATAAGCTTTTGATCTACCCATTTTTTTTTTTAATTTCAATTAAACGACTAAACATCATTTTTTCATATGGAACACGTTGCAAGAGAGCGAGAGAAAAAATAGCGGTACTTTTTTAATTATTCTTTCTAATTTGTTTTCTCAGCATCGTAAGCATCATAAAATGATACATTTAAGCTCAAAGTTATAAAAAATGGCCAAAACATACCTTAGAAAATGTTTGTGCTTATTCAGTTGAAACGAAGTGTATTGGTGTGCGTGTTAAGTGGTGTTCTCCTTAAACTAATAAGAAAATCTCGATTTCTCTTTAGAAATTTTATGTTTTTTTTAATACATTCTTTTTTCTGTGTAGGTACTGCTTGTTGATTTTTGAGTATTTTATCGTCAACAGTAAACAGCACGCTGGCCAGCAAATATATTCCAAACACATTGACAACAGCTCCAGCACAAAAAAACAGCAGCAAACCACCAGCAACAAACTTATCTGTTGATGGTGCAGGTCTGATCTGTATCGAACAATTAAAATGCATTGATACTAAAACAATGGCGGCTGCTGTTGCTGGTGCTGCTACTACAATCTGTTTCATGCGTAAGAATTTTGATCTGAAAAAATGTAACCACCGTAACAAAATGTCAATTTACGTCAGCTGAATTTTTATGACAACTAGCCAATTAGAGGCTCTGAAAATGACAGTTCGGAACTGTCAAAAGCGTTGACGAACGCGGCCAATTTTAATGATCGTGAGCCAATAAAAAAATGCATTTAACATTTATTTACACGAAAAATATCAGTGTTCCATCCATGTGCATAATAATTGGTTGACTTTAAAAAGGTTCTTCCTATAAAGTTATACAGAGGTAATGTTGGTCAAATAGTATTTTACTGTCTGTTTATAATCTGTTTCTATTTCTATTATTTCAAAGCATTTGAACAAATTATGATTTAATAAATACACGTACAGCAGCTATAACATATAAAACATTAAAATTAAAAGAAAATCTATTAAACACTAAAAAAAAGTAACACTTTTCTAAAGTTTTTTTTAACATCAAAATATATCATAAAGCTCTATATGTTTAAAAAGGAAATTATAAAAGTATATTATTGTAAAAATATAAAAAAAAATGTTTATGAATATTGAATAAGTGATTTGTTTACCTGGCCTTATGTGTCCTTCCATATCGGCGACAGAACCACGCTTAACCTTATCAACAAATGCACCATAACCATTTCCATTATTATTACTACCAACATTGGTTGCAGCTCCCCCAGCGTATCCAATTCCATATGGCAATGGCTGACCACCAAGAACCTTTAATCCTAGAATATCCTCGCCGTCATAGTATTTTCTTAATAACATATGACCGATCATTCGAGTATTGTCAGCTGATATTTGCCAATTAACAGGGTTCTAAATTTTGATATATATACATATATATATATATACATTGATATACGAATTTAATAAGAATTTTGTTTTTTTTTTAAATAATTTTCTTAAATATTAATTTCTTATAATTTAACTATTTTTGCATATTTTTTCGCATTTTTAGTTTAGTTCACAAAATTACCATTTATTTATTAGGTATAATTTTTATTTGTCTCAAACATTAAATACTTTTATATAGAAAAAAGAGAGTGAAAGGAATAGTATATAGAAGAGTATACGAGTATGTTTCCTCATTTTTTAATATACTCGTACATAATTCATATAATCCATTCGAATATTTAGAAATATACATACATTTTGACATACAAAAACATAAAAAATATAAACATTTAAACAAAATTACAATTATTAAAGAGAAATATGAATAGAGAGAACACAGTCAAAGTTATTTAGTTTGTTCTTTGAAGATTGTTTTTTTTTTGTCAATATTTTACATATACTATTTTTTTATGTAGAACACATACACAAATTCCATTTAAAATGTTACCCACAGAATTCATTCAAAAAAGTTCAATCTCATTAGTAATAATTAAAACAAAAGAAATTTATACATATGTATAACAGTTCAGCATAATAAGTTTTATTGTTAGTATAGTTAAAAAATTAATAGTTTTATGTAGGTTAAGTGTAACTTTGAAGCATTGAAAAAATACTAATAAATGTGGTTTTTTTTAAACTGCCCATTTAAAATGATTATAAATTGAACTCAAAATTGTTCTTAAACATTGCCTTTAAGTTGTTATTTTTCGTCTTAATGAGCCGCTAACTAGTATGAAATCTTCAACTGATCTAAACAATGGTGTTTCGACTTGAGCAAGTAACAGCTGACTCTGCTGCCAGCTGACACATATTTAGACCAATATTTATTTATTTTTTGTTTGTCATATGCATTTAATAATCCATTAATCCAGCAAAAACCATGGTATTTATTCAAATGAACTAGCCAAGAGAAATTCTACAGTGCTAAACAAGTAGATTGATTGCAGATAATCTAATCGAGCACAGACAAAGGAGAAAGAGAAAACTCTGCATAAAAAATGAAGTCATGCTCAGTCACTTTCAGTTGCACTAACACGAATACCCACTAGCAGCGGGTATTCGTATTAGCAGCGGGTGTTCGGATTAGTGTCAGGAATGTGATCCGTCGAAACGCCATTAAATAGTATTTAGCAACGGCTTGTACTTTTGCGTTGCCCATGCTCGTAGAACGATTGAAAAAGTAATACTTCAGGCCAAGGAAGACTCAGTTTCACCAACTAGTGGTAGATTTTAAACTTATGTAGGTATATCTACTAAATTATATGA
>OY288108.1:79711856-80163757 GCA_958431115.1 Syrphus vitripennis | reverse complement strand
ATTTAATTTAAATTAAATTAAATTAAATTAAATTAAATTAAATTAAATTAAATTAAATTAAATTAAATTAAATTAAATTAAATTAAATTAAATTAAATTAAATTAAATTAAATTAAATTAAATTAAATTAAATTAAATTAAATTAAATTAAATTAAATTAAATTAAATTAAATTAAATTAAATTAAATTAAATTAAATTAAATTAAATTAAATTAAATTAAATTAAATTAAATTAAATTAAATTAAATTAAATTAAATTAAATTAAATTAAATTAAATTAATTAAATTAAATTAAATTAAATTATATTAAATTAAATTAAATTAAATTAAATTAAATTAAATTAAATTAAATTAAATTAAATTAAATTAAATTAAATTAAATTAAATTAAATTAAATTAAATTAAATTAAATTAAATTAAATTAAATTAAATTAAATTAAATTAAATTAAATTAAATTAAATTAAATTAAATTAAATTAAATTAAATTAAATTAAATTAAATTAAATTAAATTAATTTAATTTAATTTAATTTAATTTAATTTAATTTAATTTAATTTAATTTAATTAATTTAATTTAATTTAATTTAATTTAATTTAATTTAATTTAATTTAATTTAATTTAATTTAATTTAATTTAATTTAATTTAATTTAATTTAATTTAATTTAATTTAATTTAATTTAATTTAATTTAATTTAATTTAATTTAATTTAATTTAATTTAATTTAATTTAATTTAATTTAATTTAATTTAATTTAATTTAATTTAATTTAATTTAATTTAATTTAATTTAATTTAATTTAATTTAATTTAATTTAATTTAATTTAATTTAATTTAATTTAATTTAATTTAATTTAATTTAATTTAATTTAATTTAATTTAATTTAATTTAATTTAATTTAATTTAATTTAATTTAATTTAATTTAATTTAATTTAATTTAATTTAATTTAATTTAATTTAATTTAATTTAATTTAATTTAATTTAATTTAATTTAATTTAATTTAATTTAATTTAATTTAATTTAATTTAATTTAATTTAATTTAATTTAATTTAATTTAATTTAATTTAATTTAATTTAATTTAATTTAATTTAATTTAATTTAATTTAATTTAATTTAATTTAATTTAATTAATTTAATTTAATTTAATTTAATTTAATTTAATTTAATTTAATTTAATTTAATTTAATTTAATTTAATTTAATTTAATTTAATTTAATTTAATTTAATTTAATTTAATTTAATTTAATTTAATTTAATTTAATTTAATTTAATTTAATTTAATTTAATTTAATTTAATTTAATTTAATTTAATTTAATTTAATTTAATTTAATTTAATTTAATTTAATTTAATTTAATTTAATTTAATTTAATTTAATTTAATTTAATTTAATTTAATTTAATTTAATTTAATTTAATTTAATTTAATTTAATTTAATTTAATTTAATTTAATTTAATTTAATTTAATTTAATTTAATTTAATTTAATTTAATTTAATTTAATTTAATTTAATTTAATTTAATTTAATTTAATTTAATTTAATTTAATTTAATTTAATTTAATTTAATTTAATTTAATTTAATTTAATTTAATTAATTTAATTTAATTTAATTTAATTTAATTTAATTTAATTTAATTTAATTTAATTTAATTTAATTTAATTTAATTTAATTTAATTTAATTTAATTTAATTTAATTTAATTTAATTTAATAAGCCTAAGTTTCGAACTAGATTTGAAGTGCGGGTTTGTTTAATACTCTTAAAACTGTAGTGTCTATTAATATCAAACTGTAAGACATATTAATACATTTCTTTTTTAAATCTAAAATATATAATTTTGGATTATACACCAATTTATCTACGAAATTGAGGACAAATGAATTTTCAAAGTTTTTTTTTGGTGATTTTTTGAAGAGCTATATAAAGTAGTCATATACAAGGTATCCCGTATAAACAATAGTTGACTTAGATAGCTTATAGCAGACCTAAAAATTATGTGAATTTATAATTCACTGTATTTTTATTACATGCCTTATTTTATGTTTTTGAATATCACGACTATAAACGAAGGAATTTCATTTTTTTTTTGTAAGCAGTATTCTACTTTGTGCTTGCACATAAGTTTATTTTCACCAATAATTCTTTTTCATCAAAATATTGCAAATAATTGTTTTATTGAAAATATACATATACAGCTATTTGAATCTTCATAAAGCTTTCGCGCACAGGTCTCATCTAATACAATAGAAAAGTTTGTGAGGGATGGAGTTTCAGTTTACAAAATTTCAGGATGAATAAAATTTCGTAAAACAAAGTTTTGAAAAACAAATTTTGGTATTTACAAAATATTGTAACCTTGCCATTGAATCATTTCAATATATTACATCACCCTCCATTATGCCATGTTATTTCATTTTCGGGAGAGGAATGGAGGAGTGCTGGTGATTTAAAAGTTTTTTTTTATTTTAGTATGTATGTATGTATATTGTATATGCTTAAACTCTTACCAATATTACTCTGACCTACATAAAATTTATATTTAAGCAATCTAAAGTTTTTCTTAATCATAACAAAATTTCCTCAACGCTAAGGAAAAATAACAAAAGTCAGTTTAATCAAAAATCCATCAAAAATTCCAAATCCAATTCAAATTTTGTAGCAACGTAGAGATGATCTTACAAATGAACAAATGGACATGATCCTGACACCAACAGACCACTTATCACCACCTAGTACTACGTCCCGTTTAAGTGACTCAGATACAACATCTGAATGTGACATCGATGGAATAGCAATTGGTCGCGATGAAGCAAGTTTGTCTTCCTTAGGCAGCTCATCCAGTCCACCTCCTGAGGTAAACATTATGAAAATTAAAAAAAGATAAGTAAAATAAATAAAATGAAAAAAAAACAACCTCATAGATCAACAACTAGGCACCAACAACCAACCACAAACCCAAACTTAAAAGAACAAAAATATTCTGATCTTTAAAAAATGTATAGAATAAATATGAAAACAAGATATATAATCCTGTAATATTGATAAAATCCCTTTAAGTTTTATAGTAAAAAAAAAACAAATCAATGTTATAAAATATGTTAAAATTTTAGTTAGTTTAAAAATTTTTATAATTAAATGTTCGTGAAGTATTAGCTTAACACACGAATGTTTGTCATTGTTCCCTATCGCGGATTAATGTTCTCTTCACTGTTATAAATATTCTGAGAACAAGAATAGCTCAAAACATTAATCCATAAATTTCTCTTGGTGACCAATTACACTAGTTTACAAAATTTTGGGTCACCGATGCTACCTAAAAAAAAAAAAATTTTTTACTAATTTGGGGTCGCTGAAAACGAAAATGACATTAATTTTTTCAAAGAACCGTTTTTGAGATATACTCAAAAAAGGTTTTTTTGGTCTATTTTTCGAATATTGGCTTATATCTATTAAGTGATTTTTTAAATTTACATATAGTAAATATTTTTGGAAAGATAAAACTTTCTGCTTTCCAACGGCATACAGTTTGTTATAATCGGTGGCGAATTTATTAAGATACAAGCAATCAAAGATTATTATAAAAACCGATTTTTCCGAGCGTTTTTCCAAATTTATCATTTTCAATTGAACCGTGGATAGAAAAAAAATATAAAAAAATATTTTTTGGCTCAAATAAAATATATTTTTATAACAAAAATTTTAGGACCAAATTCGTTAAAATTGAACGAGAAATTTAGAAGCTTTTTTTTTGGTAGCATCGGTGACCCAAAATTTTGTAAACTAGTGTTATTGAAAAAAATTGATCTCTTCTGATCATTTTCATGAATTTTGTACCAAACTCATAACAAAGTATGAAGCAATAGAGTTTATAGCTTCAAGTTCGATGACTTTGAAAAGATTCAGTGCAACTATTACCAATCATTGGAGTTGACGAAAGGAGCTATTATTAAATTTACATTGTTATAAAAATTTATTAGTGTATTTATTCCTTTAATAATACGTACAAATAATTTTATTGGTGTTCTCTCCAAGCCGTCTCTATTTCTCTCTCTCTATCTATCTCTCTCTCTCTCTGTATTTCTGTCTCTTTCACACACACTCTCACTTTAATATCGTTCACTCACTCTATGTATATTATATCTCTGTATGTTTTAATTTTAAATTTTTGTTATTGTCACTGCATTCTAATAACATTGTTATCAATATTTTTATCATCAGAACCATTTTTAAATGTTTTTTTCCTTGATTCGATGTTGTAAATTATTTAAAGATTTAAGATTTTAAATATTTTGTTGTTTAAGTTTCGATTGTTAGGGGCTATTTTCTGAGTAAAAACTACAATATTTGCTTTTTGCTTTTGCACTTTAAAATGAGAAAAGGCATAATTTAAGAGTTTAAAAGCGGTTTGCAGATACAAAGCTTAAATATTTATGCTCTACTTAAATTCTTGTGATCTACTTTTTCTTTTCCTCGATCGCATCAACTTATTCGTTTCAGCAAATGGCCCTAAGTAAAACATAAATATTGAGGTTTCGCATCAGCAAACTGTTCTTAATGTTTTGAACCAATTTGAGATTTTAAAAGTTAAAAACTATTTAATATTGCCTTTTTAATTAGGCGTTTAAAATTCGGAGTAAAGAAAAGTCTATAGGTACTTTTCTTTTTTCTTTTTGGAGGTTAAAAAAAACTGCTATGCATATTGAACTGTGGTCTATGGTTGGTTAAAAGACATGGCCTTGAACAATACAAATCTTATGTCAGGTTGAAGACATTGAAATTCAAATTGGCATATTTTGTATAGAACAAACGTCATTTTAAGACATAAAGCCTGTTAAATTTTTAAAAGTTTCTGGCCAAACCGGCCAATAATCTGTTAAGTTCTTAAATGACAGCTAAACAGACATATGATGCTTCTTGTTATTCATGTCTTTTTAATTTGTTTTAAGTCGCTATACAATTTTGCACTCCACCAAACAGGTTCTTACCTACTGCTATAACCTCTTATTTTTACAAGGTATCTTGTTGATTCAACAGGGCCGCCGACATCGACATTTCGTCGATATTCTACATGATCATCCTGTGATTTAAACCAGGTATTTTGTTTAATATACCGGACTCCACAGTTGAAAATTTAGAAGCGCATAATAATAAGATGGCCGTTTTAAACATGTCAAAATAAGCATGTTACATCGTTGAATTCACAGTGTTACTAATTAGCTGATAAATGATAACGGATTTTTTGTAGAACACGGCAATACAAACATTTTTTACTATAGGAGGGGGTCTATCTCCCCCCGTTTAAGCGGTAGGGGCAATTTAAAAATATGTACGTTAAATGGAAAACAAATAATTAAAAAATAACGCTAATACTTACAACTAAGTTTTATACTTTTTTATAAAGCCAACACTTCTGTCTATAAGCTTGTTTTTGAATCAAGTCGAAAACTATGCACAGTTTTTGAAAAAAAATTGTTTTAAACTCAAAATTGTTTCTCGGCGCCCCGGTTATCATACTTTTGCCTTTGAGGCAGCACTTTGAGCTGCATCAGCAGCAGCTGGTGATGTAGCTTCAATTATCTTCAATTATGTGATGTCCTGAGAAACCAATTGGGTGAGGATACCAGGCAGCATTTTGGAAATCGTGTTATTTTCGCCATGTCCGGTGATGGCGAATGTGTTGGTGGGCAAAGATGCCTGGACCTTGGGGTATTTGAAATGCATGACTGAGCCGTCGTTTTTTAAGATATTAACCTCCTCAATACCGGCGATGGTATTTACCGATAGTTTTTTCAACGATGACTGTACTTTTTTTTAATCGGTATCGGGCGTTGGATGGACGATCGTCTTCTTTCGGCTTGGAGTTCCCTTTTTTCAGTTTATCGGGATTCATTTTAAACTCGATAACATTTTTTTCACAATTTGTTGAACAACTCAAAACGAGTTTTTTTGAAAAAAGAAAGACTTTTCCTTGTACATGCCCCAAATAGTAAATGAATCCAGATCACTTTTTGCATAGTTTACATAAATTTAAAAAAATGAGAACAAGCAATCACTTTGACAAAATGTACTACTTCAGAAATAAATCCGTTTTTTTTTTAATGTTGTTGGGCTTTTTCGATTTCTACAGTGCAATCGATTTCGATATTTCATGGAAGAAGTTGGCCGTATTGCATTTATAGAGCCAAAATGTTAGCCAAACTAGAATTAAGAAATCCATAATTTGAGTTGTTAATCAATGATAGATTTATTTGATTAACGTCATTTAACCAGAAGCTCAGAAAGTTGTATTAGAACTTAACCCACTGTGATAAAAAACAATCCTTAAGTATGTAGTTCTTCCACTTGGCATATTTTTCTTCAAATCATTTCCATATTGGTTACGATAGTTGTCACCGCTGATTCCGTTCATGCAACTTCTTTTTAATCTTTACCCCTGATTCACTTCATAACTGAAATCAGAATATTTTGATAGGTACAAAATGTTGAACAGTTAGGTTGAGTAAGTTGCTGGAGCACCAGCCCACAGATGGGAGTTATACTCAAGCTTTGGACGTATGTATATAACTTTTATAGATAATAGTCAGATCAGAAGGGGAAAAGAATTTCTTGCATCTCGAAAGGAAACCTAAAAACTTGCGGTATTTTTGGCGACGTTAAGTATGTGATCATTCCACAAAAGATGGTTTGTAATACACATACCTAGGCAGGGGGGGGGTACGTTTCGCTTTAACGACAGAAGGCAATGTCAGCATTGTACAATCGAACTCAGAATTTAATGTACTTATCATATTTAGCCGTTTCAGTTCCACGTCTGAAGAGCAAGGATGTGAATCTGGAAACGAATATGAAAAGCTAAGGGTGCTATCCTCAGCGAAACAATTTAATGGATTAGTAGTTGCAGACAGGAGATCATTAATGAAAATGAGAAAGAGGGTCGGAGGCAAAACAGAACCCTGTGGCACACCAGCATTAATGTTGTGGGTTTCAGACTTGAATCCCTCTAAAACTACTTGTAGAGCGATTAGAAAGAAAGTTACTAATCCAACGAAGAAGGATTTCATCAATACCAATAGCACGCATTTTCGATAAAAGAGTAGGATGCCAAACTTGCTTTAGAAATATCAAGTGCAATAATCTTACTTTCTCCGTGGACCTTTTGCTACGAAAGCCGTATTGCTGAAGAAGCTTTTGATCTTCGAGATATTTTTTGAGCTGACGTAAGTGCAAATGGTCGGTAATTAGAGGGTGAAGAAGATTCGCTTTTTTTGGGATAGGCTGGACAAATGCTGTTTTCCAAATGCTCGGAACAAGCCCAAAAGAATAGGATAGATGGAAAAGCTTACGCAGGGGTTTTGCCAGCATGGAAGAACACCTCTTCAGAACAATGGCGGGGATACCATCCAGACCAGCGGAACTTTGTATGTTGAGATCTCTTAGGACTCTCGCCACAGTTCGAGTACGAACTGGGGGAGTCATGACACTATCAGACAGCGTAGAGTTGGTGGCGAACTGCCTAATGAATAAGTTAGCTTTCTCAAGAGAGCTATGGTCTGATGTGCTTAGAGGTGGTAATACATTGATTGTGTATTTATCGGGGTCAGAGGTTAGAAACAAGTCAAGAGTATATTCGGATCGGCCATTAACGTCCGATATTCGGGTGGACTTGTTGACAAGCTGATTAAGGTGATTAATCTCAACGAAGATCTCAGCACACATACCTTCGGGTGTTGTCTGGCCTGAATGTTGAAGCCAAGAAGAATTGTGTACATTGAAATCGCCCGTAATAACGATTTCAGTGTGAGATTGCAAGGAAACAATTCTTTGGATGGAGTCAGACAGAGCGTCAAATTCACGAGAAGTTGAAACTCTGTCCAAATTAGGGCTTTGATAGAGGAAACAAAAATGTACGATGTGCCTGTCTACCGAGAATTTAAACCACAGGAAGTTAAACAAGGGGTTGATACTAGGACCATATTGTGCTTGAAATTGGTAAGCAACATCATTTCTTTCGTAGACGGCAAGACTACGGTGGGGGAGGAATAATGGCACTAAGTTATACCCATGAATTTGAAATTCAGTCTGGCCTGTTTGTAACACAATGGGCGTACAAAGCGAGGAAATTTGCTCTAAGCCCACGAATATTACAAAAGTCAACTCTGAAATTTCCAATTATTGTGATAAAAAGAAAATAAAAGACTAAAACAGACGAAATCCAAGAGAAAAACTGAATACGATTATAAAGTTCTTTTCAATACACAACACTTCTAGTGTTATGCCTTAGCAGTTGATGTGAATTAATCCGAACCCTAACATCAAAACAGTATTTCCCTATACGCATCTGTTATTGTTCGCTCAGCAAGTACATCAATTGAGAGAGCTTAGATAAGTTCAATAAAATTCATGCACTTGCTAAGCTAAACAACTGCAGGTTGGGAAGGAAAGAGAAAGAGAAGGAATACTCACTGCGCTCTGTGGGTACGTTTTTGTTTGGTATTATTTCTTGCTGTTTTATATCGCGACACTGATGATGATTTTTTTTTTTAAATTTTTTCAGTTTCACAAGGCAATTGAATAAATTTTTGAGCATTCGGTATTATGAAAACTGTCCTTAAATTGAAGAACATTGTTAATTTTTACCGAATTTTTCGTAATATTTTTTTTTTAACTGCCAAATTTAAAATTTTTGCAATATAAATTTTTGTACAATATTGCACATATGGATTTGTTGATTATAAATAAACGACACCTTATAGACCACAATAAGTTGACAAAATTATTTAAAAATCAAAAACAAAAAAAAAAACACTATTATTTTTTAGTTTTAAACTTTTAATAATTTAATCTTCAAAATGAATGCATTTCAAGTCTGATGCGACCCATCTTCAGCAATACACGCTCGAAGACTTGAAGCTTATTAAACAGGTTACTAATCCAAGACGACTTGATGCGTATGAAAGCGTTTACATACATATCAACAACAATTTGATGAACAGTGACGAAGGCAATATAATTTCACCGCTTTTTAATTATATATAATCATCTCTCTTGCACCTTCTACTAAATTTTTTTTTTTTTTTTTTTTTTTTTCTTTTCTCTATTATCTTTCTATTGCACTTTTGCTTACATACAATTTTGTTATTTTGCTCTTAATTTTAAAGTTGTTTTTTTCTATATGTCAAATTGTGTATTGCTGAAGATTAAATTATTAAAAGTTTAAAACTAAAAAATAATAGTGTTTTTTTTTGTTTTTGATTTTTAAATAATTTTGTCAACTTATTGTGGTCTATAAGGTGTCGTTTATTTATAATCATTTAACGCGACTACAAGCTAAAAAAGTTCAATACCTTTTGATTTTCTTATACTGGTTTTACCTTTGAGTAATAAAAAGATCAAAAGATTTTCATTTAAATATAGATTTGTAGCGTTTACTGCCAGTGCAGTAAATTATTCCTGGCTAATTCTTCAGTGTTATTTAAAGATCTTGAAATCATATTTTGTTTGAAAAATACTTTTCTTTCTTCGATAGCTATTCGACGATATATATTGAACCGTAAATAAAATTAGCTGGATAAAATACATTATAGAATTAAACTTATCTTTAAATTAATTTCCGAAATAAAAATTGCATTGTTTTGTATTTAGTTTTAGTATAACAATATTTTTTTAAAGTACCCTAACCTAATAATTGTTTAATGACATTTAAAACTATAAAATTTAGTGTGTTGTTTTGCTATAAAACTAACTATCAAAAATATTTAATTTTTTTAGTTTCTTTTTGTTAATTTAAATAATATATCTACTAGTTTCTTTTTATTATTTTATTCTCAAGTTAATTAATCTTACTCTATTACAGATTTATATCAGTCGAATCATCATACAAATATTTCTTTGATTAATATTTTAAATGAAAGGGTCTTATGATATGAAAATAAAATAAGTCAAACCTATATTTATTAATTTCAAATTTATTGAGAAAAAAATATAATATTTTGTACAGCAAATAATGTAAAAATTAAAAAGTTTAAAAAGAAAACAAGAGAGAACACATACACAGATTTTAAATGCCTAAGAAAAAATATTTATCTTTAGCTTAAGATTTATAAATAAAACTTATACATTAAATTTTGCTATATAAAATCAATATAATGTTTACAATATTGAATATACATATATAATTTATACATTTTCGCAAAACAGAACATTTGCATTTTGCTAGAAATTTTTAGATTTTGTTGTTTGTATTAGCTTTTTTTAATTTTTTGTTTGTTTTATGTGTGTAAATAATTTAAATAGTATAAAATGACATAAAAACAATATCGAAATTTCCTCTGGTTTCTTACTTGAAATCCAAATACTTTAAAAAACAATTATCAAGCCAAACATCCTTAATTTTTGTTTTGTTTGTCTCTGCTTTCTCCTCAATATAATATTTTATTTAATATGTATAACAATTTTTTCCTGTCTTCACAATTACATTTTCTAAAAAAAATCTCACATTTTTGAACATGCTTTTCCCATTTTTGTTTTTATTTTACTATTAAAATTTTCAGATTGATTTACATGAACGTCGTTCGCGACGTGATATGTCACCACAAGGTCGAAAAAGAGTGGCTGGTATGGTAACACGTGACTGTCGAACGGTTTCTGGCATTGGACAAAGTTATCATAATCAGGTTTGAAACTTTGTTTAACAAAAAAAATAATAAAACCAATTACCGAGTAAATTTGTTAAGAAAAAGAAAAATTGCAATGCTGAAGAAGAAAGAGGTCAATTTTTTCGTTCTAAGCTAATGTTTGTTATGAAAACATATTCTTGGACTTTATACCCATAAATAAAGTCTTTGCTATTCTAAAAGTTTTTGTTTAATGTACAAACATTACGTATACGCCCAGGTGTATCTAACAAAAAATCACGAAAATTTAGAAAAAAGCAAATTAACATATGCGTATAGCAAAGATGAAAATGTAACTTCGCAGCTCAAGAAGAACTCATACTTATTTGTAAGACGTTACATTCTAGTTTTTACGTTTTACTCATACACTAATTGAAATAAAAGAGTCACGAGCACTTTATGCAAAATGTCAAGTATGTATGTCTTTATTTTTTTTTCAACATTTGGTGGTCAAAACATATTTAAAAACAAAAACAAAAAACAAAAACAAATTTCCAAAACCATACAATTACAAGAATAATATTGTTTTCTTGAAACGAGACAATGAAAATATTGAACGAGAACTGTCAGATACTATGAAGTTACTGATAAAACGCATTTCACTTTGTTTTAATATTGATTATAAGAAAAAAAGCACCATATACAAAATTAGGGTGGTGGATTTGTAATTAATCCTTTTTTTAAATTTTAATCTTAAACCGTTAAATAGGAAATAAGTGAAATATTATTAAATAATTAAAAATAAATGAATTAATTAAAATTAAAAGTTATGAATTAATTTTTGAAAAAATTTAAATAAAACAAAAACTTCTGTTTTTTTTTCATAAAATCGGTGCTCGGGACCTCTTGCTTAATGTCAATTCTAATTGATTGAGTAATGTTTTTTTTTGGATTAGAAAACCCACATAATGTATGTGGAGACCCAAATCATCGTTTAAATGATAATGTTTATGAGGTTGTGAGGTTAAACCAAATATTTTCTTTAAATAACAAAAAAAATTAGTTGGTGTTATATAACGGAGGTATAAAACCAAAATCTTCTGTTTTTTTATTTTTAAACTCAAAACATACAAAAAACATGTATGAAAGAATAGAACAAATTGAATTAATCTCATATCAAAATACGTCTACACAAGTTTTCAAGGTGAGTACTGAGTAAGCATACATTAATCCGTGATCACTAACATTAGTTCAAAACATTTACTCAGGAACATCAATTCAAAATCATCTTTTACATTGGTAAAAATAATAGAATAGCAACTAAAAGTTATATTGAATTGAGTACTTAGTTTAATGTGGCTAACACAATCTAACAAACAAAGAGCTTTTATAAATCTCTAAAACGCTAGAAAACTTATTCAATTATATACCTATTATTAAAAAACAAATCACAATAGTAAAAATTTGAAATTCCTTTAGCACTTTCAATTTCAATGCTGCCACTCTTTTCTTCCTCAAAATATACATCGTCGAAGACAGTTTATATTATTAATAGAAAAAATAAATACCATAACTAAGCTGCATCAAATCAAGAATGTATTACATAATTTATATTTTTTTAAACCATCTCTATTCAGCAATGTATCTTCAGTATTTCAAGTATTTCTTATTATTCCAGTGTAATTAAATTTTTTTTAAATAATTTTATTTATTTTTTGCCCGATTTGAATTGATTGCTCTTTATTAAAAAAAATACCATGTGAATATTGTTTTTCAATTTTAAAAATCTTTTGAAAAATTTTATATACTCGTATATCACTGTTCCAAGAAGAAAATACTATTTTAAGTTTTTAAGAAAACATTTCTTTGTAATATAACATTTGTAAAAATGTATCTTAAAACTAAATAAATAAATTATTATTTTTATATTCAATATATAGCAGCAACAGCCTCCAGCGGCCTTATCCGCACAATATTCACGTCGTAATGGCAGTAGTGGTATGAGTCTAGGGCAACGCAGTCATTCGGCGGCACCAAGTGATAATTATCATAGTAGCTACTATCGTAGTAGCAGTCCGCGTCGTGGATCATTATCACCACCAGACGATCGGTACATTGATTATCCAGTTCTTCCAATTCATTCGTCATCGTATAATACTACATCATCATCGTCACAACAACGTTTCCAATCGCGTTCAGCAACTGCCACACCAACAGGATCGCCCAAAAAGAGACAGCTGCCACAGGTGAGCTTTCCCTCAAGGATGAAATGTTGTCTTTTAAATACTGTTCATGGCAAGAGTATGATAACCGGAGCGCCGAGAAATGATAACAAATTTTTGAAGAACACGGCAATACAAGCATTTTTTACTATGGGAAGGGGGGTCTATCACCCCCGTTTAGGCTGTAGGGGCAATTTAAAAAATATGTACTTTAAATGGGAAAAAATTAATTAAAAAATAACGGTAATACTTAAAATTAAGTATATATTATACGTTTTTTTTAAAGCCAACATTCTATTCTATTAACCAGTTTTTAAATCAAGTCAAAACTATATGCATAGTTTTTGAAAAATTCTATTTTAAACTCAAAATTTGAGTAAAAAAAATTTTAATTTCAATATTTCAAATAAGTTTATAAATAATTTTTTTTAATAATTTGTTGCTCTTATTAATTTTCAATCAAAAACTGAAAACTAGATGATTTTATGCATTTTAGTTTTTGAGAAAATTGAAAATAACAACACAACTACTATTTTAATTTAATTATGTTTTTTTTTTTGCTTGGGTGTGAGTGAGTTTGGGTGAGTTTGGGTGTATGCAACAGTGGGGTCTGTATGGGAGGGCATGCTGCCCCCTGCAACCCCCCTGCTTGGGCCCACTGTAGGATTTGGGGTAGGTGCGAGGTTGGGTCTATGCAACACCGAGGTGTTAATGGGTGATGCAACTACCCTTCTTGGGCTCACTATAGGATTTGGGGTGGGGTGCATGCAAAGTTTCTTTTGCATTTAAAAAAGCTGGATTTAGAAAAAATTGATTTAGCCTAGGTATATCTTAATCCATATTCGATTTTATCACTATCAAAATAAGACTACGTAAATACTCAAGCAAGGAAAAAATTATTTAATTAAAATATTTTTTTTTGGTAATTTTCACTTTTCTCAAGAACTAGAAGACATAAGATCATCTAGTTTTCAGTTTTTGATCCAAAACAAATAAGAGCAATGAATTCTAAAAAAAAGAGGCTGGGTGCGACCCACACTGATAACTTCCCATTTGTGATCTTGAAAACTTTATATTTAGTTTTTTTCAAATAACCAAATTTTCTGCGAAACAAACTTTAGCTGTTAAATTCAAACAATCATTATTATAAGATTGAAAAGCATTTTAATTATTTAAAGAGATTTACGAAATGCACATATGTATATTTTAGAGATTAAATACCTAATTGCAAAGTCAATATCATTGCTCGTTCTCAAGATATTCGAGTCGAAAAACCAATTTTACCACTTTTTAGTTCATTTTTTTTTATATTTTTTGTCAAAAACTGTCAATTAGATATTTGTCAAAATTTAACCTTTCATAAAAAATTGTACTATGTATAAAATAAAATATTTTAGAAGGCACAATCGTTGTTCGTTCTCAGGATATTCGAGCTGAAATACAATTGTAACTACTTTTCTTTAGAATTTTTAATAGTTTTTAATTTTTTGTTAAAAAACTGCCCATTCAATATTTGTCAAAATTTTATCAGTTGCTAACAATTATGTCATGTAGAAAATAAAACAAACAAGAAGTCAATATCGTTACCCGTTTTTGAGAAACTTGAGTCGAAAGACAATTTATACCAATTTATACCAATTTTTGGTAGAATTTTTTGTAGTTTTTAATTTTTTATAAAAAAAACTGTCCATTGAATTTATTTGAAATTTTCACCAGTAGTCAAAAACAACATTTTTTGTAAAATAAAATTACTTTAAAGTTAATATCGTTTTTCCATCCAAGGATATTCGGGTTATAAAATATTTTTTTTTGGTTTTTTTGATTTGATTTTAAAAAATAGCGATATATTGATTTTTTTTTCCAAATTCATATCAAATTTCTATGACGTCATAATGTGTCGAATAAAATGTATTTGAAGTCAATAGCATTATTTGTTCGTGAGATATTTGAGCCCAAAACTGCTATAGTAAAAAAACAACTGATTGTATATTAATAAACGCCCTTTCAGCTTCTTTCGAAGTTATTATCTGTAAAACAAAATTTATTTCAAGTCGATATCTCTACTCGTTCTTGAGATATCGACGACCTTGAAACGTCGAGAAATGTCAAAAATTTCAATTTGACAAATCGGACCGATAACAATAACTCCCTATGGGAAGTTAACAATAGTAGATAATCTTAAAGTTTTTAAAAATTACACTTTAAACCTTTTTTTAAACTTTTTTTTGCCCAAATTTTGAGTTTAAAACAATTTTTTTCAAAAACTATGCTTAGTTTTGACTTGATTCAAAAACAAGCTTATAGACAGAAGTGTTGGCTTTAAAAAAATGTATAAAACTTAGTTGTAAGTATTACCGTTATTTTTTAATTATTTGTTTTCATTTAGCGTACATATTTTTAAATTGCCCTACCGCTTAAACGGGGGGAGATAGAGCCCACCCTCCTATATAGTAAAAAATGCTTATGTATTGCCGTATTCTACAAAAATCCGTTATCGGCGCCCCTGTTATCATACTCTCCCCCTGTTCATTGTTAACGAAAGTGTTTGAAAGAAGTCCAAAAAGTCCAAAAGGCCTTATTTGTTTTTGGGAAAATCGAAATATTAAATACGTCCACGCGGTCTTGTTTAATTTTTAAAATGAAATCAGTGAATTGATTATTGTGATCATTTTAACGTTGTGCAGCTATTTTCTCTGTGGAGTTTGTTTGCACTGTGTAGTCGAATATTAAATTATTATTAAAAATTAATTTGGAAAAAATAAGGACTAGAGAAATTTTTTTCTAACTATCGAAAAGTAATGTAATACAAAGTTATAACCCCAACTCTCCTCTATAATAATGTCAGTGGTTTTATAGTGGTAAATCCAAAAAGGGATTTAAGTTTTTTTTATAAATAATTAAAATTGTTTTTTGCTAATTATTTTTTTTTTATGATAAATAAGAGAAACGGTGAGGCTAATTATTTGATTAAATGAAATTAGTAATTTTGTTTTTTCTGATTGATTATTTTTGTGAAAATTTACAATTATTAGTTCGGTGGATATAACTGGTTATTCAGATTACTAGTTTATGGAGAAAGATAATTTTTTTCGCCGATCACTGGACGAAACAAGAATTGGCATTCCCAAGAGCAGACATTTACTTTTTTTATCCATTAACTGCTCACTGTCTTAAAGCACAACTAAAAGGATTTTTTTTTTGAATGTTTTCAATTTTGTCAGCATGTTTTTTTATATAAGATTTCCAAATCTAATTGGACTGAATGACTCGGTATAGGAAGGTAAATTTCCACATAGTTCCGACAAATATTTTTTTGACAATTTTTTTTTGATACATCATTTTTTTCACCCCTTTTTTAAGGACAAAAAGTTTTTTCAACAAAACTTTTTTTGAAAGATTTTTATTCTCGGTGTTAAAAGATTTTATTTCACAATTGTTTTTGAAAATTTTTGTTCAGACATTTCTTTTCATTTTTTTGTTCTCGGTTGAAAAATTTCCATCTTGAATGTCAATTTGAATTCATTTAACTTAAAACTATATAACAATTTATTGATAAAATAAGTTGAATAATAGTGTTCATTCCTTAGCTTATAAGTTAGTGATGAATGATACATCAATATTGAAATGTTGGTCTACATACAATTTTATTATATTGTCTTAGGTACTGTTTGTACCTATATTAGTAAACAAATGTATTAAAATCGTTATGTGTTCAGTTATTGTAAAAAGTATTTGTATGATTCAATTTTAGGTACCACAAACATCACGCAACGCGATGTTGCGTGATCGCCTAGGTCAAGAGTTCGACGAACGTTTGCCTGGGGGTCGTTTTGGCCGCCACAGATCACGCCAACCACACCATCAGGCGACATACCGGAGCACCGGCATGGGCGGATGGGAACGCCATTATACTGGTCTCTCAGATAGTGATCTACACTCGATGGAATCGAGAATACGTCCACGGCATTCACTGTCGCCTGATAAAGATTTCATGGGAGAGTTTGGTGATTCCGATATGGAATCAGTAGTAAGCGTTACCTCAAGTGCTTTCTCAACTCAATCAGAACGTCCAAGAGGTTCGCGTGGATTGAGGTAAGCAGTTTGCATTCAATCAAAAAACACACTGAAAACTATACACTTATTTTCTTAAATCAATATTTTTTTCGCATTTATTGAATCAAACAAAAAAATAAAAACAAAAATCTGTTTCTATTATGTATGGCACCACCCCATCCCATTAAAAAAAATGAAATTAAAATGAATAAAAACGAAAAACCAAATCACAAAACCAAAAATTGAAACAGAAGTCTACCGCGTAATTGGCGTTCGCCGCATGGTAACTTTGAACGTTTTCGTGCACACACTATTGCAGTTGATGATTCTGAATTTCTGATACCAATATCATCTCTGCCTAAAACATTACCACTACCACCACAACAACAGCAACAACAACAGCTACCTCCACCACCACCATCATCACAATATCAAGAATCGCCAAATACAACAAATGTCTCTGCCGCGTTAGCTCAAGCTAAATGTCTACTACCGCCAAATACCAACAACACCACCACTCCGTTCGATATGAACGATCTCAGCAAAAGTGCATGTGGCACTGGAGGTGTCAACACCACCCACATGTCATACCATGATATCCCGAAGTATTTCCTTCAGATTCCCCAGTGTTCACTCCATCTTCCCGAATTCATATCGAACACAGATTTTAGTCAGATCCCTCAGCGGGTATTCCGCAGTGGTAGTGCCTTAGGCTATCCCAATATTTCACCCATAACGTTTCCTTCATTCGAGAATTTTAAGAAAATCACCACACCTGTGGTGGATTTCTTTCGAAATGCTAATCATCTTTCACCTTCAGCTGCATTTTTTCCATTTGTCAGTTATGCAAACGCCCCCAACACTACCTCCAACGGTGGTTTGATACACTGCGTCCAGTGTCAGCCTGTCTGTGGAGTTCCACCACAGACAATGATGTTTGACCCTGTTGGTGGTGGTATTGTTGAAGCCATGCCAATGCAATGCCATCACACGCCATTTTCAAATATGCCAATCATAGATCATGTGCGTCGTCCATCTTTTTCCATGTTTCATCCGTCTTCAGAGCCATCACTGCCAACTTTAGATCCGGCCATGTGCGGCGAATGCGCTGATCAGCACTTCGGCGGTGGCCTAACGCATCCGTCAGCGTTTCACAATAACCGTCAGCAGCTCTCTATGGATGAGGTACAGATTCCCAAAGAATCACTTATGAAATTGCGACGTCAATTAAGTGACGAAGCCCTTGTTACTAGTGTCCCAGTATCTGCAAGGACCCAACCTCCATCGATCCTCAAGAAGCCTCGACCTCTAGACCGTCGAAAATGCTTTAGTGAGTCACACTCAAGATCACTAGACTATGATGATTTGAATACAAAAAACTGGTCTCGTCGCTACGTTCGGTATGAAGATGAAGTTTACCCCCCGCCAAGTTGCCTGTCACGTAAGTTCAACTCCGAGACAAATATCCGACAGTCATACATGGGAGCATCAGTTGATATACATAACCCGTTAAGCCACTCACACTTTCTTGTCACGGACGACAAGATTGTCACTATTGTTTATGACTCTGATGTTGGATGGACACGAAAAGGAGTTGCTCCATCTAATTACATTCGCAAGAGATGCAATGAGCGGAATAATCGCAATCATATGTCACTTAAGCTGACACGAACAAGTCAGCAAAAGCTAGATGGGCCAACGCCATCTTACTTAAAGCGACGAAGAACTTTGCCGGCTCCTCCAAATGCACCGAACGCTCATAACTTTTCGCCGATAGAATTCACTGAAGACACCGAAATGAAAAACGCACAGGGAAACGCTTTAAACGATGTTGATGGTGATCACCGAAGTGCGAGAACGCATTCGTCAGCACCAGACTCCGAAGCTGAGTACATAAAAAAGTCGTCGCAAGACGTCGATGATAAGGAACGGTCTCGACCGGATGGTGGGATGTCGGATCTACCACCATCATCGAGACTTTCCACTCGTGACTCGGAGTACAATCGGTCGTCGTCGAAAAAGAGGCTCTCAGATCCCCGTAGAAGTAGTAGACCCCCCCAAGATCCTCATCGTAACCGTAGTAGCCCGCCACAGCCACAAATTGGCAGTGATCGCAGTAATCTAGTCAGCATAAATGATCAGCCGGAGTACTTTGAGTACTACGATGACGACGATTATTGTGAAGAAACGAATAATAATCGCTTTACTCGCAGTAGTAGTAGGTACACCAATAGGGAGGGTAGTAGTAGTCCTAGTGGCGGTGGCGGTGATCGTAGTCATAAAAGTAGAAATAGTTCTAGTTATAATCGTGATTCTAATTGTAGTGGTAGTAATGCTAACAATGCTTCTTCTTCCTCTTTTGCAACAAAAACCAACTCCTCCCATCATGGTGTCGCTCTGCTATCCACCTCACCTAAACGTGCCTCATTGAAACATTCTACCCGCTCACCAACCACAACACCACCACCACCAACTACCACTTTTGATCCATCTTCAATGGACGGTGACCCACTTAATCCATCTGCTGATGCCACTGCCAGTGAGTACGATGTACGAGAACGAGATCGTGTGGCCAAAGTTCCATCGAATGATGGTACTAATGGCCGTGGAGGAGGAGGAGGTGGTGGCGGCGGCAGCAGTAGAAGCGATGGATCTCGCCGTGGCGGACATACGGACGGTGGTGGACCTGGTGACAGTAGTAGTAGTAGTCGTAGTAAAGAGCGGCAGCTGCAGGAGGATCGGATCGATCGTATTGAATCGGGAAGTGATCGTGGTGATGATTTGAACAATTCATTTAGCCGAAGTTTGTCGAATGCAGACGGCACACCTGAGGACAAGATCGGTATGATAGCTGATCGTAGTTTTTTTTTTCAGTTTGATTGTCCCGAATGGTTAGGTAGATAATAAAACTTTTATTCCCTTATCAACAGATGGCAGTCTATCAGACACAGCAGTTGGTCTACAGCAAAGTGATTCGCAACGACGAAAAACTGCTGAACAACAGCGATCACCGAAAAGTGACGCTGGTGGTCGAAGTAGCGGTCGTGGTGAGGAACGGTTTGGGTCTGGAATGGGGAAGAAGAGCAATTCAACATCACAGCTGTCAGCGACGGGTGAGTAAAACGTTCCGGTTTGTTACTTTTTTATCCAGTTTGACAGTTGAAGTTGCAATTTTTAAATACCTATAATTTAGTTTTTTGAAATCATTTATGTTTTTGTAAAAAATAATGGGTGGTTTGAATCAATTAAGGCCTTGATGTTTAGTTTTCTATTTTTAGTTTTAATACATGTTCAGATTTTCATTTTCATTATTTGTCTTAATGCATTTATACTAAATTATAAAAAAAATCTATTATTTTTCCGATTTCATTTACATAAGATTTTTAATTTCCAAAAAATAAAAAAATAATAATTAATTGAAATAAATAAAAATAAAACACAAAGGTCGTAAAAGACGTATGGGCTTTGGAAAGAAGGGTAAGAACTCTTTTACGGTGCACAGAAGTGAAGAAGTTCTGCCGGGTGAGATTCGGGGCACACTATCTCGGGGTTCATCAGCATCCGATGATGGTGGCGAAGGATTCACGGAAGGGGACAGGTTCGAAAATGTTTTTAATTTTTTTTTCAAGTTTTTTTATTTATTTTTAGTTTTTTATTTGACGTTTAAGTTTTGAAAAGGGTGATAAACATTTTTGGTAAAAATAATATATCTAGCTTTAAGTTTTAAAAATAAAAATAAAACAACTTTAGAAAGCTTAACGTGATAAAATTATATTATCACAGGAAAACCAGAAAAAAAAAACTATTTTATTAAAATAATCTTTGCTAACTTAATTGTAACTAGACTTTAAACTGGTTTAATTTTCAAAGCTGGTTTATATTTTATTTATGCTGTTGTGAAAATTTTGAAAGAAAAGAAAGAATGACGTTAGTTACTTCAAAATTCTAGAGTCAACGCTAGTTTTAATTTTGAAGATTGATACCTTGGATGGGATTTCAAGAAAACTAAGATTTACGCGAGGGTGACTACAATACAGATGTCTTATAAAAAAAGGATGCTAGCAAAAAATTCAAAAAATTTTAATAATTTATAAAAGTTACAATTATCTTCTCAACTTTTTGGTGTTTAAGTTTAAAAATTTCCAATTTCAATTGAAAAATATCCAATTGAAAAAAAAGAATCGAAACCAAAGGACTATGTTCTGAATTTTTCCAATCGATAAGACTTGTCGCGAAATCATAAATATATCGCCAAATTTGTTACCAGGGTTGACTTAGTAAGTATTTTTGAGAGATTTGTATGAAAAATCTAATAAAATCGATGTGTGATATTATGGAAATGGTGGCTTCGATAGTGTCGCCATCTCAATTTCAATAGCAAAAGCGTGATTTCCTTAGTTTCGCACATCGATTTCTATAGATTTTCGAACGAAAAACTCCCTCTGAGTTAACTCTGCAGAACTAGCTTAAACAGATTGACCTCAGGACCAATTTTTTTAGTGTTGACTTAAGCCAGAGTCAGTCCTGCAAATGATCGATAGCTATGTATATCCTCAAGCAATTTTTTGCAGGGTGTATGCAAGGTGAAGGGTCTGAGAAACCCGATAGATAAAGAAACTAAACATATTTTGAAGTTAATCCAGAGTTAACTCAACACAATTGGTGACTTAACTTGGAGTTATCTTTAATCTCCCGGATTTAAAACCCGGATCTTAACTCAGTATTAAAAACTGGTCCTTAAAGAAAAATTATCATTTTACATTAAAATTATGTATATGTAATTGTATTTTTTTTTGTTACTTAAAGTTATTTTCAAAGCCTTATATTCATAATGGAAAATATGAAAAGCTCACTCTATTGAAATGTTGTTATTTCAACAAACATAAACAACAAACTAATTTTTTTTATAAAATTTTTAACTCTATACAATCCAAAGTCGATACGTAGTTTTAGGCTTATTTGCAAGAATGTAACGGAGTCCCACTAAAAGTTTTGAATGCAATATTTTTATGCAGGTTTGAATAAATAAAAAATTATAAAAATGTAAATAACAATCAAGCAAAAAAATAAATTTTCAAAAGATTTTCATTGGGGTCCGTTTAAAAATAAACAAACCGAACATATATTTCAATATATCGCATTAGTTTTAATGTTTTTGACGCATTTTCATGACTATCAGCATTTGAAAAATAATATACATAAAAGGTTTTTTGAAAAGCTTTTTTTGAACAGCTTTTTACTTACTTATCATGACAAGTGTTTCTCTTAGCTTAGTAATATATATTTTGGCATAAATAAAAAAACTGTCTACATAGAACTATTTATTGTTAAATGTTAATTAAGCTTGTTTTAGTTTGTTTTTCTTTCACACAAAAGTTATTTGTTAAATCAAATTTTCATTTTGTTCAAATATATATTAAAATATGTAATATTACTTACAGATCTGTTAAAAAAAAAACATTTCATCAAGATGGCATGTGTTTTTGTGTATAAATTAAACGTCTAATCTAATCTAATAATATTTAAGCTTTGAAAATCGTAAAAAATGTATAACAGTACAATAATCCAGTTTTAACGTACAAGTAGCTACATAAACATACACTCCTTTTTAAATTAATACGTAAAAAACTTTTTGAAAGAATTAACTTTATTGCTCGTAGTTGGATGAGCTAAAAAATTGAAGGTTGCAATTTCACAACTTTATAACAACTTGATTGTGCTACCAGAAGGCTAGAGGTACATGCTACCTTGATGTAGGGCTTAGTCTATTCAAACCTGTTAATTGAAAAACTGTGTGCCTCCACCAGGATTCGAACCGAGGGAATCGCCATACAAGGCTCAACTTGAGACTAAAGCTTAAAGCCTCAAATTTGCCTAAAAAAAAAGAAAAGATCGACTTGAAAATAAAAAAAAATGCCCCAAGCACGGAATAAAAAAGGGCAAATGAAGCAATTTTTTTTGTTTTATCACAAATTGAAGAATTTTAAATTTCATTCATTATCTTTTTATTTTATATTATTAATGTGTGTTAAAATCCAAATTTTTTTTGAACATGAAAAATAAGTTTTTGGTGGTTTAAAAAAAACCTTTAGGGGCCCGATATGCCCCGCTTTCCCCTACACGTACGAAATCTATTGATAACGGTTTAGTTTAATTGCTTGATATTCTTTTATGCATGCTGCTAGTGCGGTCGAAAAGCTGATATTAATAATTTGCGTGGTTAACGACTAAAGAGGCATATAATTTTAGAAAAAAAGATATAAACTCTAGAGCAATCTACATTTAAAAAGTATGGTAAAAGGTAAAAGTATGGTATGGTAAATATGGAGGATCCAAGAAAAGTAAAACATCCCCAAGCCTTACAAATGAAGTTTTACACCCCTATTACGGTATTAGGTGTATAAAATTCGGTAGTTACTTAAAAAAGCGTTTGAGAAAATGAGTGGTTAATAAAACAGATGCAGACAATTATGAATTACCAGAAAATTAATAATTCTTAAGAATTGTTGATTTCAACATTTATGAAAAGTCAATTGGGTCATTGATAGCCGTATAATAGTTCGGTTATAGGTTGCACCTGATTCGTTGGCTGCTTCTACTAAACAGAGGAAGAAAGTTCTCCGAATCTAAAAGTTAAAAACATATTAGCAGAAACCTTCTTTTAGCAAAAAAATAATGAAACAAATATTAACATTTTATTGATTTCAAATTTATTTTAAATTTATTTTTTCCGGCCCACGAATCAGAGTAAATAATTTTTCGTTTAGTATACTTGTGGATATTTACACCATATTTTTTTTTCATTTTTCAGATAACTGCAGATTGCCCCAGGGTTTGTAATATTTTTTCTTGAATTCTTTTTCCCCGTTAGCAGAGATCAGAAAGGATTTTCAACCTTTATTTTCAATCGGTTTTTCAAAGGTTTGAGATTTATTTAAAAACAAAAAAATTAGGCTATCGGTTGACACTTATTTTTTATTTTCAAAAATATCTCTCAATGGTTGAGCTCTCTACGCTCTAAGCTTTATCATTATTTCTCAAATTAGACAACTTCTAAAATGTCATTTACAAAGAGGATTAATCTTTCAAAAAAATTGTACCTTTCAAAAAAATTCAATTGAAAAGAAGGATATTTGTTAAATTAGACAGGGATTATTATTTAATATTTAACCAGTCATTTTGCAAAAATGATTGAGATTGTATAACTAGCAACTTCAACAAAACGTTTTTGACTTCTTTAATATGTATGAAGGTCGTTCAGTCGTTTAATTCGAGTTTCAGTGGAATTATTGCCCCGTTCAAACTTTCGTTCCCAAATAAATCTTAACAAATTAAAAAAAAATCCGATTTTTTTATTTTTGCTTATCATTTTCAGTCTATAAAGTTATGCACGACAGTTTAGTAATTTTTTTATTTTGGCACCAAGATATATGTGTCTATATTGAATAGACAAATATTTTATAAACAAAAATACTCTATATATGTTCATACATTGTTATAAAAAAAATTCCGTATATAGCTATTCAAGTTTTGAATTTGAAATGTCTAAGGCCAACCAAATGCAGTTTGTGTTGAATTTTTTTGATCCTGGAATTTTTAGGTCTCTCTATTCCTTACGAACGTATATCGTAAGCTTATTGGAATTGTGCTCTTATGACATTTTTTTTTGCAATTGACAGTACCAACTTATTCGGTCGTGCTTTATTTATCCAAAATGTTATTTTTAACGTGAGGACTTTCTTGCTTTTTATACGATCATGGTTTGATAATTAATTGAAAAAATCAATGACATGAACTCTTCACGTAATTGGATCAAAACTTTACAAGTTATGTTCGAAAATCTAATTATATATAGGATAAGGTGGGAATATGGAACCCTATTTGGTTCTTTAAATTTTTTGTCTACTACTGATGCGACCCATCTTCAGCAATACACAATTTGGCATATAGAAAAAACAACTTTAAGATTAACAACCCAATCTTAATCTTAAAGTTGTTTTTTGGTAATATGAAACCCGGTTTCATAAATTATAAGGTGAATCTATGGGTTCCATATTACAATACTTCATACTTTGGTTAAAAACTTATTCGAGAACAAATTAATATACATAGCTTTTTTTATATAAATTTTTTGATATATGTAAGTACTGTTTAGAAAAAAAAAATATTTTTTAGAATATACAGATTATTAATAAGAATGTAGGTATGCATATTAAAAAAAATATTGACGAAATAAAAAAAATTTTAATAAATTCGCGACCACTATAAAAGATACACACAGTTTTCTTTTGTTAAAATAAAGAGATTCTTGATAAATATACCAATAGCAAATAAATAATAAATAATAAAAAATAATTAAAAGTAAATAACAATTCATTTTCATCGCAATCCTTTTCTATGTGAAAACCAAGCGGCGTGGATCTTCAGAAAATCTTTCTAATACAGCTTTTACAATTTCATTCCTCCTTTCAGTTACCATTTTTAGATGAACACACTACACAGCCCTGTAAATTAAAAGATTCAATCATAATCTACCACCTATATGATTTCTAAATTATTCAATTTCATCATACATACGAGTAGAATGTCAATGTTTTATAGGTAACTAGGTATCTTATAAAATATTTAGTTTCCAATTTTTAGTTTAAAAAGGAAATTTTCTTGAAATCAAATGTTTTAAATCAGAAGTTATTTACTTTTTATGTATTCATGCGTACGCCCTTTTGCTGTTTATGCGCTTCCTCTTTTTGCGGCCAATTCCTCCACTCTACATTTACACGATAGTAAAAACACCCCCTTAGCTAAAAGAGAATTAGCTTAGAAACTGTCTACAGGACAGTTCTTCCAGCTTTTACAAACAGTTCAAAGTGTTGGAAAAAATTCATGGATCACACAAATGAAACGACACCTGCATTAAGTTGATCTCAGGTGTAGACCATAACCGGGAGGCCTGTCGACGTTTATTGAGGTAAACCCTGCGGACTTTACAAGCAGTGGGAGAGTTGTTATCACACTGGAGATCATGACAATTGCCGGTAAATGAAGATGAACAAGTTTTGATGTGATTCGCTTGAATAAAGGCAAATTTTAAATTTTCATTAAATAGTGAGTATCGGACAGGAAAATCGATACACAACTATAATACAGCTTTTATTAAATTTTGCAGATTTTTTTTTTCAATTATATTTTAACATAGACAACGTGCAATCCAGTCGTGCATTTTATTAATATTTAAGTTACTATATCAAATGCTGCAAAGCCATTAAATAAACGTTGAGAACTACCTATACAGTAGTCTCAGGAGTACATACATTCAACTATTAAAACACATACCTACATTACATATTCCAAAATCAAATCAAAAGGCAAAAAAAATATCGTTTCACCTAAGCAACGTTGATGCTACATTCAGCAGACAGATCATCAATGTAATGGGCACAAATGAAGAAAAATAAATAATAATCAGTTAAATAAGAAAAGATGATATACGCTCTAATGTTTTACCATTACGCTCCACAGTTTTAGCATTGGAACCGATTAAAAAAAGACAGGATCAATTTTTTCCTAAGTCATTCTAGAACCAGGGTGCGGGTTGCAGTTGGCTGCCTTTGAAAAGCATCCTGCCAACCTTAACTATTTCGTTATTAAAGTAGAATTTTAAGGTACTAATTAGAATAAGTTTCTTCTCTGTCTTGTATAGGGGTCTTCATCAACAACTATTTGGTATTAATTTGCTGAAGCAATGAATTTTTTATTTCAAAAATAGGTTTTTTATCCGAATTTTGGAAGAATTTCCAAAAGGTTAAGTTAAAATCCCGATTTTTAAGAGTTGAGAGATTTTCTCGTCTCAGTCGACCCTCGGGGTATTGAGAGGTTGTAATTTCGTTCGAACTTTTTCTGTAAGAGTAAATGTGACGAACAACCTAAATGGTGGTTTGGCGTTGAAAACAAATAAATTGGTAAGATTTGGCTTGATGCATTTACTAAAGTGTTACAAGGCTAAATTCTAAATCTTAAGGCACCTCAAAAACACTTCACAAATAAAATAGAAATTTTGTTGGTGCTTGAAAAATTATATTACAAATTTAAAACTGGGTAATCCAATTACTAAGCTCTCTTTTCGGCATGTATAATTTATATTATTTATAAAGCTACTATTTTATTATAATCACAAGGATAACATTCTTTATTGCATTTCACATTACCACATTGTATTTTCACTTCATTAGGAAAAAATAAACAATGTTTATCACTCTTTTCTATATTTACAATACAAACTTCTTGTATGAAATTTCTTATTTTAATTATGTAGATACCTAATTAACTTGAAACATTAAAAAAAGAAAAAAAAATATTAAAACTATTTCAAGAACAAAAGATAGTTTCTTGCAACAGGGAGACATAGAATTCACTGACAAATTAAAGAAAATAAAAGGCACACACACACACACAGTACCTACACGAAACTTCAACAATGGACAACATATCTCAAGCAAAAGCAAAATCACAATTCATTTATAAACATTGATCAGAATTTTACAAAATTTTGTTTTTTATTTCGTGAGTTACAAAACTTTATAGCTTCGATTCATCGTTATCCTTTGAAATTATTATAGTTGCTTCTTTTTTAAAAAATATCAAGCAAATTTGTTTTTATCTTATGGACCATTCCGTAGCAAAGTGAGTTTTTGGATTTTGTTATAAAAAAAACATAAAATACCTATAACATTTTTTATTATGTTTATGAATTTAAGTTTTATACAGTGGAAATTTCATTGCTTTTTTAAATGTAGATTTTACGTTGTACTTTTTTTATTGTTTGTTTTTCGTTGGTTGTCAAATAAAAGAGGAGGCATCATGTCCTGTGTAACCCGGCGATCAGACCCCAACCCAAAAAAAAAAAACAAAAAAAACATAAATATAATTTAAAATAAAAAAAGAAAAACATTTTTTGTATCTATAAATGTATAAATCTGTGTCGATGTATACTCCATTATATATGTGCATCCCTATTAATTCTCAACAGACTTGGGTATTCCGCCCCAGTATCATCGGACAAGTCGTGGTTCGTCTGGCAGCATTCAGCGGTCAGTTGAAGTGACACCAACATCCTCGTCCTATCGAGCTGGAAGCGTACACTCGATATCAAGTTCAGAGGGTTCATCGTAAGTCCTCAAAATCAACAAAAAAAAATGTCTCTATCTCTCTCACACTCTGTCTCTGTTTCTTTCTCTCTATTAAAAGACTGTGTTTTAAATAGAAATATATATATATATAAAAAAACACTTCATAAATATACATATATATTTGGATATATAACACTGTTATTGTCTTCTATCTTTTTATGTGTGGTTTAAATACAATAAATAAAAAAAAAGTGTTTTGTTGTGTCCTTTTTCAAGTATCTAACTACATACTTATACTTGATGGCTTAATTTTTTTTTTAATTATATTTTTGACTGTGTAAATAAAAGTCTTTTTTAAATATAAGTTCTTAATTTTTTAAATGTCATAACTGTGAGTGAGTGTTTTAATGCTGCTGTGATTTCTTGCTCTACGTGTAAATTATTTAATTTTCAATGCAAAAAAAAAAACATTATAAAATAGATTATGTCGATCTATATGTTGTTTTTGTAATAGGAGATTGCCAATGATGTAAAATTAAAAGGACATAGGTGTCAGATGTAGTTGAATCGCCTCTTTCCTCTGAACATCGTGTACGAATTATTTTTATTGTTGTGTACTGTTTTGTTTTATATGAAGTATGATTATATATTTTTTTCAATATTGTGTACATAATTTATTATTTGCAAATAATTGGATTTCTTTATTTGATTATATTTTTAGTGCATATCAATATGTTTCCAAATGATTTGAATAAATAGAGCATGTTAGCATGTTTTTTTTTTCTTTATATATGTACATATGGTTTACAAATTATTAGAAAACCAAATATAATTAAAGCACATTAGCTTAATATGAAATTCAGTTTACAATACTATAACCTAAAATATTGTTCTTCTACTAATTAATTTTTTTTTTTAATATACATACATATGTATGTACTAGGTACTTGCATAAGTTATGCTATTAATTATTTTTAACATCACTAGAATTATTCTCTATTACCTTGTTATTTTTTTTGTTAGGTGGTCTGTTTCGTTTTGGTAATCCGGGATAAAAATTATTGAAATATAACGCCAGCACTTGCAATGTCAAGTGACTGACTTGACTGTTTGTTAAAACAGCTAAGAGTTTTTTTTATGGTAATATAAATTTTAACATATAAATTAAATTTTGGACATATTTTAAAAATCAGTCAAGTGATTATAATTACTTTTCTAGTTTTATAAAAGAAAAACAAATAAGACAATTTTCATATTCCAGCTAGAACGGCACATATTTCCGAATGCCAAAATCCCGAAAAACGTGACACCGAAACTGAAAAGACAAAACAAAAATTCCAAATGCCAAGATCCCGAATCAAAAAAAAAAACTTGAACACAGAATGACGAATTCCAAAATAGTAAAAATAATGCAAGCAATTCAGTTAGCGCAAAAAAAAGGTCACTTTCCCATTTGGATCGCGTTGCAAGAGAGCCAGAGAAAAAGTAGCGATACTGTTTGAATTATTCTTTCTGATGTCTTTTCTCGACATCATATCCAAAAACTAAGCATAATCAAATGGTACATTAACGTAAAAGGTTAAAAAATATGGACAAATATCAGGGAAAATTTTTGTGCTTATACGTTATACATAGCAGAAGCGTAGTATACATTTCGATTCCCTTCAGCTCTTCGCCCCAGCTGTGCCGATTCCTCTCCCACTGTTCTTCGCCAAGTACTTCTATATCGTATTGATCATCTGCCTGTCTAGAGACTTCCATTACATTGCTTTGACTCGCACTCGTTACCCTTTCGAAGCCAATCCACTGTCACTCAGGTGCATACATCTATCTATCTTTTCTCGATGCAATTATTTTCAAAAACTTGCAAATGGAATGAGATTTAGTTTATGAGATATTCATAAATTGACGACTTCTGATGAACTAGTTTCTAAACACAACAAAAATTGAATCAAATAAAATTCAGTTTTATTGCAATTGAAATTTCTGACACTTCGAAGCACCAACAAGTTCCAGAAAATCGCGCTGCACAATAACTCGTTATTCTGAAAAATTGCAAAGTTTTATTTCCAAACTAATATTAACAGCATGTTCAATTTTAACAAAGTTCCACCAACAAGTGTGAGGCCCATTTGCTGATACAGAACATATGTAAATACTTATGTTCCACATAAACTTTTATGTGACAGTTTACGCAGAGGAAAAAGTAGAACATAAGCGCTTAGGTTGAACATAAATATTTAAGATTCGTTTCAGCAAATGACCCTAAGTCTTTATTTGTATGTCTTAAGCGTTTGCTTTTTAATTTATAACGAATAAAAAATGTTCAGAGACCGCTTGATTGCTCTCCTGGAATTTATGCGAAGGGTAGTTATTTTTAGAAATTTTTTCAATGATTCCTGAAACTTATCTTTTTCTTCAAAATTCATTTTCATCTTTTAAATGTTGCTTTTTTCGAAAAATCCTGAGTTATTTATCAATCATAACATGATTCTAGCTTACATATCTGTGGAAAGATCAGTTGACGTCTTGAAAAGTATAAAAGAAATATCGACATTTACATAATAAAAAGTTAGTGTCTGACCTCGTATTCGAGTTGAATTGTGTTGAAAACTATTAAATTGTGTCAGAAAACATTATTATTCAACTTTAAAATATTACACTTTTAAACATCCAGGCGAAGTTAAGTTGTACTTAAACAAATCAACATTAAAATTGTTGGAATTCGTTCAAATCGTTACATTACGTATAGTTTTGCTGTTTGAGTTAGGTTCGGAAAAATACTCAGTCCAACAAATTGAAGTTTGAAACGTAAGTTTAGTTCGCGTTACCTGCAGGGGGAGAAATTAAATGCTTTTTTGATATTTTTAAAAATAAAAATTTTTAGATGAACAATTTCTAGCCATCTAGTTTGAAAATTTGTATTAAAATTTTTTCAAAATTATAAAAAAAAACATGTTGATATTATCTCATGATTTACAATGTACAATGTAAATTGAAAAACTAGTTTGCATGAGCCAAGGTATAAATGCATGTTTTTTTTCGAAAATAGTTTGCTTAGCAAAATTCAAAGCAACAATAATACCATTTTACACTTTCTACACTTTTACTTTTCATAATAAAACTTTACTAAAAACTAACTAATACCTATAACTATTACACAATCACTTTGAAAAAAAATATTTAAATTGTGCACTTTTTTCAATAACACTTACTTAAAAAAAAGCTACACCTGTTCCTATTTAAAATGCATGACTATATCTTTAGAAAATTTCGACTTTCAAATAGAATATAATATAACTAATAATTTAAAAAAGCATCAAATGTATGCAACAAATAAAACACAACATAATGTTTGTCTCTATATCTCCCTGTATTAGGAAAATTAAAACAAATCAAAATTCTATTGATTTTCAATTTAATTTGTGTTTGTTTTTTTTTTTTGATAATAATTTTTTTTATCTAAAATCGTAAACTAATATCTCTCTTTGGACTTTGTTTTTCACTTTTAAAAAAATTACCGATGATCCTAGTAGATGGTCACCCTCGTTACGTATGAACGATGGTCAGCTATCTGACTTTATTGACGGACTTGGGCCGGGTCAATTGGTTGGCCGACAGGTTCTTGGTGCGCCTTCGCTTGGTGATATTCAGCTTTCAATGTGTCATCAGAAAGGTTTCCTTGAGGTGGAAGTCATACGAGCGAGAGGATTACAAGTATTTTTTTGAGATACTAATCTTGTTTTTATAAAATCATTTCATAATTTTTTTTTATTTCAGCAAAAACCAGGTTCAAAAATGCTCCCTGCGCCGTATGTCAAAGTTTACCTAGTTTCGGGTAAAAAGTGCATAGACAAATCGAAAACATCGACAGCCCGACGTACTCTTGATCCACTATATCAACAACAGCTTGTGTTTAAGGAGCCCTTCAGTGGTTGCATACTTCAGGTAAGAGATGAATAAGTTTCGATATGTCATTATTATTTAACTGCTAGGTTGCAATGCACTAAACCCTTGCTTCGCTTAGGTACATATGTCGCAAAGCAAGCGCCATTATAAACATTTTTTTTTAAATTCATAGTACACCCATCGAAATAATTATAAAAGCAGTATGCGCAAGAGCGCAGGTTTTCCAAATTTACTCTTATAGGAAAGGTTTAAGTCCAATTTCATTATTTTGCTGTACTCGTCCTACTCCCACTTCCAATTCAATTTTGTCCGTAACTTCACGTCCCTTATCTTGGCGGACACTTTTTGGCGGAATCGATTTATTTTGTAATCTAAATTTGTAGCTAATTAAATGCTAATTTGTTGCGCAAACCGCAAATTTTTAGCTCTTTTATTTTTTTAGTTATACAATTTTCCGATTTCCGATTTTGTAGCTCTAACGGTTTATTAAATATTAAAATTTCCGCTAAAATAAGACTGAAGTTAGCGGACGAAAATTAAAAAAACAAATTTTTTTTATGCTCAAATTTGTAGCTTTTTGAATGCTAATTTGTTGCGTAAAAATTACATTTGTAGCTTTTACCCATCATTTTTAAATACAAATTGAAATTTCAATAAGCCACCTTTTTCACTTTCAAGTTAGCGGAAAAAATTTTGAAAAATAAAAATTTTGAAATAAACTGTGTCCAATCGGTAGCGCCATCAAGCTTATATAGGGAAATATCTGGTTCTAGTCAAATCTCGAAAGCAATAGAAAGCTCTTGAACCTGTATCTCGATCTTTCTATTCTGACAGATAGATGGAATAATTCCCCTTTCGGGCTTTGACATTTACCAAGGTGCGAAAAAGCTCATTCAAAGCTCACAGCAGGTTGTTCTAATGACGATGGTAGATGGCGTTGTCATCGCATTCGAGAATCGATATAGTTCGAATGTAAAAGTCGTTACATTATAATTCAAAACTAGTTCTTTACATTGCCCCCCTCTTAGAATTGATCGTCCCGAACAATTTCATCACCTCTTTCACCGTTATATCGATGTAACCGGTCAGCGTGAACTACTTTTAGTTTGCCTCTTACGCCTCTTTGTATACGGTAAACCACATCATTGATTCTTTTCACCACGGTATAGGGGCCCTCCCAGTTTTGTTGGAGTTTTGGTGATAGCCCCTTTTGTCGATGAGGATTGTAAAACCACACAAGGTCTCCTTCTGGAAATCCCGTTGCTGTCGCTTTTGCGTCGTATCTTGTTTTCATCCGATCACTAGACAATTTTATATTTGTCCTTGTTTGTTGATGAATGTCAATAAGCCTTTTCTTGAGGTCATCCACATATTCGTCTGTTCCCTGTGACTCATTTGGATGACAACCAAATTTCACTTCACTTGGCAGCCGTATAGTTGATACGAACAGGATTTCCGATGGTGTTTTTCCTGTCGAGCTATGGGTTGCACTTCGATATGCCATAAGGAACAATGGGATATGTCGGTCCCAGTCTCGTTGGTAGTCGCCGACTACCTTCGACAGATGATCTTTAAGGGTTCTGTTGAATCGTTTAACCATCCCATCAGATTGTGGATGGAGCGGTGTTGTTCTTGTCTTTTTAATGCCAAGGAGCGAGCAAACTTTCTGAAAGACTTTTGATTCGAAGTTCCTTCCTTGGTCAGAATGAAGCTCCATGGGAACACCGAACCTGCTCACCCAATTGAAGACAATTTGATCCACAACTGTTTTGGTTTCTTGGTTTGGGATGGCAAATGCTTCAGGCCACTTGCTGAAATAGTCCATGACTACAAGGATGTATCGGTTTCCGTTGTTAGTTTGAGGAAAAGGACCCGCGACATCTATTGCAATTCTCTCAAAAGGTGTGCCCACATTATACTGCTGCATTTTACTTTGCATTTTTCTACCTGGTCCCTTGCTAGCAGCACAAGTATCACATTTTCGGCACCATCTTTCGACGTCATCTCTTGCGTGTAGCCAGTAGAATCGTTGTCGTACCTTTTCCAGCGTCTTATTCACTCCCAAATGACCTCCAGAAGTTCCATCATGTATCTCTTGAATTACGTCGTTAACCTTTGACCGAGGTACGACTAGCTGCATCACATAAGATTTACCTACCGTCTGCGGATTCCCACTTATGCCTTCTTGCACATGAAGCGAGTCCCATTGTGCCCAATATGCTTTTAGAGCCGGACTTCGGTAGGAGGTATCACACCATTCTGGTTTCTCTTGGTGTTCTTTCCAGGCAAGAATGGGTTCGATATCCGGATCTTCTTGTTGGGCCGTTCTGAGTTCTTCGTTGTTCCAACTGTTAATGGGATCAACTCTTGTTCGTTGAACGATGATCATTTCCTTTTCTTCTTGGCGTGTGCAATGCTTACAGTCTGGTTTACACGGTCGCCGGGATAGCGCGTCTGCGTTTAAATACAGCTTTCCTCTTCGATGTTGAATCTCATAGTCATACGTCTGCAATCTCTCGATCCATGACCATGACCTTCTGGATTTTTGAAGTTTAAAAGCCAATTGAGCGCACCATGATCTGTTCGAAGAAAGAACTTCTGTGCATAGATGTACTTATGGTAGTGCTTTGTTGCCAATATCAGGGCGAGAAGTTCCCTCCTTGTAACGCAATAATTCCTTTCTGGCTTCGAGAGTACCTTGCTGTAGTAGGCGACAACTTTTTCCTCTCCGTCATGTACTTGCGATAGTAAATCTCCAATTCCAACGTTACTTGCATCAGCGTCGATGATGAAAGGTTTTCCTGGAGTTGGATAGACCAGTACAGGTGCATTACATAAACGCAGTTTCAGTTCTTGAAAGCTTTTCTCGCACTCACCTAACCATTTGAACGGCTTCCCCTTTTCAGTAAGGTGATGCAAGCTTTTGGCGATCTTAGCAAAATCCTTCACGAAACGCCGATAATATGTGGCCAGACCAAGAAAGCTCCAGAGTTGATGTTTGTCCTGAGGCGTTGGCCAATTCTTTACAGTGTCAACTTTCTCAGGATCAGTTTTTACTCTTTGGGATGAGATGATATGTCCCAAATATTTAACTTCGGTCTTGAAAAACGAACATTTCTTAGGATTTAACTTTAAATGTGCCTCTCGAAGCCTCTGGAATACGGCTTTAAGGTTTTTACAATGTTCGTCAAATGTTTTTCCGTACACGATGACATCGTCCAGGAAGACCAGGCAAGATTTCTAGGTTAGTCCATGTAAAACGCACTCCATCAAACGCTCAAAAGTTGCTGGAGCGTTGCATAGTCCGAATGGCATCACATTAAACTGCCACAGACCGTTTCCTGTGGAGAACGCCGTCTTTTCCCGATCTTCTTGGTGAATTTTGACTTGCCAATAACCGCTCTTCAAATCCAAAGTTGAAAACCATTGGGCTCCTTCCATCGCGTCTAAGGTGTCACTGATTCTGGGTAGAGGGTAGCTATCTTTCTTTGTCACGTCGTCGTTCAGTCTTCGATAGTCTACACAAAATCGAGTGCTTCCATCCTCCTTTTTGACAAGAACGACTGGTGATGCCCAAGGGCTTTTGGAATTTTCGATCACCCCATCTTTCTTCATTGTCGATATCATTTCTTCAACTTCAGTTTTTTTTGCTAGAGGGAGACGTCTTGCTGGTTGGCGAATTGGTCTTGCATCTCCTGTATCAATTCGATGCCGTACTAGTTGTGTTCGACCATATTGTCCGTTGGGTGAAGAGAAGATTCTTTTGTTGTTTTTCCATTTGTTCCAGTTGGTTCTTTTGTTCTGTACGTTGTTCTTCGAGCTTGCCGACAAGTCGACGCCAGCCCTTACTTGTTCTTCAGGTATTTCTATTTCGAATAGGAACGTGTCTGGGTCTTCTCCACGTTGACTTAAATCCTCTTTTTTTTGGAAAGCTACTGGTGTTGATGCTACTCATGGTGGGTGGTGGAAGTATGTCTCTCTCTTTTATTTATGGTGTAGTTTATTGCTGTATTGTATAGTGTGTTTGTTTTTATAGTTAGTTTGTCATTTAATATTTTGTCTTGTTCAGTCTTGTAAGCTTTGTAAATTCTGTTCGTCTCAAAGTCGGTGTAATTGTGGTTGTTGTCCATCAAGTGCTGATCGTATGTGGATTTCGTATTTTGTTTTGGTCTATGTTCTAAATACCTATCATAAAATGTTCTGCTCGTCTGTCCTATATAGTAGCTGTCACACACTGGAAGAATACGAAATTTACAAAGCTTACAAGACTGAACAAGACAAAATATTAAATGACAAACTAACTATAAAAACAAACACACTATACAATACAGCAATAAACTACACCATAAATAGGCCCCTATTATGACTCGCGAGTCGAACGTTCGTCTTAAGTCGAACGATTTAGCGAATTACTCTAGTCGAGGTATTGCTAAAAGCTCGCTTCAACATTCGCCTTTCAAAGTCACATAGTCACATAGTCGCTTATAAATTTAAATAAATAAATGTTGTGATAAAATTAAAACATCAAATAAATAAATTTAAATTATTTTAAAAAGTTAAATGTTTTTTCGTTTTTCCTTTTCAATCAATTTGAAATTAGTTTTTTTCTTTTTCTCATAAAAATACACAACATGGAGACTAAACCACATAGTAAAGACAACATGAGTTTTTATCCCACTTCTGACACCAATGTAATATTCTGCTAAGGGTTCGCAATAAAAACTTATTTACTTTATTTCTTAACTTCTTCTTATTACATTTAAAATAAAACACACTTTACTTCAATTGAAATCACTTTTATTAATCACTGGCACAACACTTTACACGAACTTTATTCTTTCACTTTCAAAAATAAACTGTGTCCAATCGGTAGCGCCATCAAGCTTATATAGGGAAATATCTGGTTCTGGTCTAATCTCGAAAGCAATAGAAAGCTCTTGAACCTGTATCTCGATCTTTCTATTCTGACAATGGAATAATTCCCCTTTCGGGTTTTGACATTTACCAAGGTTCGAAAAAGCTCATTCAAAGCTCACAGCAGGTTATTCTAATGAAGATGGTAGATGGCGTTGTCATCGCATTCGAGAATCGATATAGTTCGAATGTAAAAGTCGTTGCATTATAATTCAAAAGTAGTTATTTACAGTAAGGGTATTCATGCAACGAGATATTTTTCCGTTTTGCAGAAAGATATAATTTTCCGCTTTACGTTTGCATGAGCACTCCATAAAAATTCTTGCATAAATGTGAGAAATAATCAGCTGTCACAACTAAACGTCACAAATTACTTCTCGAAACTTTATGAGGTTTATTTCTTCACTTTCTGCATCAATTTTGTGAGATAAAATTATCCTTTGTATATGAAAACTATAGTACTATCATGGTGGAAGTCGAATGGGGCGACATCTAATTTACCTATGCAACCCTTACTCTTTTTTTTTTGCGGAGAGCTAATGGAGGTTTTAAATGATATTTATTGATATTTTTTGGATGCAATAATCCAAAAAATAGTCTCCTCTTGCCCCTACCACCAATTTTCGACGCTTAAAGACTCCCCAAATCGAATTTTACACCTCACATTTTGCAGCGCCACCACCAGGACCTCTGCAACCCTAAAAAAAACTCGCCATGATAGTACTATAGTTTTCATATACAAAGAATTATCTGGCTTACAGGATTTGTTTCCCATACAAATTTTGACAGCTCGTTTCTACGGAGATAAAATTATCTGGTTTCTGCGTTTATCCGAGTTTTCCACCGTTGCATGAATACCCCTATACTCTGTTCAATTTATATTTGCAGTACAGGGAAGATAGGATATATCCCTTTCAACCTCACTATCATGGATTTCAATAAGATATCTCCCTCTAAAAGCTTTTTCATGGTTGCCGTAGTGAGCATTATAAATTGGTATAGTTCATTCACAAATTTTTGTAGGATTACCAACTATTTATTTAGATTTTATGAATATAAATATGTACAGCGTAAACTAAATCTAAAAAAATAAAATAAATGTATATTAAATTAAATCTATCTATTTCCACACCACCAAGAGGTAAGATAGTAGGCGCGTTTTTTTAAGAGTCCCTTAGTAGGCCTAATCTCTTTTAACGTAAACATAAATCACAGAAAAAAACGTAAAAATAATTCACAGAAAACAAATAAATTGAATAAAAAAACTCTTAATCAATTATCACTCTGAAGAGTAGTTGCTGCTGCTACTATCTTCATTCAAGTTCAAAATCAAACCGAACTCCATCAAAAACTTGCTCAAATAGGAATTCTTCCTTAAAAAAAATAGCCAACAAATATTGTATCGCTACATCTTAACCATTTTTCCAAAAAGAAAAACTAAAAGATTTAACAAGGAAAACACGCACCGACAACACATTTTTCCTTTTGACTCCTTTAACTTAAAATATATGCTCCCAAAAGCTCTAAGAAAGCTTCAATTTTGAAAGCTCAATAACAAAAACCAAAGGAAAAGGTATTATAATTTCCATCAACGGACAAATGGTAACTCCGAATGTATGTATTTTTTTTAATAAACACAATAAGCGAGAGGTAAATTGGCATTCAGTCCCCTCACAGCCGGGGTGCAGACAAGTCATGGTGGAATGTACGTGGGTTTTTGGAATATTACAAAAACAATTTGCTTGTAACTCAGGGGTTATATTTTGTATTTCAGTGGCAATTTCTTAAGTTTTGTGCCAGGCAAACACCAACAGGCACCAGTGGGTTTGAAAAAGCTCTCCCATAAGGCCTGTACTGCAAATATAAATTGAACAGAGTATAGTATATATAAACTATAGTGATCTCATGGTGGAAGTCGAATGGGGCGACATCTAAAGTATGCCTGCAACCCTTACTCTTTTTTTTGCGGAGAGCTTATGGAGGTTTTAATCGATATTTATTGATATTTTTTGGATGCAATAATCCAAAAAATAGTCTCCTCTTGCCCCTACCACCAATTTCCGACGCTTAAAGACACCTCAAATTTTGCAGCGCCACCACAAGGGTCCGCGCAACCCTAAAAAAACTCGCCATGATAGTAGGTACTATAATTTATATATAAAAAGAGAAATGCATATATCAGACAACGAAAAAGAAATTTGAATTTGCTACAAAACTAATTTTTGCGCAATAAATTAGCATTCAAAAAGCTACAAATTCAGAGAAAAAAAAGTTCAAAATTATTTGTTTTGGCCATTCCGCTGGGGTTTTCTCGTTTAAGCCGCCTTATTTTAGCGGAAACTTTAATATAAAAAAAACTATGCGAACAACTAAAAAACTAAAAGAGCCACAAATTTGCGGTTTGCGCAACAAATTAGAATTTAATTAGCTACAAATTTGGATAACAATAAATCGATTCCGCCAAAAAGTGTCCGCCAAGATAAGGGACGTCTTAACTTCTCTTGCAGCAAAATTTTCACAAATAAAAGCTCTTTTTATTTCCTCGCTAAACCTCGCACTTAATGTGAAAAACAGTTGTGCCAATTTATTTCGCTTTAGAAACAGCAAAAATAACTGTTTTATTTTATTCTAATAAATTAAACATGCATTTAAGCAAAAAAAAATATAAAATAATCCCCTTTATATTATGTAACAACGCATCAAATAAAATTGCCTTTATATTTATTATTTCGGTGGGTGTATTTTGTGGGCTTAAAAAATTTTCAAACAAAACTATATTTTAATACTTTTAAAAAAATCAATGGTGGCAAATACTCAAACTAAATTTTTTTTAATGTTGGTGAAACAAAATTTGGTCCATAAAAATAATCGCTAATAAATATTGTAAGAAAAAATGGTTGACAAAATTGTTAAGAAAAATCGTCAAAAGTGAATAGCCAAGCATAAATTCGAGAATAAAAATTGGACAAAAAATTAATTGCAGAAAAAAGTTTTGTCGAAAAAAATGTTTGAAAAATTGTTAAAAAAAAGATATCAAGAACAACATTTGGTAAAAAAAATCGTTTAATTGATTTTCATTTGCTTTGGTAAGACGTATTATAACAAGTGGCTTAAAAACATTTTGTTTTGATACAACGCACTTTTTTTTTACATGAAAGGCCTTTCAACGACAGGCGGACTGAAGAAGAGGATACTGATAATCTCGTTCGCAAACAAATTTAATGGAGTTAAACCTTAGAACCTGGTACCTAACTTGTACCACATAAGTTTAGAACAAACAACAACAAGATTTCTCTATGATTTTCATCCAGGGAAAATTCCGTAGATATCAAAACGTTATTAAGAATATTGTATTGAATTTAAAGAATACATGTACATATCTAATTGAATTAGATGCAAGAATTTGAAATTCCAGATTCATAACTCTGATCTCCAAATTCTGCTTTTTTTGAATTCTTTGAAAAAATTGTGTTCCAAATTTCAATACACGGAGAAAAATCGGCTCCTCTAAAATTAAAAAAATTAAGTCTTAACAAATCTAAGTAGTTAATGATTGCATATAAAACAAATGGATTCCATTTAGACTAGTCGCACACTGGCAACTGTGATCGAAATAAAACAGTTTAGTTTAGTTGACAGAGCAGATCGCTCTAAATTATGGCGTTGAATACACAAGAGTATAGAATCCTATAAAAGGAGCATGTATATAAATTGAAAATTTTATAAAAACCGCATTCTACACTACGGGTGCTCATCGAATTTGAGCGCCTGCTATTAAAACCAAAAACTAATACGCTCCTGCAAAGATCAGCAAAGTGACAGATGAGGTTCAATTAATAAAACTTTTGCGGCTTCACTCACGTATACTGTACCATATGTAATGTATGTTACATTATGAGTTATATGCTATGTTATCAATATTAAATTTCAAAATCTTGGATGTTATACCAATTAGATTTAAAGCTAAGAATTTATATTTTTGCACTTTTATAACTGTTTCAATCACGTTAAATTGTTGATAAAATTAACATTTAAGACATTAACAAATTGTTCCAATTTCCTTATTAATCAACTGTTCCAAAGGTGATGTGCTTGAACTCAGAATTATTCCTACCCCTACTAGTCTTCTTCTTCAAAAAAAATTTTAAAATCTTTCTAATATCTCTGTGCTAATAAAATAGATTTATGTTATTTATAATTAGCAAGTAGGTAAATAAAGTAGGAAATGATAAGGTTAATAATTTTTATCTATGTACGTGTATTATTTTTGAAACATTTATGCATAATATTGTTTTATATTTATTTTTAGGTGACCGTTTGGGGTGATTATGGACGCATCGAGAAAAAGGTCTTTATGGGTGTGGCACAAATAATGCTTGACGACTTAAATTTATCAAACATCGTGATCGGCTGGTACAAACTTTTTGGAACAACGTCACTGGTCAGTTGTCCTACAAATTTAAGTCTATCTAGACGCTCATCACTAGCATCACTTGATTCACTTAAATTATAAAAAAGTTAATACAAAATCTAGATAGCATTTTAATCACACGTAGAGTTAAATCATCGCGCCCTCTTGTGGAGGAAAAAAAACAAAACGAGACATTTACATTCTCAAGTAGAATTTTAACAAAAAATACAAAACTATCAATTTAATTAATTTATTCGTTTATTTGGTTTTGATTTTATATTTTCACCTGTTTTTAACATTTTTAGTAGAATTTCAAAGCCTTTTAGAAAATGCACCACATCATAACAAAAGAAAAAAAACTAATACAAATCTCAATTGGCCAATTAAAAAATCAAACTTAAATTAATAATAAAATATTTGTGATCATGCATCCGTTCGCTACAGTTACACACTTAAAGAAAAAAAAACAGTTATCCAAGAAGTGATCCTATTGAAATAAAAAAAAATAATAAAAAGAATTATTTACATACACATTTCATACATAAAATATATATTTACAAGAATATTAAAACCAAAAACAAGAGAAAATCAAAATAAATATAAATTAAGACTCCTCGAAAGTACTTTCTTGAACTATTAACACAAAAAAAAAACTATAAATACATATTTATGTTTCTAACTAAAATTATGGATAAAGCTTTTACAAAACGAAAGATCCGACTTCCTAAACGCACTTAAGACAAAAAAAAACAAGCAAAAATTTTTATCTATTCTAATTAAACTATCATAAAAATATTACTCATCGACCGGCTTAACATTCAGCATTAGTTTATATGGGTATGTCCTGGTCATTAATGCATGTTTTCTAAAAACTATTGTAGTTTGGAGTCAATCTTAAGGTTATTTTTTCATTCTTTTTGTTTTGTTTAATTTGCCTTGCATTTCATTGTTCACTATGTATTTTTAAATTTAATTCATTATTTTAAAACACAAAACTTATTATAATAATGTAAATAATAAAACAATTTCATACTCGTATTTTATGTCAAACTGCTAGATTTAGTTACATACATATTCTCACAACACAATATTTCTAATATCATTGCAAAGTGACGACTTTTGAAATGATTTCAATTATTTAAGATTTTTTTCAACAATAATATTTGAACTATTGAACTTTACATTTATAGGGACAATCCAAGGCCAATATAGTGTTGACTGATGACTTAATCTTCGATTTAGAACAATCCCAAAGCGATCAAATCTAAGTACTGTTCGGCGAGTACAAAAAATAAAAATCTTACACGACGGATATTTTAATATACCTTTATGTATTTAATAACAATTTTTGAGAAGAAATTCTACTTGTTTGCTTATGAAATTGTTTAATTTGGCCGCTTGGCATCGGCACGCTCAGCTCAGCTTCATTAAACTCTAATCCTTTTATATTCTTCGAATATTTTAATATGTACAGTATTATCTACAAAATTTCCGGAATCAGAGCTGTTTCGCTTTTGGATTTTTTTGTCACAGTTTTTTTTTTAATTTTTCGCGTTGTGCGTTGTTTATGCATAGATTATATAGAGATAATTTTTAAACACAATTATTATGCTGTAAGCTTTTAAAATTTTGTTAAAAGAATGCTATAGCTGCATAGAATTTTTAAATCTGCAAATAAATGTATTAAGAAAGGTTATCTATTAAATATCATTTGGGTGCCTTGGCTGTATATTCTCAGTGGTGCGGAAAACTGACCTAAAATGATGACAGATATGAGTTAAGGACTTTCAAAAATTAAAATTTTGTATAGTTTAAAAGACTTCAATAGGCTGTTTGCATTGGGGTATATTCATAGTTGTCTGACAAGTTGTTTCTTTTTCTCTTCTAAGCTAACCTAGAGTTTATGTTATTCATACACAATTTCGACCCGGGTCCAAAATATAAACTGGAGCTCAATCCTTAAAAACGGTTGACTCTTTGACTAAGTATTTTTTTTTGTCAAAAAATGGATTGGATTTCAATGGATTGACAGAAATAGTACTAAAATTGTAGTAGAATTCTGTTTTTTACTAAATAGAGCTGCCAAATTTTTTATGAATAGCAACTGTTTCTAACCTGTGTATTAACTTTAGACTCGAGGCCAATTGGACTCGGTTCTAAAGTTTGACTATATGAATATGCCCATTGTACCAGCCATCTCAGCAGGTTGGCCGTGGCGCGATGGTATGCGTGGTCGCCTGTCAACCGCACAGGTCACACTCAGAGGTTCGATCCCTGCCGTAGTTCTATGTCATGTTTTTATTCCATTATCATTGCTCATTGTTGGGCCGCTGATTTACTCATTTCATTACATGTTAGCATAACACTAACAACATGTGATTGAGTAAATACTAGTATACCCAACAAATATGACAATAAACAAAATAATGCGAATTATAAAGGGACATTGATATAAGACACGGCATTTCTCCGCTTTAGCCCAGCCACCAACCCTGGAGATAAAATCTGAGACAACCACCACCTTCAGTCTCAGTACCTCGCGCCACATACCTTTCCATACACCTTTTCCCTTCCCTTCCCCTCCCATCCCTATCATTCACGCCCGCGCTGTGTTGAACAACATATAAAGGGTACACCATCCCCTTGAGCGCGCGCAAATTATAAAAAAAAATTCATCGCGATTTTTTTAGGTCAAGCCGATGATGTTAGGATTCCTTTCTCGTGATTAGCATATATTTTAAAAGCGACGGCTAATTCCTCTGTTGTTGGTACATTTCATCCCGAATCCTTTCATGCGACCAAATTTTTTCTGATGAGTTGCTGCATGCTCCTTACCAAAACATATCCCGCTGCTATAAAGAGTTCAGCTGGCAGGCCACCAGCTTTATACGATTTAAGCTTGGCATTGTCACTCGGTAACCACACTTCGTTTTCATCGGGTGGGGGGAAATGTTGCCCATCATCGTCCAAATTGATTGGAGTTTGCCTAGCAGCGGAATGTTGGCAATATTTAAGCAATCTAGAAAAATGGTCCTCAAAAATGACTGATTATTATCTTCAGCCATATTCTTCATCAGCAGAATTTTCGAACATCACTCTTGTTCTCTCTTTTTCTTCCTGAGAGTGAGAAGTCAGCGTTCGTCTCATATTATTCGTCCGTAGAGCGGCCGGCGCGGCGGCGGCGCGGCGTGCGCAAGGCGGCATTCTTCATCGAATCAGGAGGAGGAAACCCAGCACATTAGTGGCGGCATTTCTGATGGCTTGTTGGTAGTGTCTACACTGGTTCTGTGGTGGTGGGTTTCTTATAGATAGGGTTACCGTTAAAAAGTTGTATACTTTCCTATATAACGATGATTAACTTAGTATATTATCAGTTGATGATAATATCCCTTTTATGAAACTTGGCATCAATGGTTAATTTGTCATAAAAATCAATAATAAGAAGAACCTACACATTAAAAAAAAATTGTGTTTTATAGGTATTTGAGAGAAATTTTACATGGTCATGTGTCGCTAAAACTATGTTCGACTCTGAGAATGAGAAGCATGAAGAGAGTATTGAAATGTTTTAATTTGTATGTTATTGGAAAATAAAAAAAAAATAGATATATACCTACCATGCAAAATGTGTTACTGTTACCCTTTTTATGAGATATGCCACAAAACTGACAGGGATCTAAAGCAGCAACTTTTAGTATGTGCTTAGTCTAAGCTATAGAATAGTAAATGTTAAATTAACAAAAATGTACATATGTTTTTTTTTTGCAAACGCTTACAGCAATAATCTAAAGTTGAAATATCTTACAAAGGGCAAATTCCTAAACACAAAATCTGCGCAAATTATGTGCAAGCAGTGTCCCTTCTAAAGGCATCTAAGCAAATGTTCGAGAAACTTTCTTAATGCTTTTTTTTTTATCTATTTTGCGTGTTTTTACAAATTGCATTTAGGAATTTGGGCAAATATTTTAAAATCGTCATTTTGCATATATTTTTTTTTGTATAATTAACTGTATTTTTTAAAAACAAACCAACATGACTAATATTTTGTATATTCAATTGATTACACATACTAAATAAAAAATATCTTTTCCAGTAATCCAAAGAGAAATAAAAAGACATGGATCAATATCTCGTAGGATGAGACGTAAATGCAAAACAATAAAACACATAAAACTTTTCAACTAAAAGATTATATCTCTTTTTACACAAATCAAAAAGAACAAATAAAAGTCTTATTTTTGTGTACCTAAATATCAACAAAAGAAACGCATTTATTAGCATGGAATTATGGGATCCCAGGAGTCAATACATGCAGCCACAAAATCTGTAAAAAAAAAAAGAGAAAACCAAAAAACAAGGAAACATGTACATACATACTTCTTTATTTGTTTAAAGTAGAATTAATTTTCTATTTTATATTTAAAAAAAATAAAAAATGATTAAAGAGAAAACAAAGACCAGTAAAGCGTAGTGTTTTTTTTTTTATTTTGTCTATTTTACTAATGTAACACATAAAATGTAAATAATAAATACAAAAAAAAAACAATAATTTGTGTTGCGAATTGTAAGAGAAAACCTGATAAGCCTATCGGAGCGTAAGTAGGCAACCATCTATATTAAGGTATACAACAACTACCTAAACAATATTAAATCAATGCAGAAGAGAACAAAATCCAAGTATACCTATACATTTATTTAAAATTTGTTTAGAATCTAAAAGCTTAAAAACAATGCATACTTCTAATTCTTTTTATTACAAAAATTAAAAAAAAGTAATAATTTTCATATACATAAGTAAAACATCGAGCCTTCCGACAAAAGTTTAAATACATTGAAATGATTATTTATTATTAATCAAAATAAATTAAAATTACTAAATAAAAAAAATGTTTTGTAATACAAAACAGATAGAAATGCGACTGCCAGTCTGCAAGATTGTTTTTATACAAAAAAACTATATATAGCTGTGTAGTGTTCTTATTTTTTCGTTTTGTTTTTTAATTTATTTTAAAACAATTTTTTTTTTGCTTTACATAAATGAATTTTAAATAAATATTTGTGATCAAAACCGTAAAGTTGTTTTTGATTTTTTAAACATGTTATCAGCCAAAGAGTTCAGATAAAATTAAATATTTTTATTAACAAAAATAGCAACAAATTGAAAAATTATATATACATGTAATTCTGTTTGTAAATGCAATTGTTTAAAAGATATCGCAAAAAGTGAGAAATAGTATTTAATTCTGATTTTTTTATGATATCGTACTTCCTTCTGCCTCAAAATTCAAAAAAGTGCATTGGTAAAAATATTTAAAAAAAACTTGTATAATTTTTATATTTAAATTTAAGAAAACAAAAATTTAATACAAGAAGTAAAACTAAAAAAAATAAGTACCTAAAATAGAATGAGCTGTAAAAATGTTACCTGCTTGACACGAAACAAAATATATATTATATGCATAAAGAGACATTTCACTTTTGCTTATAACAAAAAAATAATAATGGTTTTTAAACAAGCCAAAATTCAAATTGTTTTTGTTTGATAACAATTACAATAACTTTTATTTTTGGCAAAGATACTTAATAGGCTAGGCTTGTTTTTTTTAGAAAAATATTTCGAAACAATCGTCATTTTAAAAATAAATCATTTTTTTTAATTCAACTTTATACAATATTGAGGTACCAAAAAATGTCAAAGAATTCTTCCCTTTATATATTTTTTTAATTTAAAGACTAATGGACTTCATAAATAATTTGTGAATTTTCATAGTTTTTTTGGGGGATTATAATTGTGAAAGTTTATTCGGTATATTGAAAGTCAAACAGAATTTTCGGTTTTGCTAATTTTTATTAAAAGGAAATTTTCTATTTTATTTAAGCATATATTAAATACTCTTCTATTTTCTTTATTACTTGCTATTTTCTTAAGCTTTTGTTTGTAATTTATCCATTTCACTTAAGCAATAGTAAAAAACAATAACTGTAAGAACAGTAAGGAAAACGAATGCCTTATGTATTTACTTTTTTATTCCACTTTAGTTAATACACAAACGTGATAGCGGTGAATCAGAAATATAATTTATAAACAGAAAATTGAAAACAGCATATTAAATTTTGCATACCTATCTATATTTCCAATATAAAAAGATGGTTGAGACTTTAGGAACTGAGATGGCTTGATTTTGAAAAGACGAAAAAAGTGGGTCTCTTAATTCTGTCTGTCTGCCCTGCCCGTTCGGATACACCTTAAACGAGTGAGTAGATTTTCTCTAAATATATATTTGCATCTTTTGATTGAGACCAAAAATTAACAATTATCGTATTAAATTATTATTAAGACTAAACAATATTTACAGTTCTCCTCATATAACAGTTTATTTTAATAAATTTTGTTTTTTATAACAAAATTTAATTAAATGTTGCATATTCAAAAAATTTTCTTTGGATTTTTCAAAAATGAATTAATATCAGTATTTTACAAAAAAAAATTGAATATACTCTTCCCGAGACCTAGCACATTTTGTATGTCTTAAGACTGAGTAAAATGACATTCAACAAATTTGAAAAATATACCCTCAAAATCTCATTATAGAGATAATCCCACGCATCTTTTTCCCCAAAATGATTTAAAACTGTCATTTTAGTTGCTCGTAGAAATATTAATTAATGGATTAAAACCTTAAAATTTGAAAAACTCAGTCATTTTTCAATATTTTTTCTTCAAACGAATTTTATTTCACACGGAATATAATAAGCTTTCAGAAAAATAGAAACAAAAAAAATAAATTTAATCATATAATATATGAAATTGTTGTTAAAAATGACGAAATGAGAAAAAACGTCTGAGTTTCGAATTCTTCTGACTCTTAAACCATGATTTTCTTTCTCGACAGGACATGTAGTATATGGCTGAAAAGGTAGGTACCTATATTTCTCTTTTTTTTATGAAAATTAAAAAAAATGAATTCGGTTAGGAAATCGCGGAGTTTTAGACCAGTATATTCAAAATAAACTAAATAACGGGTTTTTTTGGCCGTAAAATGAGATTTTGGCCTTTTGACAATTTTAATCATGCTTACATTTTAATTATTCTACCAGGTCTCCGCTCAAGTATTTTTTCATTGTAACAAAGTGTATTTAATTTAAAATTTCGATATTTCTAAATAATAATACATAGTTAAATGATAAAAGACAGAAAACCGTAAAATAAATAAGCTATTAATCGTTCAATTTTTCGATTACCAAAGTTCCAATATGCTTATTATCGGCACCAATTGTGGAAACATTTTGTTTCATTTTTACGAACTGTTCATATTTTAGAATCATATTTCCAAGATTCTTACTGTATGAAAAATTAATTTTTTTTTAAACAAGTACGTGCGGGTGCGACCCATTTGTACTTTTACCATTTTAGGTATGTATTTGTTTTTTTTTTTTAGAAAATGTCTTTTTTTTCCTTGGTATAATTAATCCTTTTTTCACAAATATTGCTAACAAGAACATTTGTCAAAACGAACATACTATGTAAACAAATTAAACTGGAACCACACCTCCCGTATATTGCGGATTTTAAAACAACAACAAAAAATTATGTTTTGTCATCCTTTCGCAATCCGAAATGCCGCTTTCTCTTCCCCATTAATAAATTTCGAATAAAAATCTTTGAAAATATGTAGCGATTGACATTATAAGGAGATATGCTATTTAAGGGTGTCCCAACAAGAACGCAAGATTTAAATTTTAAATAAAACGCAGATATTTAAAAAAAAAATCGCGAATTCTTTATTATATCGTAAAGTAGACAGGATGAGGTTATGTATTGAACAACACGTCGGGCAGATGGCCGCCGCGGCTTTGGTATTGGAGAGACAACATGAAAATGCTGATTTTGCCGATAAAATCATCTTTAGTGACGAGTCCCATTTCCATCTTGATGGCTTCGTCAATATGCAGAATTGTCGCATTTGGGGCGAGGAAAATCCTCGAGTGATTCACGAGAAGAAGCAAATGCATCCTCAACGTCACTGTGTGGTGTGGATTTTGGGCTGGAGCAATCATTGGACCTTTTTTTATGAAAATGAGTCAGCTCAAGCGCAAACAGTCAATGGTGTTCGGTATCGTGAAATGATAACCAATTTATTCGTGCCTATAATTGAAGAAATGAATGTGAAGGGAATGTGGTTTCAACAAGACTGCGCCACATCTCATACAGCTAAAGAAACAATTCAATTGCTGCATCAGTCTATTCCCGGTCGTGTTATTTCGCGTTTTGGAGACCAGAATTGGCCGCCTAGATCGTGCGATTTAACACCATTGGACTTTTTTCTTTGGGGTTTTTTGAAGTCGATGGTTTATGCGAATAAGCCGACGACGACTCAAGCCTTAAAAGTGGAGATTAGACGCTGCATTAATGAAATACCGCAGCATTTATGCAAAACGGTCATTGAAAATTTCATTAAAAGATCGCGTATGTGCCAGCAAAGCCGCGGCGGCCATCTGCCCGATGTGTAACCTCATCCGGTCTACTTTACGATATAATAAAGAATTCGCGATTTTTTAAATATCTGCGTTTTATTTAAAATTAAAATCTTGCGTTCTTGTTGAGACATCCTTTATATTGAAAACTTTAAACACAGATGTTAGTTTTTCCACTTAAAATTCAAAACAAATTCAATACTTAAATATAAAGAACAGACAAAAAATACATTCCCTAAAATCTAATCGACATTTGAATGCTAGTATTTTCAATCTTTTTGAACTTATGGAAATGTCAATAGAAATGAAATTTATCACAATTTGGCAGTCATGTACAGTATATTCAGTTTCTGTTTGTAAATCGACTCGGTTTTAAATTTTATAAACTTTCTTATAATTGTTTGTTAAATATTAGCCTATAACTTCTTCGTTCCACTAATCTCATCCAACTATCCCCTTCTCGAGGTGATGTCTTTGATTGAAATAATTCAATGTTAAAAGTGCTCTTTTTGTCTTGTAATCCCCACGAGGTTTGTGAAAAGGTACCTTTTCTAGCAATTAATTTACATATATCTACATTTATAAATTCATGAAATGCATTAAGTATTTGTTTTGTCTATTTAGATTGTTTTTTTTTTTTAATCATTTGTGTTTGCAATATCATTTGCGGAATATCTTTCACAGTTATTTATTTTTCATCTTTTATGAAAAGAAAACTTTTATTTTATTTAAATATAAAGATATTTGAAAAATTAAAAAAATATGTATTTAAATAAGGAAATTTTTTGCAACACTAATAAGTGTACACTTGTTTGTAAATAACTCTCGACATCAATGTAAAAAAAAAACGTAATATCATCAAATATAATTACAACAAAATATAGTTTGACTGTAATAAGACAGTTAAGTCTAATCTGCTGTAAATATTAAGTGGAACAAAATAGCCGAAATGGTTTATTTAAAATTGATACCAAAAACTCTGTAAAAAAAATTTAAAATACCGAAGAAAGTTTGTACCAAATCGGAGAAAATTTGATAAATAAATATGATTATTTTAAGAAATCCGTATAAAATTAAACTAAAAAAAACTCACATGCCTACACAAAAATTAGAATATTTATTACTATAAATTAAAACAAAAAATTGAAAAAAAAAGAAATATATCAAAGTAAAAACAAATTTTTAAATAACAGAAAAGCTTTGTAAATTTAAGATTTTTATAATTTGTATAATTTTTTCCTAATTTATAGATATATATAATAATAATTCTATACAAAATATTGTTAAATTGTCAGCAAATAAATTTATTAGCATTTTTTCTTAAATAAACAAAAACAAATAATTAAGAGACAAATTTTGTTTTGATGAATTTAATTAAAAAATTATAATAAAATAACTTTGCCAGATTAAAAATTTACTAACTCAAACAAAAAAAAAATAAAGAAGTTAATTGTATTGCAATTTGTCTAAAAATAACAACAAAACACAAAAAAATACCAATAAAAATATTAAAATAAAAGCATTTAATGAAAATAATATTATATTACTAACAACAACAAAAAACTTTTTTACAGCTTTTCAAAAATAATGTTTAAATTTAAAATATAAAAAAAAGACATACGAAGCAACAACAAAAAAAAAATAACAAATTATCTGAAATTTCATATGGAAAAATCAATTGAATTTTGTTTAAGAAAAAAGGGTTAATAACTGTTATTTTTTATATTATTTCTGTTCCGAATTTTACAGCGGAGTGTTTTCGTTCAACTTCAAGCTGTTAGTCTTATTTTTGTTTCAAAAATTATAATTTAAAAAAAAAGAAAAATATAAATTATATACATAAAAAATAATTAAATATAAAAAAAACGAATATTAAAATCTTTTTATATGAAATTTCATTAACAATTCAATTCACAAACCAAAATCTTTTCCCTCATAGAGAAATTACAAAATAACAGCAACAAAAAAAAAACAAAGTTATTGAAATAAAAATTAAAACAAAATCAGAACACACATACAAAAAAGGAAAGTTGTGTTCTTCAATAAAATAAAAATACACACACACACACAAAACGTGAATTATTATTATTATTAATATTTCATAAAAAAATGATAAAATTATTATTATATTTAACAAAAACAAAATAATACTAAAAAAATTAAATTAAAAATATAAATCGTTAGACGACTAAAGATTATTATTATTATTATTATTATTATTATTATTATTATTATTATTATTATTATTATTATTATTATTATTATTATTATTATTATTATTATTATTATTATTATTATTATTATTATTATTATTATTATTATTATTATTATTATTATTATTATTATTATTATTATTATTATTATTATTATTATTATTATTATTATTATTATTATTATTATTATTATTATTATTATTATTATTATTATTATTATTATTATTATTATTATTATTATTATTATTATTATTATTATTATTATTATTATTATTATTATTATTATTATTATTATTATTATTTTTATTATTATTATTATTATTATTATTATTATTATTATTATTATTATTATTATTATTATTATTATCATCATTTTTATCATTTTTATAACTATTATTCTTATAATTATTATTAATTAAAAATAACATACAAAATGGAACAAGAATTATTTAAATCTTAAATGAAAACCAAACAAAAAAAATCAACCAAAAAATTAACATAACATGAAGGTAATGTTAATATTATGTATTTTAATATCTCGACATTAATCGAACGTCGAGAATCGACAATAAACTGTGAAATATATTAAAAACTTGATTTGCAATTGGTGGTTTTTTTTTCTTATTAAAATTGAAAATAATTTTAGGGATAAATAAGATCAAAGAAGTTCCTGAAGAACGCATTCGCATTTTACTCATGTGGACATCGACGGATGAAATGTTTAAAAAAAGTTTGAAATTAGTCAAGAGGTTCATGTACTCTAGGTCATCGAGAGAAATCCCGGACCTGGGATGGAAAAATACCTTTGGTTTGTAGGTACACACAAACCAAAGGTATTTTTCCATCCCAGGTCCGGGATTTCTCAAAATAATAATAATATATATATATATATATATATATATATATATATAATATAATATAATCAAATCTCATATATGAAAACACAGCTGGATAGTAAAGGCTCAAATGTAAATCCATGCCCGTTGGTGGGTACAGTGATTAAAAAAACTAGAATGAAGGTCTTTTATTATTATGAAAGAAAGAGCGATGAAATTTTTTAATTCTAGCAAGGATTCTGAATTATCGATAGACACTAGCAACAGCAACATGCAAACACAAATACGCTTGAAAATGTTCTTAAAATTGTCCGAGAAATATGCGTTCAGCAAATAAAATGGTGAAAATTCTTCTTTGAAATGTCTGCATGGACTTATTTAAGGGGCAATAATTCTTCTTTCAATTCTTAAATTAAGCAAATTGGTGTTCGTCCATTGATGAAATGGTTGCACCGATAAATTCCAGCAATAATCGAATCAACTATGTTGTAAAAGATTTGTCTTTTGAAATTAATTTTTTCGTCTTTTTAAATATATAGTATTTCTAATGCTTTGGTTTTCAACAAAAAAATTTATTTATACCTCAGTGCATTGCAGAATATTTTTTTTAATGATAATGTTTTTTTTTTTAATCAGCCTCTCAAAAGTTATACTTTTATACAGGGTGAGTCATGAGGAGAGCATTAAAATGCTAGGGCGTGTAGGTTGAGTTGAGAGAAGAAGAAATCGTAGGGGAGGAGGGGGTCCCCCCTCAAGAAATTAAAAGAAAACCTGTTAGGTTCTTAGACAATAAAACCGCAAAAATAAACAACAACAATTAAGCTAAATGATCATTTTCAAATCAGTTTCTTGTTTTTAAATAATGCTTAACTATTATTTATTATTTCTAGTTACCTTTAGAATTCTTTTCCTTATTTTTTTTTCTTTTCTTACCTTTTGGTTGTGCATTGTTGCTTATTTTTCATTTAAGAAAAATTGCGGTTTTATTGTCTCAAGGCCCTAACAGCATTGAATAAATATAAATAGAAGGTGTCACCATTGAATAAATATAAATAGAAGGTCTCACACAGAAAATCGCCACTATGGGTGGTCGATGCCGCCACCATCGCTTGAAAAAATATAATAGGTCTGGATATTCAATAAGAAAATTTTTCCTTAATTATAAATGAGTTGTGTATTCGAAAGGGATTTTTTCTCAATTTGAAAATTTTTTGTTTATCTACGTTTCTACGGCAACGATTGTTCTATTTGTTTTCTATTATTCAAATTATTTGTTTTTTTCAAAATAATTTGTTTTCAAATATGTATGAATGTAGGTATGTATGTACATATGTATGTATTTGAATATGTGCCTATGAAAATTTTCGTTATTTTTAATTCTAAATTAAAAATCAAAAAAGGGGTTGCATTTGTGTTTTGATTTTTTTTTTGATACGAAAGTTACATTAGTCAGGTAGGGACATAATGGGCTCTACCAATAATCAAATTTAGCAACGACTTAAATATTTCGAAAAAATTAACCATTATGTTATGGATCCTAAATACTTAACCAAATACTGCATGTTATTTCTTTGAAAGCCATTTCATAGATATATGGTTCATTATTTATTGTCCACTTAAATATTAAGGTCATACAATGTACGGTTTATTATTTAGAACTCTTTTCAATATGGTCCATTTCACAGAAATATTAAAGTGGTCACTAAATGTGATTATTGGTAGGGCCAAATGACAAATCTTCACCCTCTCAGCAGCGCAATCAACAGGGTCGAGGCAACATTAGAGTACTATGTTTTATAAAAAAGCTTTGATGAATGAAATGTATTAAAATACTACCAGTACCTGTTTTTTGTCCTTTAGGAATTTTACTGAGTATTTCTAAACTGCCCTTAAATTTTATCTGCAATCAATATTTGCTCAGATATTGGTGATCAAATCCTTAAAGCTCGAACATTTTTAACAAAAAAAAATCTGCAGGCCAAAAAAATTGTCAAATTTAGGCTGAATTAATAAGTCATCTGATAAATTTATTTCATTAATTAAAAGAAAATTAATAAAATGCATCTCTTCAATTTTTTAAGTTTTTAGAAAATTTTTGCCTCGTTCTGTTTTATATGTGTACCTATGTATGTAAGTGAGCAGTTATATAATAATTCAAGTTCAAAATTGAGAAATATGAATCTTAAGAATGCATTTTGTTTCATCGCAATATCTATGACTTAAAAAATCGAAAAAAAATATTTCCTCAATTTTTTTTTACTTGTGTCCATAAGAGTAAATGAATATATATCCATAAATAGGCCACGAGAATAAAGATCGATTTGAACAAGTTTTGTAGTGTAAAAGATATGAATTATTAAAGGAATTCCATACAAAATGCTCGTTATGCAAATTTTTACTTAAAATACAAATAATTAAATATACTTTCTTCTGATACCTAATAAAAGTTAACTTCTCATAAGTTAAGGTCAAATGAAGAACTTATTTTTAACTATGTACATACCTACGTATGTAGTTACATTTATAACGTTTAAGCCTTGCACCCTGCACAGTCAAGTGACTTCCATTTAAGGCATCTTTCTTAAAGTATATTTACATTATTTTCTTGTTCATATCTTCGTATCTAGCAAATACTTTACATGAATCAAATTTTTTTTTTTTAAGTTAGCAATTCGGCAACTATTTTACTATACCTACATTTTAACCAAAGCTTTTTCTAGGTATGATCCAACTATGTATATTATGTTACATCACTTTAAACATCATCTTTCTCTTTTCATTCACATTTAAAATTACTTAAATCAAGTTATTTTAACAAATAAATTGCGGGAAAACCGTTATCCACACAGAAAATAGGTGTATGGTACATACAAATTTCTAACCTATATTGTTTAAATAAAAAATAATAAAAAATCGGTTGTGCTTTTGCAATGTTAAAACCAGCTAAAGTAAAAAGAATAAAAATGAAAAAACCTTTATAAGTCGGAAACATTATACCTACTTTCTTTGTCCTTTGGCCTAACAGGAGGTGTACAAACTAGTAAAAAAAAAAAACAAAGGAACAAAAACTAACAAAAAAAAGTTCTCTAATGTCTTGAACTTTTTTTATAGTAAATCAAATAATGCATTCGTCGGTTAACTTGTTTATTCAATTGAAATTTGAAAATTTAACAAAAACATGGATTTTTGAGAACAAAAAATTTTCTTATAAAGGTAACCTCATATTAAAGGTTTTCGCGGTTGGTTGAATTATACATTTTTAGATTTTAAAAGTGTATAAAAGTAGCCTCGTTGTATATGTATGTAAGTGTTTCCTAAAGCCATAAAATACCGTATTGAGTTCATTGCTTTAACAATTAAGTTTCAATTTTGAGTTATAGTTATTTCCAACAAGTATCTGAATATAATGCATTATTTAAACGTTATTTTAACATTAGGTATTTTTCTGAGTAAAAGATGTAAGTATTCGATTTGCTTTAATCTCCTTGTTCGCAAAATAATCTACATCAAAAACTAGGTTTCTAAAAACATATTAACAAATCAAATAAACAAACAATCTTCAATTAATTTCTTATGTTCACATTTCAATAGGCAAAAATGTTTCTTACTTACCCGACAAAGAAATATCGACACATGAAACAAAATATAAAAACAACCCATACCCCTAAAGAAAACTACCTACACACATTTATAATGCATGAACCTATATTGAAATTTGAAAAAAAATCAAAACAAATCTAAATCTCTATGGATACGGAAAGGCACAAATATAAAAATACAATAAATAAATATCCCGTTGAAAATTGGTTTGTGTTCATGAAAACCCCACATCTTTTTTTTTGTTTCTCAAATTTGCCACAAGTAGTCGATGCCGCTTTGAGCTCTGAGGTGTCACTTCTATTTATATTTATTCAATGGTGTCACTCAGAAAATGGCCACTATGGTTGGTCGGTGCCGCCACCATCGCTTGAAAAAATATAATAGGTCTGGATATTCAATAAGAAAATTTATCCTTAGTTATAAATGAGTTGTGTATTCGAAAGGGATTTTTTCTCAATTTGAAAATTTGTTGTTTATCTACGTTTCTACGGCAACGATTGTTCTATTTGTTTTCTATTATTCAAATTATTTGTTTCTTTCAAAATAATTTGTTTTCAAATATGTATGAATGTAGGTATGTATGCACATATGTATGGATTTGAATATGTGCCTATGAAAATTTTCGTTATTTTTAATTCTAAATTAAAAATCAAAAAAGGGGTTGCATTTGTGTTTTGATTTTTTTTTTGATACGAAAGTTACATTAGTCAGGTAGGGACATAATGGGCTCTACCAATAATCAAATTTAGCAACGACTTAAATATTTCGAAAAAATTAACCATTATGTTATGGATCCTAAATACTTAACCAAACACTGCATGTTATTTCTTTGAAAGCCATTTCATAGATATATGGTTCATTATTTATTGTCCACTTAAATATTAAGGTCATACAATGTACGGTTTATTATTTAGAACTCTTTTCAATATGGTCCATTTCACAGAAATATTAAAGTGGTCACTAAATGTGATTATTGGTAGGGCCCAATGTGCCTATACCTATTACTTGATCTGAGTGAAGGTCTTTAAATACAAGAGAGATTATATAGTAGTAGTACATTATATAGTAGACGGAGGGAAGGCAGAGATGGTTTTTCCATGGAAGTGGGTTCCGTGCTACTGATTGTTCTCAATTCTTGTGAAAGTTGGCGTACAACGGGATTGTCTATCGGTATCAAACTTATAGGGATTCTAGTGTTTGTATTGCAGAAGTCAACAAAGCAATTGCTGCACCTTCGTTTATATTTAAAACAACCACCAACCAATGCGAGTTCATACGATAAATTGATTTGGATTCGATCTCAAATAATACATACTTATTTACAAGTAATGAAGATTGATTAAAAATAGCTTTTAATGCACCTAAGTATATGCTTGCTTCATCTCAGAAGGGTTTGTTAGCTGCAGAAATAATTGGAAAGTATAAGAAAAAACGCTATAATCATTTCGGGTTTTTTTTTATCCGCACCATTTGCTTGAAAACTAGGTAATATATTTTCAACAACGATATTAGCGAAAGTTAAATTGTCGGTGCTTGAAGCAACGTAACTGTTTAATAATTTATTGTTAAAAAATGCTTTAGACCAAAGCACCGTACTGGTTATCGTATATACGATTGACCAACAAAAAAATGTCGACTGTTCAAAATTTCGACTTTTATCTAAGGTATGGAGGCAACACTACTGGATGGGAGTTTATTCTCTTCTTTCCCACTGTCTCTTCAAGGATTCTCAACAACAAATCTTCACTCTCACAGCAGCGCAATCAACAGGGTCGAGGCAACATTATAGAGTACTATGTTTTATAAAAAAGCTTTGATGAATGAAATGTATTAAAATACTACCAGTACATGTTTTTTGCCCTTTAGGAATTTTACTGAGTATTTCTAAACTGCCCTTAAATTTTATCTGCAATCAATATTTGCTCAGATATTGATGATCAAATCCTTAAAGCTCGAACATTTTTAGCAAAAAAAAAATCTGCAGGCCAAAAAAATTGTCAAATTTAGGCTGAATTAATAAGTCATCTGATAAATTTATTTCATTAATTAAAAGAAAATTAATAAAATGCATCTCTTCAATTTTTTAAGTTTTTAGAAAATATTTGCCTCGTTCTGTTTTATATGTGTACCTATGTAATTGAGCAGTTATATAATAATTCAAGTTCAAAATTGAGAAATATGAATCTTAAGAATGCATTTTGTTTCATCGCAATATCTATGACTTAAATCAAGTTATTTTAGCAAATAAATTGCGGGAAAACCGTTATCCAAACAGAAAATAGGTGTATGGTACATACAAATTTCTAACCTATATTGTTTAAATAAAAAATAATAAAGAATCGGTTGTGCTTTTGCAATGTTAAAACCAGCTAAAGTAAAAAGAATAAAAATGATAAAACCTTTACAAGTCGGAATCATTATATGTACCTACTTTCTTTGTCCTTTGGCCTAACAGGAGGTGTACAAACTAGTAAAAAAAAACAAAGAAACAAAAACTAACAAAAAAAAGTTCTCTAATGTCTTGAACTTTTTTTATAGTAAATCAAATAATGCATTCCTCGGTTAACTTGTTTATTCAATTGAAATTTGAAAATTTAACAAAAAGATGGATTTTTGAGAACAAAAAATTTTCTTATAAAGGTAACCTCATATAACTTTTAAGGTTTTCGCGGTTGGTTGAATTATACATTTTTAGATTTTAAAAGTGTATGAAGGTAACCTCGTTGTATATGTATGTAAGTGTTTCCTAAAGCCGTAAAATACCGTATTGAGTTCATTGTTTTAACAATTTAGTTTCAATTTTGAGTTATAGATATTTCCAACAAGTATCTGAATATATGTAATGCATTATTTTAACGTTATTTTTACATTAGGTATTTTTCTGAGTAAAAAATTTATTCGATTTGCTTTTAATTTAAAATAATCTACACCAAAAACTAGGTGTTTAAAAACATATTTACAAATCAAATAAACAAACAATCTTCAATTAATTTCTTATGTTTACATTTCAATAGGCAAAAATGTACATTCATTTTCCGACAAAGAAATATCGACACATGAAACAAAATAATAAAAAACAACCCATACCCCTAAAGAAAACTACCTATACACATTTATAATCCATGAATCTATATTGAAATTTGAAAAAAAATCAAAATAAAACTAAATCTCTATGGATACGGAAAGGCACAAATATAAAAATACAATAAATAAATATCCCGTTGAAAATTGGTTTGTGTTCATGAAAACCCCACATCTTTTTTTTTGTTTCTCAAATTGGCCACAGGTAGCCGGTGCCGCTTTGAGCTCTGAGGTGTCACTTCTATTTATATTTATTCAATGCTAACAGGTAGAAAAAACAGCTTAGACACTTTGCAAAATGAACTTGGAACTAAGGAAAAAAACATAAAAAATTTACGCTTACAAAGCCAATTCAGCTATAAATAGAAGCCGAACCATCAGAACATCTTTGCTTCTAATGCTTGTATTATGGAAAACTAGTGTTAAAAGATGGTCTTGACACGGTTCAACGAGCTATTTGAACTGATGATTATCTGCGATGAAGAAAATTGCAACAAAAACTTATGTAAATTTACCTGCCTGCAAAGAACTACGTCTGGTTTTTCACCGTATTAGTATAAAACTGAAATTACAATTTAATTGCGTTCATTTTTCCAAACAAAATAAATTAAATTTGGAGATTTGGAATAAATAAACTTGTTATGTATACATAGAGATAAAAGAACCACATAAATAGAATAGACAAATTCTATAAAGAAGAAAAAGGTCGTATAAAAACAATGGACCAATCTTGTTGACTATATAAAAATGGCCAACTGCAAAAAATAAAAAAATTATTATTTATTTTACTATTTTAACTTATTAGTTTGACATTTAGTTATACATATTATTTTTTCCAAGAGTCAGTTCTCTTTTGAGCATTCAACTTTGGATCCGATTCGCAACTGAAAATTCCTATGTATGTAGGCATGTGCCAACACGCAATAGAAAACTGCAATTTTAAACGTTAATTACCTCAGACCACAGACAAAAGAAACATTTATATTGTCTTTGTCTGCACTTGGAATTTGAATTTTTAAGGATTCAATTTTAATATTTAATTTTAACCAATCTTTTAAAACAATAAGTTTTTCTTATAAATAAACAAAAAAACACAAATTGTTTGTAAATAATTGTTTTAAATATTTTAAGTGCAAATTATTTTCAAAATCCAACATTTTAAACAAAAATCTACAAAACATTTGTGTTTTTGTGATATATTAATACATACTTCATGTTCACCTTATAGGTAGAACTATAATCGTCGAACGTCAGCTGAAGTGGTCCAAAGAAACGAAGGGAATACGAGGAATTTATAAGACGCGCCCATTGGCCATTATTGCGATTGGGTGCCTTTCGTTAGGCTTCTTTACTTTCGCTATCGATAGCAAGAGCGCTCATCGCAAAAAAAAAAGAGTGAGGGTTGTCGGCACACTATAGATGTCGGCCCATTCGAATTCCACCATGAGAGTACTATAGTTTTCATATACAAAGCTGAAACAAACAACTCGCCCTTTTGTAGTTCCTTAATAAAGTTGTCGAAATGAATTAGTCTTCCCTTTGCATATGAAAACTATAGTACTATCATGGCGAGTTTTTTTTAGGGTTGCAAAGGTCCTGGTGGTGGCGCTGCAAAACTTGAGGTGTAAAATCCGATTTGGGGAGTCTTTAAGCGTCGAAAATTGGTGGTAGGAGCAAGAGGAGACTAGTTTTTGGATTATTGCATCCAAAAAATATAAATAAATATCATTTAAAACCTCCATAAGCTCTCCGCAAAAAAAAAATAGTAAGGGTTGCAGGCATACATTAGATGTCGCCCCATTCGACTTCCACCATGATAGAACTATAGTTTTCATATACAAAGGTCTTCCTTGCATGTACAGTACATACATTATGTTCAAATAAAACGTTCAAGTTCCGTACATATTTAAAATATAAAAACTATAGTATTTCACACAATGTATTTTCAGTCATGTATTATTAGTATGTATGTATTAAAAAAAAATTGAATAAGCGCAAAATTCAACTGAGTTTACTTTTTCGTCAATGGCTTTATTTCGAAGAAACCCATTTCAATCGATTGAGCATTCATTCATATGCTGATGACGGTGAATATGACACTCCATTCAGCAATGTCCATGTCCAACCCTAGATGTGAATAGAGCGCCATCAGATGAATTGAATTGTATCGCATTTGATATAATTTATGTTCTTTGTTGATAAGCGACACAAAGTGTCTGACTATGGTTCCGCTTATGCTGCCGACTTGGACTCTAGCCCAGTGATTTACATAGTTATCGGTGCCGTGCGTCGTCGTCGTCGTCACCATCATATCGGTCGGTATCGCTGGCTGTGGGTATCTCTTCAATTTATAAAGTAAAACATTAAAACAATCTAAGTCCCAGCTGTTAAAGAAATTGTCTTCCTAGCAAATCAATTAAAACACACTGGAATCTCACTGTTTGATTTTTTTAATCGATTTCAGTCTTTGTAGAAATACGGTTGGAGTCTGTTCAAGACTCGCTTTAAAGCGGTTCAGTGGTGAAATTATAGAAAAGTGGTTAAATTTCATTACCTAGATAATATATTTTGATTGTAAATATTAAATTTAAATAAAGTGAAATAGGTGTTTGAAATATGAAATAGTTGTTCACCGCGTTGTATAAGAAAAAAACTTAATATGAAGACTTATTCTAAAAAATATGTGTTATCTGTGTTCATCCTTTTAGGATTACATGTGCAAGGAAAAAGAGTTTCTGACTGTGAGTGAAAACTTTTTTCGGCATTTTGTTCATTCGTCCGGTTTATTTTTTTTTATGTAGAGGTGTGCTACCTCTGTGTTTGGTAGCTTTTATCGCAAATATTTACATAATTTCTAATTTTTTTTAAGTAAATCAAAGTTCATTAAAGTTCAACAGAAATCATAAAATATCTACATTATAGAAGGAGAATAGAATCAAAAACGAAGACAAATTTTGATAGTTAAAGTTTGAATGTTCCAATTTCTAAAACTAAAGTCAAATTGAAATATGATATTACATAACAAATGTGTGATAAGGAAATTGTTGGCTCATGTGTATTTCTTAGTAAATTAGAGAAAGAGTCAATAAATAAGATTTGGAAATAACAAACATTTTAGTAGGTATCCTGTAATTTTATTCCATTACGGTTCTATGATTATTGTGATGAATTTGTTTTTAGTGACGTCTTATTGTTCTGTGAAAACGTGGAAACATTTCTCATTTATTTATTTCGTTCGCCCTTCCTGCACTTTTCATGGTATAATACTTCTTTGACCATACTAAAATGATTTCTCTTGCTTTTGGTCGGAGAGAAAAAGTTTCTGGGTCTGGGTTCTGGGAAACATATTCCAATTATTCTGAAAAATAGATAGTTTTTATAGTTCTGTAAGGGGCTTGCTGAGAAATAGTCGAATTATAGGGCACTTTTAAACTGTTCTTTATTTTTATTAACGGCCATTTGTTGAAATGAAACATTTATGTAGGCACCTACCTTCTTGGTGTGCTTTCCCTTCTCAATTTCTTAATTAATTTCTTTCAAGATATTGTTAAATGATAGAACAGTTAAATGAAGTAAGCGGTAGGAAGGGCGCTTTTGGTATAGATGGCGAAAGTTAACGAAGAGTAAACGAAAGGTTTTGTATTTCACCTTTGAATTTTACTTGCTTTGCATCAACGCCATCAATACGTCCATGAAGGACAGTGAACGTATTCTCAAATGAATAAATCTTACCTTCAATTAAGTTATTTTGTTCTTCTGTAGATAAGGTTGTTAGTTTTCCATTTGTTTGAGGAAATTCACCTAACTTTCTTCCGCGTTTGCCGTTACTTTTTGAACTAGTTTCGCAGGGAACCTTTTTTGCATATGACATTACAGTATTTTGTATGAGGTAATTTTTCGGCTTCATTGAATTTTTTTGACCCTTATTTGATCACGGCTTGTAACTCTTACTGTTTTACGAACCAATTACTATCTACTATCTTACATCTTGTACACAGCCCAACACTGTGAGTTCCGTGGAAACATTGGACAAACAACTGCATTCCGTAGTGCCGTGTAGAAGACGGCCGTTATTTCAACAACCCTACTCTAAGTTTGTTAAGATCCTTCGCTATTGACCATATCCAAGACATTTAAACTTTTTGCACTTGAGAAGCACTATTCCATTCAAATAGATAGATAGTTTCCGAATACCCCTGGGAACGGTAACAATCGCAGTTTTGGGTATCACACTTCCCATTATAAATTGCAAGTATATAACTGGAATTTTTGAAATGCAAATTGTGAGCTTTATTCAGAAACACTCAGAGGGTATTTCGTCTGACCTAATTATTTTCCTTCTTTGAATTTTATCACTTCTTCGACTGTGATGTCATCGTTGACTTCATGCACTACAAACATGTCTTGAGCATTGTTAACGAACTTTGATGAACAATCAAACCGATTTTTCTTCAACAAAATCATTTCGTGGATTGATTTTAACTGAAGAATTTCTTTTTCTTTTAATTTACATATGTAAGTAGTAATTGAAGACGAATACGAAGAATACACCAATCCAAGTCCATGCAATGCTTGGCGACCTGGCGATCCCGATCTTAACACCTTTGATCTGATACAGAACTACAAATTAGATCAGTACAAGCACCAATTTAAACGTGTAGATCGTATAGGTGGATCTAATCAGTTCCAAACTGCTTTTCATATTGAACAAGAATCAAATATGACCATCGAATCGATCCAAGCCTTTCCATTGGGCGTTCCAGATGAATTCTCATTCGAGTGCACGTTCCGAACCGAGCATCCACCCATTCAGCCATGGTATCTGTTTCAGTTGACCAACTATGAATATGAGTCTCAATTGAGTATGACGGTAAATCCAATTTACAATACAATAGATTTTGCTTTGCCAAAATATGACGGAACATTGATGACAGTATCATTTCAAGAGACTAAGGTAATTTTAAAAAGATTCGTTAGACCGTATGTATGTAGTTTAAGCAGTGGTCATATTTTAGCTTTTCGATGGATCCTGGCATAAGGTAATGCTCGGACTAACTCAAGACAGTATCCGAATGTGGGTGGATTGTAAACCAACTAGAGATCAAAGTGGAAATGAACGTGTGCAGATAACACGTGGTCAAATTGATGCTACTGATGGATTCTTCACTCTTGCTCAAGACGTCCGAACGGGAAATACGATTCCAGTAAATGATTGAATTGATTGCTTAAAAACAAATATCAAAATTTTATCGCCAAACAGATCGATGTCCAGTGGATGGTTCTTAGTTGTGACGCTGACAAACCTAATCGAACAACTTGTGAAGAATTGCCAAACTATGATCTAGAATTCAGAGGTGGTGATCCCACTGAAAGGGGATGGGAAATAGAAAGAAATCCATTGCTTCCGTTAACTTCAGGAAAAAGCCAAACATGTCCCGAACAATGTCCAGCTGGACCACCTGGGTTGCCGGGTCAAGATGTAAGTTAATTAAATATTTTAATAGTTTGCAGGCTTTATTTCTTTTTAAGGGTCTGCCAGGACTACCGGGGCTTCCGGGGCCACCTGGCCGTACAACCAACACAAACAGATTTGGGCTGATTCCAGAAAAGGGTGAGAAGGGGTCATTTGGTGAACCCGGTTTTCCCGGTCCAATAGGAGAAATGGGTTTTAAGGGCGAACGAGGTCAAAAAGGTGAACCTGGTGAAATCTCCTACTCTGGTTTCATGCGGGAAATAGGTAATCAGTTTTATAACGAAAGTCGAGGGGGTAAAGGAGAAAAAGGAGATAAGGGATCTCCTGGATTGCCTGGTTTACCAGGGTTAGATGGTTTATCACAGACAGGTGAACGAATAATGGGGCCTCCAGGTCCACCAGGTCAAACGGGATTACAGGTATGGAAGAACAAACGTCTTTATTCCGAAACTATTTCTAAATGTTATATTTTAAGGGCCATAAAGGTGACCCTGGTGAAATCGGGCCGATTGGTCCACCTGGACGTCCTGGAACTGTTGGATTGCCTGGTCCACGAGGTTATCCAGGTGTTGATGGAGCCCGTGGTCTAGGGGGACTTAATGGTTATCCGGGTAAAAATGGTACACCGGGGCAGAAAGGTGAGCCAGGAAGTATTTTAGACCTCGGGTTAATTGAAGATCTGCAAAGCACTATATTCAATGCAAGTACTGGGCGGAAAGGTGAAAGAGGTGATCCTGGAATTCCGGGCCCACCAGGTCCTCCAGGAAACTCTGGATTGGATGTAATTTATGGTGGGACTTCATCTATAGAAACAAGTCAGGGTAAACCTGGTTTGGATGGACTACCAGTGAGTTCAATCATATTAAAGTTTAGCTTTAGGTAAGGCTTATTCTTTATTACTCAAAAGGGCTCAAAAGGTGACCAAGGACTACCTGGATTACCAGGTCCAAAAGGTGAAATTGGTTACCCGGGCTTGCCAGGTTTAAATGGACTCTCCGGATCACAAGGTGATTCCGGACCTCAAGGCCCTCCTGGAGTTCCTGGAGAAAGAGGTCCAGTCGGACACTGCAACTGTGAAGATCGATATGGTCGCTATTCTGCAATTAGTAGCCCTGGAACTCAAGGTTTTCTTTTTCATTAATTTAAACAAATTGGCATAGGTACAAAATGACTATTATATCAGGTGAACCAGGAATAGATGGTACTCCAGGATCGCCAGGTCCACAAGGGCAGCCAGGTTATACAGGACCCCCTGGTCCCCCTGGAATTCCAGGCTCACCAGGCCCTCCTGGTTTGACTGAAACACTTTCAACTCAAAATTACAACTTTGATCAAGCTGAGATTCGAGACATGTGTATTGGATACGTTAAGGGTAAAAATTATGTTCAGTTGTAGAGTAGGCAACATAATATCTTTCATTTTAAAGAATATATAAATGAGATTCAAACAACGTTGATTGGACCTCCTGGACCACCGGGAAAAGGGCGCATAGGGAGACCTGGACCACCTGGTACACAGGGTGCCAGAGGTACTTATTCCTATTTTCTCAATTTTAATTTTAGTAGCTTAAGTCATTTGTTTGAAAGGTGATCCCGGTGTACGAGGGCCACCCGGTGAGAGAGGCTTTCCTGGCATTCCTGGGGTTCCAGGTACTCCAGGTTCAAGTGGACCTGCTGGAGTTGATGGGCAAAAGGGCGATCGAGGTGAAGATGGCTTTGGTCGTGAAGGACCACCAGGACCTATGGGACCAGCCGGTTCGGATGGAGTTGGAATTGATGGCTCCCCTGGAAGACCAGGTGACCGGGGGGAACAAGGAAGACCAGGTTCGGGTTTTATTATAAAATAGATGAGAGTTATGTTGAAACAAATTTTATTATTTTTATTTAAGGTGAAACTGGTGCTCGCGGTCCACCAGGACAACCAGGTGTATGTCCTGATTGTTCTTATGCTTACACTGCGGCATATCCTCTTTACTATCAGCAACAACAGAGCAAAGGTCCATCACAGTACAATAAAGGTTGATGAAAACATTACTTTATCCTTCAATTTGATCAAAAAATTAAAGTATACAATAATGCATTTTTAATAAATTTTTCATTAGTTACATATATAACAAACGGCGAATTTTTTTTCAACAGGCAGTTTATCAAACTAACAACTATGTCAGGGTTCTGATAACATTTAAATAAAAAAAAAATTGTACCCGCATTCTAATCCTTTTATTGAAAGTAGGAGGAAAAAAACCTAGATAGATTACAAAAGTATAATTAAGCTAAAAGTTATCCTAAAATGAATCATTCCACTTTTAAAAAACGGATTTGAACCCGTTGCCGTTCCTTCGAAATCTTCGACACCAGTATCTTATTTAAATTATCTTGAAGAAAAGTCTTTAATGATTTTTCAATTACGACAGTTTATTAATGTTATTTATTCAAAAATAATATTGTTTTTGTGCTGCCATTTTTTTCTTTAATTTTTTAAAATTTTATTTCGTTATAAACTTCTAGTAGATTAGTCAAGAACTAATTCTACATTCTTTGGTGATTAAGATTTATTTGTGAATTAATTTTTGTTTTCATTAGTTTAATAGGTACATATATATTACAACTTAATTCAATAAAATGAGCTGCACAATTGAAGATACCTATTCTATAACTTTTGTACAATTAATATAATTTACAATGTGTTTTTTTCTCTATATGTGGATAAAACTTAACATCAAACATTTAACAGAATATAATATTAAAAGTAATATTTTATGAAATAAATGCTATACAAAATCACATTTATAGATGGATATTATAGATTATTTTGATTTTGTTTTAGATGCAAATTGACAAAACAAAAATGAAGAACAACTTAAATGGAATTTTTTTACTTCATTGAGGTTATAATGTACATAAATTTATTCACTTTTTTTTTGATAATTTTAACATTTGAATGGAGAATTGAATGTACAAACATTAATTGGAAAGAAATAAAAAGTTATCCAAATTTTTAATACGAATTTATAAATGTACGTTATTGCAAAAGCCATATTTAAAAACCATATAAATTTACTTTTCTAATAAGTCTTTATTGAGTTTTGACTGAGAAACCCGTCAATTGTTCTTAATTATTTTTAAAACAAACCTTTCTAACTCTTAATTTTAAACATTTACCCGGACCCCAAGACGACGGAAGTTTCTCCATATGAATTTACAGCATTAAAACTAAATTTTAACAACTTTTATAACAATATCAGACGAGATTTGAAATTTAGTAGTGATGAAGTCACTTATAATTTTGTTGTTTAAAACGGCTATTTATAAATAAAGCAGACAGTTGAAAAAAAAATTCTTGATACACCAATTTCAAGATTATAAGAATTCAATTAAATTTGATTATAAGAAAACTCCATATAAATTATGTATATATCGTCTTGGGGACAAGGTAAACATTAATATTTAGAGCTACAACTTATTTTTAAACTATTAATAACAATTTTGGGTGGCCTAAGGCAGGGAGCAATCCAAAACCGACGTTTCCTGAGATCAACCCGGCGGTTCCACAGTGGAGCCCTAGGGTGAAACAGTGGAGTTGGGGAGTTGTGGTTTTAGCCGATATCATAACAACCGCAGGTTTGTGAAAAAAAATTTAACAATAACGTTTTTAGGGCAACCCTTTTGCATTCAACTGTTAGAAGTTCACAGAACATTTAGATTTCGACTCCTTTCATTGTTGTCCATGAAATAAGAAATCTTAAAAGTTAGTAAAGATGAACTAAAATTTGATATCGCAAAATTTTTTTAAAATCCTATACTTTGTATTTTATTGAACCACGAATTGTTCCTGCCAGCGCTTATGGAGGAAGTCCCTTTATTTTTAAAATGGATTTATTGTTGATCTGAGAGCAAGTGTGTGCAGGCAACAAATATTCTGTTGGAATATGTGCAAATGATTCAAGTTGAAAAAGTGGTAAGGAGGTCACAAGGTTCGTAGAAATTTTCAACTAATCTCCGGTGGTACGCAGTTCATTTCCATAGGAAATCTCTACGAAATTATTGTCCCTAAGACGGTTTGAAGGTGAAGGACCTGCTAAAGAGATACACAGCATAATAAATTCAAAAGGGGTAAAAGAGGGGACAAACGTTAGATCTACAACATTGCATTTAAATTTTATTGATTTGATTATTTTTTATGTCAAAACATGAAAAACAAATGTTTGGTAACTTTATCGACCTCTTTCTTTTTGGGTATGAGCTACAAAGACTCGGAACTAAGACACGAAATGTTTAAAACTTAGAACTTAATATATTTTTTGCCAATATAATATTTTATACGATCAACAGGAAAGTAAAGGTGGCAAAATGGGAAAATCGCTGGGAAGGCGATTACGCCAATTTGATTGTTTATGCTTTAGACTTCGAGCAACAATAAAATACACATGAAAATAAATTTTTGCTATGTACACCCCGATTAGATAAAAAATTATTGATTGTACCATAAACTATCAATGAAAGGGGAGTACAAAATTGGAATTACATAATTTTTTTTTAATGGTGCTTTGCTCATACGAAAATTGAACAATAAATCATTTTTATTTAATTGGTTTTCATTGTAATTTATATTTCTCTACAAATCCTGAACAAATGTTAAAATATCCATTAGCAATCGATAACATCATTTAATTTTCTTGACCTCTTAATTTCCGGTGATACTCGTAGTTTAATAACTATTCTTAAATTATATAAAAAAGTTTGTTTAAGGAATAAGTCCGAAAAAAAATATTCATTGTTTGTCATTTTGTTTTAGTTTTAATTTCTTGTTTTTGGATTTTTTGTAACACATTTTTCATATTATGGCACTAAATAATGATCCAGTTAAGAAAGGACTTCAAATATTTGTTTTCTTTTTACAAAAATGCTTTCTTAATTTTAATTTTTTAATGTTTATTTCTTAGATACAAATCCCACCTTTGCTTTTTTTTATTTTTAGCAACATTATGCAAATCAGACTTTTTTTATTTTTATATTGTATATAATATATTTAACTTCCTATAACCTATTTATTACGATAAAGTGCATTATCATTTTTATAATACATAATTTAAACTATTACGTAAATTTATATTTCACTTAATTGGTATCAAATACTAAAAGTGTTAGTTGGTTTGTTTTCCTTTTTTTTTTTAATATAACAAAAAATAAAACTAGTGACTAATAATATTTCATATTTATATATACAACAATACAACATTGCACAGTTTCGCATGATTGTTCTTTTTAGTAAACAATACCTATTATAACTTATAAGACGAACAAAATTATTAGCGTAAAATGAGAACAAATTAATTTAGCAGCGCATGTAATTAAATTATTTAGGTTTTATATTTATAAAAAAATACTCCACGGATTGATATTTGTATTCATTATTAATGATCCGTGCTAGCTGTTTCATCGATATTACTATCCCAGTTAAATTCAGTAACACCTTGTTTATAGTTGATATTGCCTAAATTGGCGTAGCGTTTTTCAAAATCAGCATCTTTTGCTTTTAGCCGTTGAAATCTATATAAAAGAAAAAAAAACAAGGAAATTGAAACTCGTTAACCAAAAAAAGTTACGTTAGTAAGGTAGGAATGGCTTTCAGAATACATATAATATAAGTATACCTACTCGTAGACATTTTCGCGGAGATGGCTTGGAATTTTGGAAGAGAAGTAGGCTTGAACATGTAAAGAGAATAAACGAGTAAGGTTACTTCCTCTTTCGTCTCTTTGACAAATTGGATGAGAAGAGTAGCTATTTCTACACATCTTAAGCAACACGAGTATGTCAAAAGTCAAAAGTCAAAAGGGGCAACAACCGAAAAAAACAACTCGTTTAATCAGGGTCAATATAAGTAATTGTTTTACATTTTTATCATAGACTCAAAGTGTTTCAGGTCCAATGTTGGCCAGACTTATTTTTTTTTTTCGTTATCAATATTTTTTTTGTTTATGTTCATTGCATAGTTCCTGTTAAGAATTAAACTGCAACTTTAAACAATATGAGGTCAGTTCGATGTTAGCACTTGGTCCCCGCCGTAGTAGGTCGCCTTGAATTCGCTCTGCAGTGTTTTTTAGCTCTTTTTTCGCCTGTGTTCTATGTGAGCTCGGAGCGAACTCTGAGCGGGCTCTGAACAAAGCCAAGTTTTCTTGGGCTTAGAATTCAGAGCTGTCAAGAAGAATTTTGGGAACTAGTGGGTAGCTTCGAATAAATCTATAGTCTTCGCCAAATTTAACCCGTCTTTTGTTAACGGGTTCAGGAGCAGAAATCTGAAAAAAAGTTAATTTTTAAACTCACCTTTGAAACAGTAGATTTTTGGCAAATGTATATAGCTCCATGTCAAGACCATTTAGCTGCTCAATGTGTTTTCTTTGGTCTGGACGAAGATTACTTACAGCTGCCACTGAGATCGTTGTATTATGCTGCTCAAATGGTATTGCAAAGCGGAGATTGAAAGTCTCCTCGAATATGTATTGAGACATCTAAAAAAACAACAAATATTTCAGAAAATTCAAACATTTATTTTAGCACTTACCTTCTGAAACTCTGTGAGTCCAAAATATGCCATAGCTGCTAGATTTCGCTTGGCGCTTGCTAACATGACTCGATCACGCTCATGGTGCGGCATTGAAGTCTTATTGTAGCAATTAACTAAAGCTAAATCGGCCAACATACGAGTTTGTCGATTGGCCGCTAGATTACTGTCACATGCGGCGAATTCGTCCAGCGTTACATGCAGCCAGTCTTTGCCTAAATATAAGTACATATATTTTTTTATAATACTTATCGATATTTTATCTAAACTTACCCTTATAACATGGTGGCAATTCGGAAGCCGTTGCTTGTCGACCTAAACACCAATGTCTTGAACCTTTCCATGTGGCACCGCGCCGAACATGTCGATATTCAGACATATATCGTGAAATAGGTTCTCTTAGTAGGGTGATGTAGAAATATCTCCGTTTGGCGGTTTCTCCTTCGTTTTTGTCAAGTTCCTGGTCCACACAGGACGTAAGTTCAGTCCAGTCAGCATGCAGGCCACACTTCCAACCAGTTGAGTAGCGGGAAAATAACCAGTTCTCGTTCCGATGAGGACGGAAACAATAACAACGCTTTCTCTGACGCTGACATTCACAAGGGCGCTGAAAAAGTTAGGTTATATGAATACTATAGTTTTATGATTAAATTATTTTGAAATAAATGGTTACAGAATTTTAAAAAATTAATTAATTATTCTCAGAAAATTACATCTGTAGATCTGTATGTCAACTTATTATTAGACAGACAAACAATTTCCGAACAAAAAGAAATTTTTTGGGCAGAATTTGTCACGAAGGGGAAATGTTTTACTACCTATTATTCGCTTGTGCTTAGGAAACAACAATTTCTTTCACTGAATTACATACTTTCTTTTCTTCGAATAGTTAGATATTGAAAGGGAACTTTCTTTGCATTATTTCTATTAAATTTTCCTCAAATTTTTCATTACAGTTGCTGATTTAATGAATAACTCCGAATACTTGAATATTTATTATCTCTTTCACCACCAAATATGGGTGGATAGTAACTTCCAACAAAGTATTGATTTCGTTGATGAACTTTCATGAAGAAAGTGACATACTTCCCGCCAATAAGACGCCCGTGTCGAAATCATCGAAGGAAAACTTTAAAGTGGCAGGTGCAGCTTACTTTTTTCAAGCAAAAAACACAACGGGCTCTTATGAAGCAAATGAATTGGTATCTCAGGCGTTGTGATTGCTTTGTATCGTAATATCGTAAACTTACTTACATATGTAATTACTTACTTATAGATCCTCAACTCTCGAGGTTTGAATTTTGGTTTTTTGATATTTTGTTTTCAAATTTTTCGCCTTTGAAATTATAAATGTTTTTCTTATTTCGCCTAAATCATACAAAATCAAAATGTCTATAAAAATCAAGACGACGACGCTTTAACTTGTTTTCTAATGGTTAGTTGTAAAAACATAGTTAAGCTTTGAGTTAAGATTGTTCCACTCTGGTTGAAGCATTTAACTATCTAACTGTTGTCTTCAGATATTCACTCGTAGTATGTGTGTACGTGTAAAATAAAACAAAAAATTGCAACCATTAGGAAACTTTGTGAAAGTGTTAAAGTATTAAGAAAGTTAGAGTGTTATGGTTAGAGTGTTTAATTGACTATAAATATGAGGAATGAAAGGCGTCTATAAAAATATTTTGATTGGAAGGGATAGCAAAATGTCGGATTTATTTCAAACGACTGTTGGATAGAAAATTAAAAAAAAAAAAAATTAAAAATTATTCCCTTATATAGGTTTAAGTTAATAAGCGTACAAGAATAGCGAAGGTTTCTTAAGAACCACCTAACACTTTTGTCCCCTTACAACATTGGTAATATTCCCACTTTTTCCTAAATCCTAAAAACACCAGTTTCCAGTAGATTTTTTTATTGAAAAGATTTCAGAGTGACACAAAAATTGATGTGAGCAAATATAGAAACGTTATATTCCATTTAATTTATCGCCCAGAAGCTAGTAATAAAGTAATTGGCCAGGTACTTCTAAAAATTGTTAACAATTCGCTTAGTGCGGGAATATTGCCAAGCAATTGGAAAGAATGAACAGTTATACCGGTGGAAAAAGTAGTGAATACCGTGAAATGCGAGGAGTTTAGTCCAATTAATATGTTACACAATACACACATTTGAAAAGATTTTAGAGCGAGTTGTAGCGGGACAATCACAAAATTATATAGAAACAAACAATATTTTGATAAAAGAGCAGTCTGGGTTCCGAAAGGGTCATTCTTGTGAAACTGCTTTGAACTGTTTATTGTATGAGTGGAGGAAGGAAATTGATCGTAAAAATTCAGTAATGGCAGTGTTTTTAGATTTTAAGCGTGCGTTTGAGACGATTGATAGAAACATATTGGTGAAAAAGTTGGAAATGTATGGAATACGGGATAAAGAACTGAAATGGTTTAAATCGTACCTAACAGGAAGAACGCAAAGGACAAAGGTTGGCAATACTGTTTCTGGTCCATTGAGTATTGACCTTGGTGTCCCTCAAGATTCAGTTTTGGGAGTGTTGCTTTTCATTCTTTATATAAACGATATAAAAAGTGAATTGAAATTTTGTAAAATTATGTTGTTTGCAGATGATGCTTTGATTAATATTAGTGGAAAGGATCCAAAATGTATGAATAAATGTATGAATGAAGACTTGAGCAGCATAAACAAATGAATTCAAATGTATAAAATGAAATTGAATGTGAAAAAGACAAAGTGTATGAAGTTTAGAATGGTTGAATCAATAACTTTATGTATGGATGGAAGCAATATTGAATGCGTTGACAGTTTTTAATATCTTGGTGTGATATTGGATTCAAATTTAAATTTTAAGGAACATGGAAAGTACGTGTGTGCGAAAATTGCAAAAAAGATTGGTTTTTTAGAAAAGAATTAGAAGTAGTTTAACATTTGAAAGTTCTTTATTATTATATAATACTATAATGTTACCTCATTTTAATTTTTGTTCAACGTTGTTGTATGCTTGTCAAAGAGAAATTAATACTGAATCGGCTCCAGTTACTTCAGAATAAAGCAATGAGAGTATTTTGAGAGTAAACATTTACACACCAATAAGGTTAATGTTGAATGCGTTGAATTGGATGAATGTGGACCAAAGACTGAAATATAGTGCTATGATGTTTATATACAAAATGAAAAATTATTTGGTGCCGGATTATCTACAATCAATTATTGTGAATGTTGGAGAAGTGCAGCCAACAACGATGACTTAAGGCCGGATAGATGCAGAAGAAGCAGTACTCAGAATTCATTAAAGTTTTTTGGGAATTTATGTTTTTAAAAGCCTCCCAAATGAATTGAAATCTGAGTCAAGAATGAATGTTTTTAAATATAAACTTATCGCGTATATAAAAAATAGTTAAATTTAATAATATAATTTTTATTTTTTTTCTTGTAAGGTTTACAGACCTCATAAATTGAGTTTTATTTTACAGTCTAGGGCAAATATAGAGCCTAATCTTCTGCAATGCAGAGATAGGTACTCTTGGCTTTTGCCGAGATGGTTGCTGAAACTCTATTATTATAAAAAATGGCTATGAAATGTAGGCGATTATAAACTTTAATAGAGATTTATTTTCTGTATTAACTTAACAATAATTAATCAGTCATTATGAGTTGCATATCTTGTAACGAAAAGGTTGTTAGAGGTGAAGGCAAGATAAATTGCAGTGATTGTAGACATCGAGTCCATGAAAAAAGAAAATCGACATGGAAATGTTTGCGTTGCACTTCACTCCCTCCAAATAATCAAATCGAAAAACTAAATGATCAAACTCCAAATGCAATTACAGTTGAAGCTGTGTATAATGAACTGATTGAGTTAAAAAAAATAAATTAAAATTTCATATCTTCCATAAGTGATCTGAAAAATGAAAACACTGCGCTTACGGCAAAAATAAGTGAATTAAATAATAAAGTCCATTTGTTAGAACAATCCAACCTCTCTAACACAATAGAAATTTTTAATGTGCCTAACATTGAGAATAAAATTACCTCTCAACTAGCCCTTCATATCGTGCGGGAGGGTGTGGGTGTAGAAATTGACGAGAAAGACATTGACTATTGCTATATGAAAAAAATTAATAAAAGCATTGGTTCTCTCAATTCAGCGCCCAAAGTCAGCACATCGTCAACAACCGCAAACAATATAGTTGTTAAACTGACCCGTCCGTCCCCAAACTAAACAAACAAACGGCACAAACATTTACATAAATAACAGCATGACGTCTCATACTCGTGAACTCTTTAATGCAGCTAAGAAGGTGAAAAAAATATAAATTCATATGGATGAGAAACAATATAATTTTTTGGCGCAAGAAAGAAGGTGACAGTGTTGTCAGAGTAAATTGCTCTGATGACTTAAATAATTTATAAATGTAAATATTTAATTGTTATAGTATTATGAATTCTGAATTTTCTTATAGTGCAAAAAATTATGTAAATACTATTGAATATATGGTCACCCTTAATAAATAATTCATCAAAACATTCGTAGTATGAGAAAAAATTTTGATTCTTTTCTTGCTCATTTTGAAGCTTTAAATTTTGAAACTGATTTAATTTTTTTTAACAGAAATTTGGTTGTACGACTACGAACTTTCAGACTACAATATACCTGGTTATGTATTATATGGCAACTGTAATAATTCATATAGTGCAGGTGGTGTTGCAGTGTTTATCAAAGACACATTTGAATGCGAAGTTGTTTTTTATAATCTGAGCAGTGCCAATATAATTCAAGTAAATTGTGTTTTTCAAAACGAAAAATTTTGTTTTGTATGTGTGTATCGCTTACATGAAACAGGCTTCAATATTTTTTCTGAACAATTAGAAAATATTTTAAGGAATATAAAAACAACAAATCTCATTTTATTAGGAGATTTTAACGTAGACATTCTTGTAAATAATACAGATTCGGACAATTACTACTTACCTATTTGGTTTGATGGGTTATTAGGTCAAGTAATCGATTTCAAGATTACAGACCATTGTACGATAATCTTAAAGTTAAAACGATTAATTCAGAATAACGATAAAAAATATTCCATTCCAATTAAAACAAGCTATCAATTTTCCAACTCTTTTGGAGGCATTAAAGTTCGAATTTTGGGATCAGGTTTACAATGAAATTAATCCTTCGCATGCGTATGACTTATTTATAAGCATTCTTAAATCACATATTAATGAATCAACCTCTTCTCGTACTAATCTTCACAATACTTGGAATCTTAAACGTTTTAGGCCATGGATTAGCAAGAACTTAGTTACTTTAATTAAAAAGAAAAATTGGGTTTGGAAAAAATGTAAACGGCATCCACAAAATCAGAATCTAAAAAATTACTGCTCTAAACTTAGTGAAAATGTAGAAAAACAAATAAAAATTAGTCGTGATAATTTTTACTCTAGTAAACTTGAATCCTGTAGAGGGAATATTAAGGAAGAAGAAAGCGATTCATTCTATCTTAAACAAACAAAAAAATAGTGATCCAATACAAAAAATAGAAATTAATAATGAAGTTATATCTAATTCATTTGATATCGCTAATAATTTTAATAGATACTTTACCTCTGTCGCATCAAATTTAAAACCTTGTCCCACTTTCAATAATAATTGTAACTGTGACATGTATCCAGATTTGTTAGAAGACCAATTCCAAAACAATAGTTTTGTATTTGTTCCGTTTACATCTCCAAAATATACAAAAAACTAATGTCTCTCGATAACAAATGCTCCAGTACATCTGATGATGTAACCAATGGCCCGTTTAAGCGAATTGCCTTCTATATAGTTGACGTGATTTGCTTCATATTCAATATGAGTATAACCTCTCGAACTTTTCCATCGTCTTTTAAAGAAGCTGAAGTCATTCCGTTGTTTAAAAAGGGTAGTCGTAGTGTTATGAGTCAATACCGGCCAATCTCCATATTACCAGCGATCTCTAGACTCATAAAGGATTGTATGGTGGCATTTTTAGACAAAAATGAGTTTTTCAGCAACCACCAATTTGGATTTCGTGTAGGTAGGGGTACTGATGATTCCATATTAAAGTTTTGCGGTGAGGTAAGTGAAGGTTTTAACAACAATAAAAGTGTTCTAGCGTTGTTTATTGATTTGACTAAAGCATTTGATTTGGTCAATCATCAGATCCTTTTAAGAAAAATTTATAAAGCTGGTTTTAGAGGTCCGGTTTTCGATTGGTTTGCTTCCTATTTATCGGCCAGACATCAAAGAGTTAAAATCGATGGAATATTTAGCGATGTTTAGGAGCTTACTGCCGGTGTTCCTCAAGGATCTGTGCTAGGTCCAATATTGTTTTTGATATACATAAACTCTGTCTTCAAACAATCATCAATTAGCAAAATAACAGCGTTCGCTGATGATATGGCTCTGACATATGTTAGCAATTCGCTATTTGAATTAATCGCTATGTTACAAAAAGATTTAAATGTACTAAGACAATGGTTTTCTAGGCATGAGCTCATTTTAAGTGAAAAACCAAAAATAATGGTCTGCAATTTAAAACAAACAGCTCCAATCTTGGACTGTAATGTTATTTTCCATTCAGGAACATGTAAGGAACTTACTTAGCTACACATTCTTGTGGAAAATCCAGCTTTGAACATATGACTCCTTGTTCCAATGATTGTTTTGACAATTGACAAAAATTCAAATTGGAAACAACATACTGGGGAATTAAAAAATACTTGATGTCCGTAACACGTAAAATTATTAAAACGAACTTGTAAAAAAAATCTATTAACAACAATATACTTTGGGCTCGTTCATTCTAAGCTACAGTATGGAATAACTAGTTGGGGAGGTGCATATCAAAACACGCTTTATCCCATAATTACATCGCAGAAACATATTGTCCGAATCGTTTGTAAGAAATCAAGGTTAACAAGTAGTTGGCCTTTATTTCAAGATCGTCGTATCTTACCGTTGAAACACCTTTACGTAAATAAAGTTCTTAAAGTTTATTTCATGAGAAGTGGATACAGTCAGGTACTCAGAAACTCAAATATACACAGCTTAAGAATTAATACACTATTTTTAGTTAATATTCCAATGAGTAATAGAACTCAATTTTCAAATTTTTACACTGCAACAGCACCTAAACTTTTTAATCAATTGCCTTTTGAAACAAGAAAACTTAAATATCCTAATTTATTTTTGAAATCAGTAGAAATATGGCTCTTTGAAATGAATAGTTCGATGGTAAAAAATCTGTTTTTAAGTATAGCATAACTTTTTAGCTTTGTATTTACTTTTCCTTTCAGTTTTTGTTTTACTTCATTTAATAATTATTATTTTTTTAAACTTTTTTGCTATTTGCATGTAACAAAGTACCCCAAATATTCATTTGTTTTATACATATGCTTTAAATTTTCTGATATGGTTCTTTCGCCTCTAGTTTTCAACTATAGAATGATACCTGCTATTTTTTTTTCTAAATAAATATTTATGTTAACATTATTAACATTGTACATAGAGAATGGAATGAAAATAAAAAATATAAAAAAAAGAATCTAAACATTCTATAATTGTTTATGGATATATTTCATAAGTTTCAATGCACCATCAATATTGTTACGCGTGCATTACTTTTTTTTAATAAACTTTTTGGACGTGGTTTGCTCGAGCATTCTCAAATGTATGTAATTACGACTGAGTTTGGTGCCTACGTAGTACATACTTTAGCTTTAGTAGTAATATGCCATATGGCATTCAGGGATAAATTTGAGAGCGCTGTCTGAATTCCAAATTAAACATCGTATTCTTGAGGTCTAATGATATTTATACATGCTTATATGTGTATGCATTTGTTCGCTGAAATGTACAAACGAATCCATAATATGCAAATTAGGTTTATAACAAACAGTATAAATCTTCTCATTGGTGAAACCGAATATATACTACTGCGGACACTTAAAAACATACTGAGTTTAAATTAGTGTGACCAGCATTATGAAGCAAGTAGAAAATTGGAAAAAATTTAACAGTCGTATTTTTATTAAAAAAATGTTTTGGGTTAATTAAATTTCTTCGTCAGGTAACTTGTTTATTCGGCTTTAATTTTAGAATTTTTCATTAGGGTATGATTTTGTTTAATATTTTGTTTGCGAATTTTTCACCTTGAATAGAAAAAATTGTACGAGTGAGAAAGTGTGATCGAATAAGAAGCTAGAAAATCCGAGGAAGCTTTCACGTCAAAAACACCTTCTTGGAAAAAATACAAAATGATCAACTAGCTGGGATTATGTGCATGTACGCATGTAAAAAGAAGAAGACCTGAGAACCCAGTTCAAAAGGCAATGGCACACCGCACACAGCGATCTAACACCTTTCGCGAAAGAAAGGCAGGTTGGTGCAAAAACTCTTAGATCAACCATGGAACAATTAAAAATAAACAGGGATGTCTGTCGACGTTTCCCCTCAAGTGGAGCCCTTTTGTGAAGCAGTGCAATAGGACAGTTGTGGTCTCAGTCTTCTAGAAACTTGTACTTTTAACGTGTACTAACTGATGCATAAACTACTGATGAAACTACTGAAACGTTCACACTGGATTTTCTGTTGCAACAAAAGCACACAGTATTAATTTACCCTATACAATGTAAATAAACAATCAGAGCCAGAAACTAGCAGAATCGTCGTACTAATTATGTAAACATGACCAAACGCCTCGTACACCACGCGTGTACAATAATTCTTCGTGATTTAGTTGAAATTTATGGATAAAGCATATTATATGGTTAGTGCAAAAGGGATAACATGATGCCAATGCATATATACCTAATTTATACACAAGATCCTGAAGAGACCCTGAAGAAATGAATCCATTCCCATGCAACACCATATAATTGTATATACCATACCGACACTTTTTTTATGCCGCAACGTACATAATAACTTCAATACTCACCTTCAAATCCAAATCACGTACAAGATGTCTACCGAAGGAAGTGCCACCCGTTTTCTGTATGTGGAGAAACACCATGACATCATGTCCGTCCATATCGAATTGGAAGTCATCGTTAAGGACATCCTCGTAGCTGAGTCCTGCATTTGCTATGATATTCTGTTGCATCGATTTGCTAACGGAGGTTACAGCAGCCGCTGCTACCGCGGCAACTCCTCGATGATATTGAGAGACTGCATCATTGAATGGCAGGATATCCGGTTGTAGCATGATTCCACGTTTTGTTAGGGCACACACCTGTTGAAGCAAAAAAAAATATTTATTTATTATTGAAAATTCAAGCGACTTTGGGAATTCAAAATTAAATTAATTTTGTTGCATTTCAATAAAATACAAAAAAAAAAAAAAAAATAACAGACCGATCTATTGACTTGTATTTTTTCAAGCTCTTCTACGACAGTGCGGTTCACTCGATAGAGCTTGGTACCCCAATCACTTTAAGCAAAAATGTTTAAGTTTCTGATGTGCTTTGAAAATATAAATCCTTTGACATTTAGTACATAATATTGTCAGCACGAGTCTTCCCAGACATGGTCTTCCCAAGCAGCACATCAATTTCATTTATAGGCCACCTTTCTTTTATTTCTGCATTCATAGTTTAACTATAACCCCATGGCACAGCTGAGTGCAAATCAACAGAAAAGTCTAATAAAATAAAAAAGTACTCATAGGCCACAGAAGACCATTGGCATTGTCTCAAAAGATAAACAGTTTGTCGTAAAGTTTGTTCAATATATAAAATTATATTTTTACTTTATCACAAAATAACTCTAGTTAAAGTGTACCTAATTAAATGACGCTTACTTACAGTTGACGCTCAAATTGACTTTTTAATAAATATCAAACATGGTTCATACATATGTATATTTCGAATATTTCATCGTGCGTTTGGAATTGGAATATGAAACGCAACCATAGATTATTTTTATAAACAATTTTATACTGAGCATAGGATGTATTTCCTCTGTTTGGTTTCTCGTAGTTTTTGTAATACCTACAAGTGAAAGAAATATAATGCAGGACTGCAGTTCAGTCCAAATCGTATTTACTCTTTTGGTTCAATTTAAATTTTATTTCTGTTTTTGATTTTCAGTTGCTTTAACGGTATTATAATAAAGCTCAAGCTTATGGTTTTAATTTTTAATTTTGGATACAGCTTGAAGCTTAATTATAAAATCATATTTTTGGATTAAAAATTCACATTTGTTGTTTGAAAAAACTCGATTTGGTGCTTAGTAGAAAGGAGGTAAGTGAGAAATTATAACTTTTCACAAAATGAGTTTTTATTTGCGACTATAGGGTAAGTTTTGGATTAGTAAAAAAATCCAACCCTAGGTTTTAATCAGACTTACTTTACGATGACGTCTGTCTGCTTGTATCTCGACCTACAGCCTAACTATATTGATGCGATTTTAATCTGTTTAGAACAAAATGATTTTTTAAGGTTTCCCAGAGGTGAAATCGAATTTTTTAGCTCCAAAAATAACGGTAACATAATGTCTCCAAAGCGGATTGATCGATTTTGATGAATATTTTTGAATGAGGTTTTGAAAATAACTAAAATTATTTATTCAAAAAATAAAGTTATTAATGGTAGGTACATGCCATAGAAGCAGATTTTTACATTTCGATTGATTGAACTTAAACAGTTCCACGATAGTGATTAAAATTTTTATCGAAGGTTTTATATCAAAATTTTTTTTTTTTTTTTTTGGGTTTTTGAAATCTTAATATGTACTCGTACATACATACTTTAAAAACAGTTGGATTTTTTTTGAAATTGTTTTTTTAAGTGTAGGTATATTAGTGATGACGTTTTTGAATAATGAATTCATCAATTTTTAAATACAGTAGAGCAAATTCCCATAAAAACACTGCAACTTTTTTTCATAACTCATTGCACAAACTGCCAAATTGGCAGTACTTTTTATTTTTGGATCCAAAATGATCTTTCAAACCAATATCTAGGCAACCGTTATGTTTTCAACCTTTTTTGATCACCTTGAAACATTTATTCGTCTTTTTAACTTTTTAAGGTTAGGTGAAAGATACAGAAAATTAGCCAACCACCTGCAAAATATAAAGCTATATTCAACCCGACGCGTTAGACAAATTTTAAAAGCCAACTCCAACCTTGTGTACAAAAAATGATCCAAGAAGCCACCTTTATATGCAGCCCATAAGTCAGCAAAGCTCCATTTCGCTGAAAATCACATACTGGACCGAAGAGTGGGGAAAAGTTCTGTTTAGTGATGAAAAGAAATTCAATTTGGATGGCCCAGATGGATTTCAGTAATACTGGCATGACAAACGTCTTAAACAGAAGTGAGAATGAGTGGCAACTTCGGTGGCGTTAGCGTAATGGTTTGGGGAGCTTTTTCTGCAAATGGAAAGACTGAAATTGCATTTGTGAAGAAGTTATAGTTGAGAGAGCTGAAGAGTTATGCGGAACTGACTTAATTTTCCAACAGGATAACGCTCCTATCCACATCTCTCGAAGAATGAGAGACTGGTTCGAGGAGAAACAAATAACATTTGTCGGTATGGGAATTTCCTCCACGTAAATACTCTTTTTTGAACGTGGTATGTATTTGATTTACATAAGTTTGAATTCTTTTGCAAAATGATGAATTTAATTTCGAAAAAAATAAATTCAATGTAGTGACCCCAAAGCCGCAAAACCAAAAATTGCGTTTAGTAATGTTAATTGATAACTATGGTTTTAAGCCTTTTACACTCTATTAAGACGTACATATGATCTAAATAAGATTTCTGAGTAAAATATTATATTATTAGTATTGTCAATTTAACAAAGATATTCATATCATCGTAGTCTGATATGATCGTAGTGATTTGGATTAGTCGAACGTAAATAGACGAACTGCTAAATAAACTTTCATTCTGTAAACTAAAGTTTAGCCTAAACACCAAATAATTACTTTTGATTGATGAGTAAATTTTTATATATAAAATTACTAATGATCTATTTTTAATACAGGAAAAGATTTGAGTTTTTAATAATGTACCCACTTATAACAATCAAATTTTACGAAAAAAAAAACATTGAATTTTCCAAAAAAAATTGACTTTTATCAGGTCACGAGTTCGATTTTTTTTTACGAATCCAACACTTTTTCCTATATAGTCACAAGTAAAGATTTCATGAGTGTTCAAAAGTTCAAATTAAATCTCCTCAGGGTATTTTTTTCTCAGTTTTCTATCTGCTTTCCTAATCATGTTAAAAAAATCTTAACACTTAAACTAATTTATGCATTAGGATCTAATCCAGCACAAAGTCATTTATTCGCATGTCTCAAAAGAGATAACTACTCCCATTTATTTTTTTGGAAACTTAACGATAGCCATTTAAAAGGTAAAAACAAGATTTAAATTTTAACAACATCCATCCAAGGAACTTATATTCAAAATTTAAATTGAAGACAATGTCACATGCTAATCAACATAAAGTTTCAACAAGTTCACTGCTCCGCGTTTATTTATATCAAAATTTAAGCCGACACATAAAAAACTCCTGCACGCAAACTCTTCAAAAGTCTCGGAGATGTATTTATCTAAGTCAAAGCATTGTTAACATTGTTATCTGGCATATTATTAAGCAAGAAAAAAAAATAATGACTTCTATCGCCAAAAAATTGGCGAGAAAATACGTGACTTTTTTCGAATGGTTACAATAATGGATCATCATATTATATTCAGCTGAACCTGAACAGGCAAATTTTTATTTGTTTTAAAAAAAAAAAATAAGTTCTATAATAATAGGAATTCAATTTATAAAATTGACTTTTCGTGACAATGCATTTAATAAGTCTGTAAATAAAATATTAAATTTTTAACTTTTTGGATAGGTTGAATAAAAGCATTGAAAGCGCGTTTCAGAATATCCTTATTATTTTGACACACAAACTCAATAGAATGCGGGTGGTGATGTTGGACGTTGGGATAGCGACTTTCAGAGAAATTAACGTTTTCCATAATAAAAAAAATCTTAACCAGAATCTGGCTCACCTTTTTATCCATCCGGTTTTTTTTTCTTTATCAATATTCCAGTTTTTACACTCCACTCACTCTACATTAATTTCTTTTGATGCATCGTTTGGAAGTGCTTTCAAAATGAAGGCATCGAAATGTACCTTCACATTTTATTTTTAAACTTGGGGAACAAAAATAAAAATAAAAAAAAAGAAAATAATAAAGCTTTATCAACCCTTGTTGTTAAAAAACATTCTCATGTTGTCCCCAATTAGCAATTAAGAAAATCAAATGAAAACAAATTTGTGCGGCTTTCCTGCTGCAATGATCATATACATAGGTATACCAAACTACGTAAAACGGAAATGCATTTTAATAAGAAAAGAGAATAAAATAAAATAGAAACAGCCCCCAGTGAGTCTAGCATTTCTCAGACCTCTGTATGTGTGCAATATCATTCTTTAAGTAATGAGCTTTATTCAGACCCGCAAGGGCAAATAAGCAAGGAAAACTTGATATAATTTTTTATTTATTGATATAATTTTTGTTATAATGATATAAGATTTGTATCAACGTTTAAATTCTAACATAAATGATATTCATTTAATTCAAGTTGATTGAAATTAAAATAATTCTAGGATTTTCATTAAATTTTGTTCCTTTACAAACTTCAATTTTATATACTCGTACCTACATATGTATGCACTTCAAAACCTGGCATAAGCCTACAGCAAAGAATTCTTTTTCTATAATTCGCCGCGTTGTACCAGCTTCTGCATATTTGCATTCCACAATCTAAAATTAAGCTTGTCCAAGTGAGTGAGATGAGTCACTTTTCATTGAAAATCGATTTTATTTGTTTTCTACGTCTAACTCATTTATTTCAAGTGTTCGAACATAAATTCAGAATAACCCGAACTTACACTCAACAGCTTTAACGGTTTTGCGAGTGAAGTGAGATGAGTGGCAAGCAGGGCGAACCATCTCATTTTACTCGCCAAAATATCTAAATCTCGACACAGGTATACCTAGTGATGTGTTTATATATTTGTCTTATGTCTTGAACTTTGTGCTCAGAGTTGTTTTTGACAACTACTTATACACATTTTTTTAAGAGCTTGTAGAAAATTCAAATAATTTTGCGAAATAGAAGGAGCTATTTGTCTCATTAGTCCGACACTGGGTGTCATTTTTGATTTTTTTTTGTTTTTTGTTGAAAATTTTCGTTACGTATGTGGGCTTGACAAAGAGGAATTAAATTTTTTTTTCTGTTCCAGCGAAAAAGAATGTTATAAAAACGAGACGATAATGATGATGTTGGAATGTGATACGAGAACAAAAATATTTTTTATTATTGATATTTCGATTTGCCACTTAACTTTGCAGAAGGACAGAAGAAACTGGTGTCAAAAATGGCGATATTTTGAAGTCATCTCGTGATGTTATGGACATACCATACCGCGAAACAAGCTGCACAACAACGGTTACGATGTGTAGCGCAAATATTTGCGTAAACATACCCACCCAAATAAAAAAAACCTATGCAAAATAAAACAAATAAAAAGCATAATGGAAAAATAACAATATAGCACAGTGAAATTAATGACTTGCATTGATATCATAATATATGTCATTGGCGTTCGAAGAAATTTTCCATTTTAATTTCTGAGAATTTCAGGATTTTCAAATCGCGTTTGTCAAAACAATATTTAAGCCGTTACAAATAACAGTTAATACCAGAAAAGCAACGATATTCAATGTTATTTAAAAAGGTTTAAATATTATTTAATAAAGGCAGAAACCCGCATATTTCCAAATTGAGCTCCACTTTTAATGTGGCTTTTATAATTAATTTTTTTTTTTTGAAATGAAATGAAGAAGTAGAAAAATTTGGAAAAATTATAACAATTTGTCTCTAAATTTAAGTTAAGAAGCCACTCAATTTAAACATAGAAAAACTATGGCAAGGAAACTTTGTTATTGAATTGTTTAACAGTCAAAGAGTTTTTTTTGTATAAAATGTTGGATTATTTTATAATTTCATGATCATAAATGAATTCGACAGTTTGAATTTTTAAGTTATAAAAAAATATCTTCAAAAAAATTCTAGATCCAACCAGAACTGAGATGGATTTCCCACATCAGTAAGTGGGTCATAACTTACTAGATTATTTTACTCTGGCATATCTGATATAATTAAAATACATGAAAGCAGTAGTGCCAGTAAAAAAAATTTGATGACGTTAGGAGCTGACTGAACTGATGTGATAATTTAGCCCTGACGAATGAGTAGGAATAAATATTCATGCATGTTGCGGTAGTCTTTTCAATAAAACGACAGTTAAAGATTCAGCAAAGCTAATGTCTCATCATCTTGAGAGGAGTGTAGAGTGGAGGAAATCTTCAAGCTTTTGTTTACTATGTAAAGTAATAGGGATGTTCATAGAACTACACATTAATATAGTAAACAAATAAATATAATGAAATGGAGATCACTTATTTATTTGTTTCTTTTTATTTGTATCGCTGGTTTTGCATCACTGGCCGAATATAAAATATTGTTAATAGAACTAATTTTTTTTCGTTATTTTTGTTAAATTAGTTCAATATTTGCTACTTGATTATCTGAATCGTGCGTTGGATTGTCCTGCCGGATGTCTGGGTTCGATTCCCAGCCTCATCCATCTAAACAACAACAAAAATGCTTTTTTTTCACGGGGTACTGCCACTTGCGAGAAATTGACAGAGAGTATCACTTGTCAAGAATAGAATGCCTCTTACCCTGGCCGTTAGGATTCAGCATAAAATTGAAGGTCTCCCACATTCCTGCAATCACACGCAATCAGGAATAGTTAACTTAATTACTTATTGACATAAGGAATATCCCTAAACTCCCTTCACGACAAGAGCCATGTCATTAAATCCTCGTATATACCAACATTTTATTTTAATAACTAATTTATTACAAATTCAAAATAGCTAATGCCGGTATTGAATGACTGCATGAGAGGAATTATGTTTTTATAATTACATATATGTATAGAACCATACAGAAATTGAAAGAGCGCATAATTGAACGATTGAATTTAAATAACAAATGCAATAAACTATTTATGCCCCTGTTACTTCGAACTTCTCGCATAACTCATTCATAAAAATAATGGAGCCAAAAAGAACTCGATCAAGCTTATTTCTCATCATTTCATCGAATGCTGTTTTTTTTATTCTTCAAATTTAAATGGATTTACAAAAAAAAAATATGTTCAGTCCCGTGGTATTTTAACAAAAGCATTTTAATTTATTTTCGCAACAAAATGTATAGGCAGGTATTTATATTGAAACGAACACTTCATGCAAATTATATTTCTATAGAAAACTCTGGAGAGCAACTGAATTTCAATTCAATTTTAGTATATAGTTGTTCAATTTCAAAGTTCCTTTAGTTAAGGGATTTCAATATATATATACCTACTTATACCAATACAGTTTTTTTTATCATCTCAGCAAAATACTAAACTCATGAAGTAAATTTCATTTCCCAAAACCTTGCCTCCTCACATCTCAACAAAAGAAATCATATTGAGTTACATCACAGACTCTTTAAGAACGGCAGCAGTATAGTACTCAATCTTTAAGAATGACAGATACAAAAATAAATGGAAAATCTTTATCTTAAGGATAAGCAAATAAACATAAATCTTCCTTGCGTCAAGTTTACATTTCACTACAACCGATTAGACGTGGTTTTATTTGTTCATTCCTTCCAAAATCATTAACTTACCCTTAAATGGTCTTTATCCGTGTACCGATTTTTTGTTTAAAAAGCTAGTTAACAATCGGACTGTTGAATAAGTGAGGAAAAGAAGACATGTATTTTCGAAATACTTTACACGATCGAGTATGAAGTGCATTCGTGTGGAATAAACGACAACAAATGCGAGATAATATCAATTTGACAACTCGTTGTGATGTGACAGATGATGTGGTAAGCTATCTTCAGAATGATTTCCCTTTCATTTAGTTTTATTTAGAAAGCAAATATAGGACTCTTTTATCACACTCCTTTTTTATGTTATAAACTGCATTGATACAAGTGACATCTGTCAAGTCAATATTCGTGTAAAATTTCCCCACGTCTGTTACAACAAAAAATGTTCAAAAATATATTTACATGTATTATGACACACATAATTCTTATCGTGCATAAATGTTTCCCTTTGAATTAATTCATTGAACAACTTTGGTAGATAAGCCAGTAATTCCGTCTATTCCACCGGCATCCGATTAGGCAGGCATCTTTTAAATCAGGGCAGCTTTTTTGTTGAGATATTGGAAGCTGGCCAGTTGGAAGCTTAAACATATTTAATTCACTAAAATATCAAATTCGAATTGAATCCAGTCTGTACGTTAAATATTCTGGGAGCGCAAAATAATAAAGAAAGTTTAAGAAGCCTTGAAAGAAAGTTTTCTCAAGAGATTACTATTTCAAGACACAGTGCCAAGACATGCAAGCTGCCAAGATTTTCATATAGATATAAACTTATCGTTTCTTTTAACTGTAAAGTCACCTGGTGTTCAATTGGGAAGAATTTATTGGCTATTTTTATGGATAAGGATAATGCTGAAGGTGTTGTAGGTATTTAAGGGTGTTGGGTTGAAAATCGTCGGAACACAACAATGGGCAGCTTTATAACTGTTTGTTAACTTTTCCAATTAATTAGAGGAAAAGAATGAACTAACATTGTTAAAACATCTTTTATTTTTTGTTCTACATTATAAAGCGGAGATATAGATACACCTTGTTAACTTGGTGCCGGTTGTGTATAGTCTTTATAATGAGAAATTATTACTCTATTGAGGGGGTGTTGTTTGAGCGATAGAAAGAGAAAGAGAGAAAGAAGGATGCTTTGTTTGTTCATGAGATGGTTAATTTGTTGAACCTGCAAGGCAACAACCAAACAACAAACTTCGGGTAGAAAGTAATGAGGGTTGGAATCGGGTTATTGATAGCATTCCGAATGGAATTAAAGTACAGAATATTATTGTGGTTGATGGTAGAGTGTTTGTTTTACTTCCCAGATATAATGTTAAAAATGTTATATGTATGTTTAGATATATTTATATAAGAAATTCTTGTGTTTGAAGGATACCTAGGTTAAATGAGAGAGCTGCACCCATAAAGATGAACAGATTCGAGTGCATTGAAGGGGACTTGGCTTTTGAGTTTATGGAGTTGTTTTTCCATATTTAGGACAATATCCCCAACGCAACTTGTGCTTTCTCGATTCGGCTGCTCATCAGCAGAAATAATAGGTCCTTACTAAGGTATACTAATTTAAACAAGCCACGTTAGTGCAGTTTTCTAAAAATGCAGAGAAATAAGCACGTTTTGGATTCTTAAAAAAAGTTCTGTATATCTATATTTCTAAGACGCACTATGGAGTAAAAGCATGCAAAAACGAGACAAAAGTCGATTTTAAAAATTGCAAAATTTAGAAGAAAAGTTTTAACCAAACGTTAGAGAAATGTCCGTAGATTAAGAAACTGTAAACTTTTTTTTTTTACTCCAACTAATTTAGCCGCAGCAATAGCTCAAAATCAGTGAAAAGGAGAACATATTTTTTTTTGCACCATCAACAAAAAAAAGTTGTAATTTCAATTCATTATTTATTTAACATTTTGCAACTGTTGATATAATTTTTAATATGAATAATACAGATGCAGGTGTGTTCTAATATATTCATTCTGGTTTTTGTTAAAAAATTGAGTTTTAATAGTTTTTGTGATTTAATTTAAAAAATGCCTATAAAATGATTTTTCTGTTTTTTGTTCTTTCTTTCTTAATCGTTTTGTTATTACTTTCCGTTAAATTCCGTTGAGTTGTTTGTATAAAGTGATAAAGTGAATCATAAAGCTGCAGTTGCAAAAAAAATTGGGTGCTACAATTTGCAACCTTAGTTGTTATTTGTGTTAGAAAAAGTGATGTTTTATGCATTTTTAAGCTTTTTCTTAAAAAACGTAAATTTTGATATATTTGATATATATCGTTGAAAAACGTTTATATGGTGTGATGAAAACATGTTCTGAAGGTGGATATTAAGCTAAATTGGATTATTTTGAAAAATATTTGTTAGACAAGGCATGTTGTGAGGAGGGTCAACTCGAAGAATTTGAAATTAAGATATGGCATTTATCAATTCTACATGCAAGAATTTGTCTTTTTGAAATCATTTTGCATATTGCTTATAAGCTTCTTTTAAAGAAATGACAAATTCCAAAACACGAAGATAAAGATATTTTGAAAGAAAAAAAAACGAGAATTGCAAGAAAAATTCAAAAACCAACTCGGTTTAATAGTGGATGTACCAAAGCCAGGTTTCGGGAGTTTAAATGATGGCAATACAGGTCGTAGATTCTTTGAAGATCCACAAATTTCTGTCGAAATAACAGGTGTTGACATTCAGTTAATTTATAGGCTGAAGGTTATATTATTGTAGAAGTGTTGTCCAGTGGATATAAAATCGATATTTCCAAGTTTGATAAATTTGCATTCGATAGAAGGAAAAACAAGAAAATAAATCTTCGTACATATTCCCAAATAAACGTTATTTATAATTAAAAAACATATTTTTTACTTATATATAACATGAAATATATTTTATACGTCATAAAATATTGTTTCAGATGGATATCTACCCATTGAAGCCAAAAAATAATTTTGTATCGTTTTTTCATGCATTTACTCCATAGTGAGACGATTCGATTGAAACTTTTGAAATTTGGTACCATTATTATTAGTCTCATTTCCCGAGACTAGACCTAAACCTGTCTCGTTTAAAAACACTCATAGGATTTTGATGTACCTACGATCTGTCAAATAACAACAAATAATTTAAAATTAAGGCATTTTTGACGGTACCTCTCATTTTTAAATTTTGTTAATATTCTTGCTAATGAACTAGTATAATTTTGATTATTTCTAGTACCGGTATAGTAAACAAAAATAGTTTGCATATCTACCTTACCATTTTTTCTTTAAAAAAAGTACATCAACCATTTTTTAAATTGAAAAATCCACACAGAATATCTACCCCTACATATTAGACCCAGAGTAAATCAAATAATTTTCATGTACTCTGTAGGTATCCACAATATGATCGCAATTAATAACCTACGAGTCGTTATTTTTTTTAAATATATACATACGTAGGTATATGATTTACAATTTTTGATTTGTTTTGAGCATTTTATTTTTTAATAATATTCATATCGGTTTAAAAACGAACTTGAAACAAAAACATCTTAAAGTTTTAACTTTATACAGAGGTTTAGCTTTGATCAAACTCGTTTTATCTTAACATTGTTTCCTACAATTTCATGTTTAATATACATACATACGTAAATGCTCTTAAGTCTGCAAATTATTTAGATACCTTTTTAACCTGATTATTTTGTAACTTAGGTGTATGACTGTTCATTTAAACAAAATTCTTATGTTTTATATAACAAATGTACAGAAATCTGAAAGTCCTATATCTTATTTTAAATCTGTTAACCATACGTGTTGAAAAGAAATAACCCAAAAAAATTTGTTTTCCTCTGACTGTATGTACATTTTACGAATTTTACGTCAATCAAGGCTATAAACTGTAAACTTCACATTTCTACACGTCATTATTCATAATTTGAAAACAACATCATATTAAATATTTTTAAGCACCTAGGTAGAATGATTTACATTTTGGACAAATGAAATTAGTTGATACCTGATAATTTTTGAAAAACACAAATTCCATAGCAAATTCCGTATTTCGTAGTCTTGATATATGTATGCAGCATGCACATATGTTTTTTCGTACAAAAATTATTAAAAAATTTTCAACTTAATTCGGTGATTTTCGAGTTATGAACAAATATAAAATTCTTTTCCATAGCCTTGACCATATAAGTGACATCAACAAAGGTATTTATATACAAACTGTTTAAGACAGCATTAATTTCGGACTAAAATCATATAATAATTTCGATATTGAAACTCGCCCAAAAAGGGCGTATACCTAAATTTCATAATAAAAAAAAGAAAAGTAATTTCTATTTTAATATTTCTTTTTATTTGTCTAAACTGTTTTCTTTTTTACATTCTGTTCGTTTCGACTTAAAATAAAGCTTAAGTGTCATATTTGTATTAAACAAAGAAAAAAAAAACATCTTAACATTTGCGAAACAAGTCCCAGTTGCAAGTGCAACACTATTTTTCATAGAGGTAATCCTTTTAGCTTTTAAATGTCTCTATTAATCGTTCTTACAGCGAAAAAATTCTACAATTCAACAAAAAAAACTTTCCCGACAAACTGTAAGCAGATTATTCGAAAGTTTTCAACCAACTGCTGCCCATTATTTCCTTTAGATAGTTGGTGAAGTTTTTTTTTTTTTTTATTTTATTTTTATATTAGGTATAACATTTTCTCTATTTCATGTTTCCGCTTTAGCTTCATGTCAAGTTGCCCACAGCTTCTTAACCTTGTTTATATTTTATTATAGAACAAAAAACCACCACCACTGAGAATACACTGTCCTCAAGGTGTTTCATGATGACGGGGGATGTTATAAAACTTTCTTTTTTTCTTTGAAGAAATTTATGTATGTATCTGAATATTATCCTGTAAATAAAATTTCAGTTGTTTTTAATTTAAATCAAAGTATAGTTAAAAACGTAAATAGTTAATATCTCGTGTTATATGATACCTTCCCGTAAGAATGTATCAAGCGACATTTTTAAAATTATTCAGGAAACAAAAAGAACGTCTCATTTAGTTATTTTTTTGTGTATTGTAATGGAAGGAACAGATTTGGAGAGGGATTTTCAGAATACAAAACTTGACATCATTGCTAAACCGAAATCTTAATCAGATAAGAAGTTTTTGTCGCTTAGTACATTTTCGTTGTCAGGACATTGGCGCTTGATACAATGGTAAATGGCGCTTAAGTCAGTGTAATGGTCACAAAAAATAAAGGTTTGAAATAAATTGTGTCGTTTAATTCATTTTTTATTTTTTCTCATCAACAATAAAATAAATAAAAATCTATATAAAAAGTAAAAAAACAAAAATTCAAAAAGGAAACTTTAGGATTACTGATAAAAAAAAATAATATATAAAAATCTATAGGTATTAAATGCAACATAAATTAATTTTAGAGATAAATACGGAAATTTTAAGATCAATGATTATCATTTTGATTTTCAGACAAATCATCTTCTTCGTCTGTCTCTGCTAATTCGTCTTGTTTCTCACCGACTGTATTTATTATATCCTCGTCTTCTTGCATGACTCTCTAAATCCTTTTTTTTAACAAATCGCTATATAGTAGCATGCACAGAGTCTTGTCCGGGACAGCTATCACAGTACATATAAGGAAATGGAAGTAACAGTTTTTCTATCATCGACGATTTTCAAGTACTGATTGAGGATTGACCAAATTTAATTTGCTCCTCGCATTCCATCAATTCGGCCCAAACAAAAGCATACGAAGGCAAATGAAGGTGAATTTTTGGCTTTTTCCTGGTCTTCCTTAAACAGTTTTCTGTTGAGAATGTGTTGACACTTTTTTTTTCTGTGTCTCATCCAATTCACGGTCCTTATAGGATTCGCAAAAGGAACACTTATCTTTTTTGGGAACATAGATGCCAATATTGTACATTTTGAAAATTCCGCGAAATATTTTTCGGAGACAAAATTCATACCTTGTTCCTCTTGGTTTTCTTTGAATTTTCTGTAAAGATTAGAAACACTAAAATACTCGGTGGGTAAGTAAGTTCTATTGGTCATAGAACGGCAATAATGGGATGGAACCATTGGTAAGCTTTCAATGAACGTGCAAACGGCTTCTTTTAAATCATCGGATGTAGCATTTGACGTAGGTGCTGCACCCCTTTTGTCTGTTTCCAATGTATTTAAAACTGTTGTTTTTTCAAGGGCATATGTGACAACTCTACTGGAAATGTTAAGAGTTTTCAGCAAAAATTGCAACTGTTCTATTTTATCGGCACTTGAATTTTCTATGGAATCATTATGCCAAGATGAACTCTCATCTGTTTCAAACGGATCACACTCAGACTCAGACCCAGATACAGATTTGTGTGGTGCAGTACTTTTTTTTTTTCTAAATGATCAACCTAAAACAATTCATAATTGTATTTATCTCACCTACCTTAAAATAATAAACAATATAATTATCATGAATCAAGGAGTTTATTTACTTACTTCCATTTCTTCATAAGATTGTTTTGCTAATTCAACCATTTGTCTAGCTCTTGAACGAAACGAAATTGGCTTTTGCAATCCAGAGGGACCTGGCAAATTTTCATTCATGGTAGAATTTATAATTTCACTAGAATACCACGAAACGATGAACTAATAAACAAAAACGTATGTATGTATATATCTAATTAATAAATGATCACAATAAGCCACTATTTTTGCAACACTCCTCAACGAAAAAAGTACGATGACAACTGACGAGAGCAAAAGGAACAAAATAACCTGAAACAAAACCAAAGCCTACCTACTGCGTTCAAATATTTGAAATAAAATCAACAGCTATCTGTCCAACGGAATTTACATACAAAAATACACTTACACCGACCAGACAAAAAAAAACACAAAATAAATGGGAAAAAAGCATAGAAAAATATTCAAAATCAAAGAAAGCAATATCTGGAGTGTTAGATTTAGATTTTATTTCTTTAATTAGCTTCAGCTATTAATTACATTATTGTTATAAGCGACAAAAATGGATCAAGTTTTATTTGGATGAGTGTGCTAAACGACAATTTCGGTTAAACTATGCGACATCTAACAAAATTTTTTTGTGGACGTTTGCTTGCTTAAGACAATAAGATTTTTAAAAATGTCGCTTAGCATAATTTCACTGGCGGATAGTAAAATAATAAGATAATCTTAAAAATCGCGCAAAATGCAGCCAAAAAAAACAAAAATTTTGACTAAATTCCAAAATTTCGTATTATTTCGTTTGGCGCGTTAATTCAGGTCACCCATTTAAAGTTCATTATAAAACCAGATGAAAACAAAATAAAATCAGAAAAAAAAAACAAAATAAAATAAAATCAGATACATAGTTTTGCTTTGTATAACGTCTCTGATATACCTATACAATTGAACAGATCATTAGGAGAGAAGTTTAGGAATTGCAACAACAGCACAGCATCTCGAATGCACGTCATATCATAGTACACCTATACCTACCTATACATACTTCAAGGATACACAATACATTTTTATTTTAACCACATGATGCAGCAACAAAGAAAACTGATTCGCACCACTTTCCTTCCAGCCAACATAATGAAGTCAGGAGGAGCACTTTAATGTTGGTCTAAAAGACGAAAGTGGAAGATTCACCGCACTTGGTCGACAGGGCGGCAGCAGCTGTTTGTCGGCTTCTAGCAAATCTGCCACATGATGTTCAATGTTGACTTAACAATATAAGTGGCATGAAAACATAATGGTCTTGTGCGTAAAATTAGAAAAAAAAATTATTTTTAACAATTTGACAAAACAATTCCAACGCGAACACACTGTTTCATCTGAATGAATAGGTACATAATAATGTACATAGGTCGTAGTGTGCAGAATGTTTTTTTTTTGTTCGTCATTGAATTCTGGATAACCAACATAAGTTCTTTTTTGTATGATGTACTTACATAAATATTCATCTCATCACACCCATCGATGCAGGGCGAGGAAAGATTTTTATTTCCCTTATTTGACAGATGGGAGCTACGTGTTTGTTTATGTTCGGGCATTGACCCGCAACATTATTGTCATCTTTTTTGCTGAAAAAAAAAATGACTTCCAGGAAGATAGGATTTTTCTAAATGACTGCGAGGGAGCATTTGTGGATTAACGTGTATGTTATTTTTGTCATTTACAACTGGAGCACTCTGCGGGACAAAGTTGGAATATCTAGATGGTTATGTCTTATTCGTACAGAATTCTATCTTTTTCATTCTTTTTTTATATACCTATGTACATAAAAATGGTTTGGTTGTTGACCTTATTTATCGAGCACAAAATCACCTAAAAAATAAGCATGTCAAAGGAATAGTGTCAAACTAAGGAATGTCAGAAAGGTAGCACGTAAAAATAACAGAAGTGCAACCTTTTCAATCAACGTTTTATTTTTAATTTTTTTTTTCAAAAGAAATTATGTATAATCTTATATTCGAATTCACAGCAAAAATATTTATTTATAATTCTTTGGATTCCGTAAATAAAAATTAAATAATTTTTTTTTTCACCCACAAAGGCCCGCCGTTTAGTTTTATTATCTTTTACAAATTTATCTATTTATTAACCCACAAGTTTTTAGTATTAGTTATTATTATTAATTTTATAATCTTTCTTATACATTTATCTTTTTTCTGAGTACTGAAACTTGGGCGTTCCGATTCCCAGGAGAACTCTCTACCTAATGTACCAATTCGCAATAATAAATTCAAATTTTAAAAGTTAATCACCTAAAATTACAGATAATGGAAATTTTATTCGCTTGTTGCTTTTGCACTTGTAGGAATTGAGTTTCAATTAATAGACTTTTTAAAACAATAAGTTTTTCTAAGGGCTCAGGTGTCTAATATTTAACATTGAAATATTCAATTTTAGGTTTAAAATCACATTTTTAATGATTTTCGTTGCTGGAGATAATAACGATACTCATTCTCGCTTCAAAAATTGCAACTATCGTCTTGGTCTTCTCTCAGATGCCTAGAAGGTCTCGTCTCGAAACTGGTCTCGGTCTTGTGGCCAGCCCTGTTGTTCATTAAATTAGCCCGAAATCTCTTTAAAAATATTTGGCAATATATGTTTGTTGCTTTTAATAAGAAAAAACATATGTCAATATTTGGTATTTTTTAGGAGACGATTTTGTGATTTTTTTACCATTTTCATGTTTTTTGAAAAAGTTTTTACGGGAAGTGCTAACTTCTAAGCTATTTCACTTAGAGGTACAATTTTTGCCACAATATAGAATGCTTTATTTTAAAAAAGGTGGCATACCCAGTTCAAAATCGTAAAAAATGTAGTTACATTCATGTGCCACTAGGGCGACGAATTGCATTTGCATTACATATGTACTCGTATAGACTATTGTCTTCGATTTTTTCCGCCATATTTTCGAATTTCCCTCAATTCAATTTAAAATAATATAACACCTTTAACTCGAAATTACCCAAAAACCCCTCTGAGTCGAACTAAATTTGTCAACTGGTGCTTGCATTAGCTTCAACCTAACACAAATTCTTGAAAGAATTTATTATCATTTAAAAAAAGATTAAAAAAATAATGCTCTGTTACAAATTAATTTTTTACTGGCATTAAAGAAAAACTTCAATCATAATCATAATCTGAGTTTTGAATTACTAAATAGAGATAATGAAAATTTCACTGTTTTATAGGGAAACTTATCATTTCTAATTCACATTTAATTTGATATGCAGTTCTCCGAAGATTTGTCCGAAGGATTTCAAACTGATTCGTCTTCATTTCCATTTTCATTTTGCCAGTCTCTGGAGTTTTCGGAGAATTATGAATTTGGTTTTTTTTTTGTTTTACCTTGAGTTTTATACATTTATTTAATTAATTGGCCACACGGTTGTTGATACTATACAATAAATAATACATGAGTATGAATATGGTAAGGTGACCATATTTTATAAAAACGTTTATTTATCTTGTTTACTTTTAAGATTTTTTAAAAACTTAAGGCGATGAAGTTCAGTTTATAGCTCACCGGATAATGCCATGAACTTATTCACGTAATGGGCAGTATTTCAACAAATTTCATCACTTAACTTTCATGGAGACTTTTTATTTTTGAGCGGGATACGACGATATTTTCTTATTTGGGTCTATTGTACCAAAATCCGCACATGAAATGTCAAAAAATACTTCATGAAAACAGCATATGTCAAATTAGTAAAAGTCAAAACTATTTTATCATGACCTCATCGAAACAACAAAATCTGAACTTAAATGCTTTGTTTCATTAAACAAAAGTTTGTATATTTTATTATTATATTATATTTTATAATTATACAAAAAAAAATTAAAACATGGCCACACACCCATATTCGTCTTTAGACGTAAAAAATAAAAAAGGTAGAATAGTCACCACAGCCTTACCTGCTTCAGTGCATCATCATCATCATCCATACAACAGCACTACACCCAATTTATGACGAAACCAACTGAACTGTTCTCTGTTGTGAAGTGGATTTTCTGCTCCACAAAATTGAAAACAGTACAATTGAAGGGATAGAAAAGAAATAACATTTAAAAAATAATAATAAAAAATAAAAAAAATTAAGGACGAAATGATTTCCGTTGTATTTTTCATCTAAGTACACAGCCATAGTCACAACTTGGAGCGGAAAATTGTAACTTTACAGTGAAAATACGTTCAACAACCATTTTCCGTTTCAGTTTTTTTTCGTCATACTTCATCACGAAAAACGAAGGACGATTACTACTACAAATAAAGATAGTCCATTTGGAAGTGCAGCCTTGGGAGACTTTAACAACGAAACGAAGATTTCCTTAATATATGTATATTTACGTATGTATCATTTTAATGATTTTAATGAGGCTATTACAGGTAGCATAGTACAAATATATAAAGTGGAAAGCATGGAGAAAAGGATTAAAGTTACAACGGCAAAAGGACCAACTTTTCGCCCTTGCCCAGGTTTATAATAATTCTAAAAAAAAAAAAAAATTTAACCGAAAAAAAAGTTGAAAATGGGGGATGGCTGAAAATTGCGATATAATTGGGAGAATCCGCTTTGAACGGCTATATAAAGTTCAAATATAAAAATTCAGACGGGACTCAAAATTATTAAATTAATTATTGGTGGACTTTGCGGGTTTTATTTACTTTCTATCGTCGTATACCTATTAACGTAGTTCTAAAAATACAAGTTTTAGAAAAAATAAACCATCGTCGAGCGGAGGAAAAAAATCAAAGCGACCGACGGAAATGACGCACGTAGGACTATGGCTTAGATCCTATGTAGAATTTTTACGAAAACAAAATCCACGCGGCAGTCTACTCCTTCAACCAAGAATATTCTGAAAAAAGTTCTTTCGATTTTACTACTTCAGAGGAGCTGCTTGGCAATTATTATTCAATTTGAATTGTATTTCTTATTCTAAGACTTTTTCTTTAAATATAAATTGGATGAGATGTTGGTTTGTTCAATTTTATATTTAAAAAAAAAAACACAGTTTAATTAACAAAATAAAACCATAACTTTTATTAATTTTACTTCATTTAACACAGCATAATGTTCGGTTGCACCGGTTGATATACTTTGTATGAACCCAACGGCATCATACAATTTAAAAGCCTGTTTAATTTTTAAAAGCGTCTGGTGCAACTGGTCATAAGTATTGCAAGTAAATGCTTATTTTCATATGTTTGACCTTTGTATCAAAAACGATTTTTTGAATGTTCCACGTAATGTTACACGCAATATGCAAAAAGTATGTAACTAAATAATATATTAAAACATTTTTAGTTTAGAATTTGACCGTGATAAATAATAAAAGACAAATTAGATCATAACTGTGTAAAATTATGGCAGTGAGCAGAATGGAGTGGTTGGAGGGTCAGAAGTGCAATTTTTCTTTGCGACTAAACGTTTTTTGGGCAGGTGACAAATTATCGTTCTCGTCGTTTACTTCCTTAAAGTAAGTTGTCGAGGTACAACCTAGACAATTAATAATAATTTTCCATTAGAATGATATTTTTTATTTTTCAAAAACAGCTTCACAGATTGAAAAAAAAATCAGTAGTTTGTTGGTAATGAAATTTTTGGTTTAAAAAAATGGGGTTGGGGAGTGTTATTATTTCGCATAGGACCATGTTTTTTTTTTGATTTTTGCTTTTCTAAAAAATATCTTTTTTGATTTTGATATGTAGATAAAAATTTGCGTGCTTTAACAAAAAAGAGTTTTTAATTATCTCTCATAGAGCAGTTAATTTTCTCAATATCGGTTGAAGCAATTTTGATTAGTTTTTTTTTTACACAAAAGATTTTAAATTAAAAGCGGGAGTTTTTGAAAGTCGAAAAATAAAATTATCGGTAAATTGTGCCTTGACATGAAGTTCAGGTTCAACATTTCAAACTAGATAAAATTATGTGGACGTGTCTGTCATAAGAACTGACACACTTGGGTCATAGACTGGCAGGAATAAATTAGAAAATGTACCAGATTGATTCACCTTCCTTATAGCCTAGATCGAGCCTCTTAAGAATATTATTTATTCCCAAAACAACGAAAAACATATGGTCTTCAAATGAATACTTTTGAAGATATACATAATTCAACATTAAAAGCAACTTCGTTATAAAAAGAAGAAAACACCAGTTATTTTTTTCTTCTGTTTTTGACGGAGTTATTTTCTTTTATTTTAAAAGGGATATTTTATCAGTGTTTAAAATAATAAGAGCATGGAATATTGAAATCAGAAATATAGCTTTAGAACAAGGAAAATTAAGTTAGGAAAAACAATAATTCTTTTTTTCAATCTTCTTAGTTTAAGTTTAATGAAAACGATCTACAATTTTTCATTATGTCAAAACAGATTGAATTAGATCCACATTTTCACGACAAGAGATACTCTTGGAGAATTTGTCAACGAGGCTGGGAATCGAACCCAGACCACTGGTATGACAGTCCTTCGCACTAACCGTTACGCCACGAAATAAAACATTTGAGCTTAAAGTCTTGCTCCCGATTTTTAGTGATGAAAAAGAGCTAAATAAGGTTTTTTTTTAAATTTTCGAAAAGCTTTATTTTCTTTAACAAATTTGAAAAGAACAACTGTAGCTAATTGTAGCTTATAAAATTTAAATTTAATTTTACTATTTTTTTTGTCTAAGGAATGTTTTTGTGAAAAACGGGAATGAAAGTTAAAACACGGGCATAATAGTTTAATAAAAAAATTAAGAACAGTGGTGACTTGCCTCAAGTACTTCCTATCAAATTTTCATGACAAGTTGTTTGTGTGTGTATATATATATGTAAATGTCAAAACTAAGGTGCAGTTTCACTGTTTCAGTTTCAGTTTCAGTTGGTGAATTACTCTACTTACTCGTATGTGCACTAACAAGTTGATTCAATCAATCTCTATAGATTTAGCTTTGAGGAAGATTCTCCTTGTCGAAAGTATTATTTCTGCGATTTCTTCGGCGTTGAGCATTTTCAACACTTTGTTTGACGTTCTTTGTAAGGAAGAATTATATAAGAATAATGACAATTAAAAAAAAAAATAATTTTTCAAAACCTATTTTCTAAAATACTTTAATTTAAAAAGTACATTAAAAAATGCAGTTTTTGTTTGCAGTATTAATTTAAAAAAAAAAATAGCTATCTCGCACACACAGTGGAAATAGGTCATCTCCGATACAAATTTTTCTTATATTGGTTCAACCAACAAGTCTTAGCCTTTTTTCAAATTGTATGCAATTCACCATTAAATAATCTTTTTTTCAAATCCATAGAATCGCACTAATGCGATGAATTTGTTAAAAAAAATTCTTTGCCAAAAAAAAAATGAATAGAAAAACTACTATAGATATGTAGGTTCGAGTAGTTCTAGTCCTCTTTCGAAGTAAATTTCCATGTCTAGAAGAGAACTGACCTGTACCTACAATGTATATTGCTGCGTTTCCTTATTGATCTTTCAGGATTCAGGACGGAGACATGGAAAAATGTTTGACACAGCCGCATATAAATACAAATCAATGTCACAAGTTTTTGCTGTAGTGAATCTATTTTTTAAAACATTTTAGAGGTACAGGAACAAAATTTAACAATATGAGGGAGCTTTTTTAAAATCGGTATTTTATACTATTTTGCATAAATTTTTCCATATTTATTTTAACAGCGAGACCTTTGTCTTTGTATTGCTTTTTATTTAAATTTAACATCGATCTTTTATAAATTGTTAATCAAATAGCATTTTTTTCAAAACATTGTATCGTTTTTACATTGAGTTTAAGTTCTCGCAAATTTGATTAGCTAAAGTTTATAGTCGATTTTTTTGCAAATCTATAAAATTAATCAAGCTTGAGAGTCACAAAATAAATAGGAATTTCTTGGATTTGCCCGGTGCTGATAGACGGGAAACGATAACCTGGACGTATCCCTATCGACATTTTATTGTCCTTATTTTTTTGCGAATATAAAGAAGCACATTTTAACCAAACGAACTTCGATTAAATTTTTGATACAAGTAGATCTCAAGAGGCATGAACGCATTATCAAAGGAAAACATTTCAGAATCACCTATCGTGAAATAATACTCTCGTTTGCTGATGGATTTGGGTTGTGCAGTGCATAGGCTTAAATAAATTGAAAAACTATTTTTATATCGATCAATTTGATACCGCTCATAAAAATCAGCTTTAATCGCAAATGAAACGCGGATGTGCATCAGTGTTCATCTGGCCCACATTCAAATATCCATATCTTTGCCGTTTTTCACATCCTTTCGATGCAAGGCTTCCATTGACACATTCATATCCGTTTCCATTTTGAAAGCCATCAATTGTGGAATTATATTATGTACAAGTTTCGATTGTACTTTCGGCTTAATGCTATACAGAGAGAAGGAAGCGGTACGTGGAAAAATGTGCCAACAGTGAAATGATTATTTTGAACGACGACGATGGATAATAGCACAAATGACAATTCTTGCGATGATGATGCTGGCTGTCACTGCCAACAACGATGAGATGTTAATATACATCTACAGATGAACACGAAAAAATAACTTTGGTGAAAAGCATGCATTCACATTTAAATAGAAAAAAAAGAAACAAAAGTATAGTGAAAAGCATCATGCATTCGTCCTTGGGCTCACAAAGTATAGGAAAATAAGTTTTTCATTTAAGATTTAGCTATGTAAATAAAATATTTATATACTAAAGGAGAGGAGCATGTATGTAGTAGGTGTAGAAGGATGATGATGTAAATAGATACGTTAATTAAATCGCCCTAATTAAGTCAAGCATTTTATAAAGTTTTTGTTTAAATAATTGGCTTTCTGCTACCAAAAAACAAAAATCAGACGAATAGAAAAAAAACCTATATGTACTAAGGAGTACAACAGTGATTGAAATTTTCGGTTCGATATTCCGGATTTTAAAATGTTGCCGATAATTTGATGAATATTTTAATTAGCATTTTAACCGGGCTGTAAAAAAAACTTTAAATGGCAATTTGATTTTACATCTAACTTCACAGTTTTCTCTGGTTATCTAGAATACTTTTTAATTATAGTACAGTATACAATTCACAAAAAAACCGATCCGATATCCGCAGTATCCCGTTTTCTTTTATTTGAATTATGGTACCCCTGAAAAGCTGTCACAATAAAGAGATTAAAAAGGTCAAAAAATGACTTCTATTCTGCCGTCCTAAGGAGAAAGGTCTTAAGTGCCAAAAATCAAAAATTGAGTTTGAGGCATTTTTGGAAACGTTTAACAGTGCCTTATTTTTGTGTAAAAAAATTATATATTCTAACACTCTAAAAGGCTCAAAATCACTTGCAATTTTTTCAGGTATCTTTACTAAGCAAAAAAATTGCTCTCCATTAATTCAAAATAACTTATATTCATTATTACCAAAAAATAAAATAATAAATTAACAAATCATTTTTTAAAATAAAAAAAAAATATTTAAAGGTGCGAAAACCAAAAACAGTAAAATGCATGTAGATTGTAGGTATCTCAAAACTACAAAAATGGAGATACGACCATTTGGCTTAGGACGGCAGTATTGATCTTCTTCAGTTACTCGCAATTTTAATACGAAAATTGATTCTTGGCCATAAAACAAAAGTAAAAGGGTGCGTTCGTAGACTTAACTTAATTTGATCAGTTCTCCCAAACTTCAAAATGGTAGAAAATTGTACCTTGCTGAAAGCTACCATGGCCACGAGTGGTAGAAAACATGAAATTGTGAAATTCAATATATATGAGATATATTGAGATATACCTACTTATGTTACATTGCTCTGTTCAAAACATATATTGAATATAGCAAGCGAGACTCGTCAAAGCAAAATTCTTTAAGTTTTTTGTTATCGATAAATCATCTTTTTTAGGGGTTCTATTGAGAACATCGAAAATAATAAAAAAAAAATAAAATTGAAATACGACCATACTTTTAAGTGATCTCCAAATCGCTCTAGCACACCATGTTTTTGAGATATTCTTATCTTATCGTATCTTATTCTTATTTTGACACAATTCTGCATATGAGAATGAGTACGCTAGTGTGCATATATACTTTTTAAAGGAAAACATATTTTTGGTTGGTACAAATGCAAAGCAGAAAGCAACATATTCGAAGGTTCTGAAGAAAAGGTTACGAAAGGAGGAAGGTACGAAAAGAAAAGTTTTCAAAAAGTCTGTTCTAATATATACAAATTTACGAAAGGGAAGTTATAGAAAATTCAAAAAAGTTTCGAAATCTACGGAAGACATATTTTCGATTTAATATTGGGCTTGGAGCAGAAGAAAATATAGTAAGTATAAAATTGATATAAGTCATTAAATTCACGACTGGGTAACACGTACTTGCCCCTTTTTCCGATCACATCATTCTCAAATGAATCAAGAAAATAATGACTAGAATTTTTGATTTTTCATTTATTATGCTACTATTTTATTATATTACCGGTTTATCTTAAAGTTTTTATTGGATGTACCATTAATAATGTGTAACTTAAATTTTGTAATATATAATAATAAGCTGTTCTACTACACTCAACATTTTTTATCAAAATTGTCTATGACGTTTACGAGAAATTTGAGATTTTTGAAAACAAGTTTTTTTTTAATATTTGTATTCTTAATTTCAATTTTTTATTGTATTCAAAAAAAGGCTTTAAAAAACAAAATTTATGACAGAAACCGTTATTTTTGGTCTTAAAAAAAATCAAAAAAAAAAGTGTCGAGATACGGCCCAAAAACACTATACACAAAATCCACCTATCCGCTTAGGCTGTAGCCCAACGCACAAACAGAATTACGAGACCCACTTTTTTCGACTTCAAAGCTTGGTTTATATAGTATCTTTATTTGCAAGTAAGTATTATAACAGAAATTAGGATTAAAAGGCGTTATTCAAAATGGCAGCCAAAGTACAAAACTTACTGACGAGCCATTTTGTTTTTAAATTGTAAGTTCATCCATCTTTCCATTCCAATATGCCGACTGGCCTCATATAACATATGTACATATAAATATAACATTCTCATTGTCATTGGCTCTCTCAATTCCAATAATCCTTCTTTTTTATTACGAACTCATTTATTTCCTTTTTCGAATAAGTATAGTGGGTACTTTTAGTTTTATTGGAAAAAATAGTTTGGGTTTTTCAAACCAACAATGGACTTATGTACATACATAGATACCTATAAAACTCCAGACTACATAGTGTGTTTTCCTCACACATCCTTATTATAAAATTCCCAAAAGTGTTCAACCAAAATAAAATTAAAAATACACATCAAATAGACAGGAGTATCTCTCTCTCAAAAAAAAAGCAACACAAAATTTGCTCAATGAATATAAAAGGGTCACCATTCTTAATCAAACAATCTAACAAAACGATATTTATTTCTGTATAGACTTGGAAATTCGAAGGGCGGAAAAACGCCCTAGCCACTCTGGCTTATCAAATGAAATTGAAAAGCAAAATACAAGGACGGTCTAAGAAAACAAGCCTCTCTTCTACTTTTTTTTGTCAAACAAAATAGAAAAAAAAAATAAACACCGGTCCAATATAAATCTCACAAAATAGTATGGACAAAAATAAACATAACAAAAACACACAGGCTTATATAAAATGGTCCATTTGGAGTCCTTGGTTAAGATTGCCAACTTGCGAAAACATTGATAAAATTTCACGAAATAAAAAATCGTTCTAAAAAACTTATACCTATTGATTTTGTTCGAATTTTCAAAAAATTAAACCCTATTTAAAAAGTGCCCCACATTTTAATAGGGGTTTTAAAAATTTGAGTAATTTCAAGGAAATAACAAAACTGCTATTGTTGCAAATTCAAAGACAGAACTAAATGTTTTAAGTTTGGGTACCCAAGCTTGGGAAAAAGAGTCCTAGTTGGCAACCATTGTATCCTCCAGGTTCATATACATTATATTCAATGTACATATGTATTTCTATAAGTGCTCTGCATAGTTTCAGATTTTATTTTCTAGCTTTGTCCTTTCAAATTTTATTCCTGCTGCACAAATTCAAACCTACGACAATGATACTCGTTTATATGCCACCCATTTAATCCTTCAATACAATGGAGATGGAACGGTACTTTTTTATGTAGGTCACCAGTTTTTTTTTAGAAATACCGTTTTATTGTTGAAAAGTCTCGCGTTAGACGATCTGTGTCATTTGGAATGAATTTCACAGTGAGCTGCTGCCGCGTGCTATTAAAAAAATTCAAAATTATTCAGGAAATATCATTGTACAACACACACATCAAGGACAAAAGAATATAGAACAAAAAGAAAATCTAGCAAAAAAGGAGTACAGTAGGGCAAGGTTGGAATTAATGCAAAAAATTGACTGATGATTGTGTTTTGTCCATTATACAATGAAAAAAAGTCATATTTAATATTCCTTATAAGAGTCTAGTAGATTTTTACAATGAGCCACTAGGTAAAAGTAAAAGCTTTGTTCAACAAAGTGAAATGAAATGCTTTCTGAAATTAATTTTGGGATCAAAATTGCTTAGCTTGGGTACTTCACACACAAAATAGTATTTTTTGTAAATTGCAAAACATAGTCAAGTCCACTATTTCCTTGTTATCATTTTACAAAAATGTTTGAATTATCTGTAACTTTCATTGTTTTTGTTTGGTGCCAAAGTAAAAATTGGTCCATATTCAGCGAACTATTATGTATACCTGTATGGGTATCATATGTACATACATACATCGATTTTCACTGCACGTATATTCTTAAAATGCAACAATTGTTTTTTAGTTATAGCATACTATAGGTACTATATATTCTCATTTTCAGCGGTGTAAGAAATGTGACATCTTGAAGATTTATCCCAATCACGAACTCTATCATTTGTCCTACGCTTCGAAAGGTAACGAGTGCATTGCGACGAGTCAAGCGATGCAATGGACCCTCTCTCTCAGGCATGCAGACGAGCAGGTCGACCCTGAAGTACTTGGCGAAGAAGGGTCAAAGATCAATTAGCACAACTGGGGAAGAGCTGCAATACATCCTTAGGAAACTAACGGACGTAATAGGTCCGTGGACTTTAGTTACTAAATAAGTAGCAGTAGAAAAAAATGGCAAGTCAATTTGAAAAAAAAACGTCCTCAAATTATTTTAATGAAAAATCTTAAATCAATGTTTTTTGAGTCTGAAGTGGTGACAGTACACGATAAATTTTACGCAGTTAACGCGTCTGATATTTTTTTTGCCTCAAATTTATATTTGATTTTATAGCCCGTCGCGACGTTTCGACAGGGTTACACTTGTCTAGGTCACGGCTTGATGTCACGGTTTTTCGTATTTACAATGTTTCAGAACCACCAAAAACCAAGAAAATGTAATTCAGTATTAAGGCAGAATAGCTAATAAATAATAATAATAATAATAATAATACTTTAAGGCTGGTATTTACCGAATGTCATAAAAATTTCCTTTTCAAGAGCCAATGAGGAACGATATTTTGAGTTGATAAAGCTCGGTGAATACTGAACTTGATGTATGCTGTTAGAGTTAAGTGTTCCGCTTTTGTATAGGCTTTGAGTCATTGTTTATTATAGTTCTTTGAAGTTTCTTATGCAAATAAAAACATGTTTAGTATACATATCATATATTATTAAATATGTATATAAAATCCACTCTGCAATGCTAGAACTATTGGGATCAACGACGAATCCTTATGAACACATAAAGTGAACTGCGGAATTAATAATGCGAAATATATGGTGTTCGATAGCATGTTCGAATATTTCCTGCTATCCTCGCATCGTTTATTTAACCCACACAAGTGGAAAATAAAGCCCAGTTTGAGCGAACCTATTTGGTTCTCCTTGGTGCATCACCAACCATTGCCAACCATGTGGAGTGCTCTGCACATCGCTCGACCTCAAACCTGGTCAATGGACGTGAATAAACTCCAAAAGCTCATTCGAGTAGAATTGGATGATACGTGATGTTTTTTTTTTGTTTTGTTTTCGCCATCCAAAGCGCTTCATACTCTGATGCTGCTGGACGGGATGCGTTCAACAGCAAATATCTGGTGGATTTTGTCCGGCGAATCCTTTAAGTTCATAAAACAAGATTATCCCTAATTTATCCGATTGGATAATGGCCAAGCAAACAGCATCACCAAATTGTCGCCTATTACCACCCCCAGGATTTGAGAGTAGTGGTTGTTATATGACTGAGCTCCAAAATATGAATAGCAATGTGGGGTAAGGTAGGGTTAAATAACCCCACTTAACAATTTTTTGCATAGTTTTATTATTTTTTGTCTGTGATTCAATATACAGTGATCTGTGCAGAGGGAGGACAAAAAAAAGAAGATTTTAGGCTTAAAGGATTTTCAATGGGGAAAAAATATTTCACTCCAATTAAATATGAATTTCTGTCTAGATATACATTTGGTTTTGGCTATTTCGGAGATACTATAAAACGATATGACATCATCATGATAGCAAGGATGTTGGTTATAGCGAGTTATCCTAAATGAATATAAATGGATAGTCCATAGCGATGGGACATAATAAAAAATAATGTTATTTAGATTTTTATAAACTATGACATCCGTAAATCTGACCGAATATAAAGCTGGACATAACGCTAGAGTGGTGATTTATTGTAGACATACATAAATACAATCATGTCAAATTAAATGTTAGAGGATTTTCATAATGGGTCCTACATACGCTCAATCACTATTGCTCTAATATCGCAATAATTTATATATTAATTATATATATTTCAATAAAAAATATATGCAGATAGATACAAATAACCAATTGATTTAATATCAAAGTACACGGTAGTAACCGGCCATGTTCTGGCACTACAACCTTCTTACAGGAACAAAGTCAGTCGATTTTCGACCCCCTCTAACTTCAGTACTAATGAAGTTAGAATCTTAAATAATCTTGAAGAATATAAGCTAAACTCAACAGACACATGCGTATCACCAATTTCCAACTTCTTAAAAATTACAACTTCCCGTAGAACTTCTTCGTAGAATGGTAGATCTTGTGGTAAAAACAATAGAAAACATCGATGCTATAATATGGTGTAGTGATAAGACTCAATGAGTAGTATGCAAAGCAAGAAATAAAGAAGGGCGCGGTATCCGCTCTTTGAGCAAACAAGGGAAATAATAAAAAAAATGAAGTTCTCCATTCAAGGGGCGTGGTATCCGCCCATTTATCAAGATTTGAAGTAGAATAAAGGAATTTGGTATAGCGATTGGATTTAATGTGAACACACATATTAAAATTGAAGAAACGTAATGCGGAGTAGTAACTTTATCGAAAAATTGTTGAATATGCTATTAAGTGTTTAAAAATTGAAATTTGCTTGTAAGGAGGCGAAGCATCTTCGCATACTAATATTTAGAAAAAATGATGAACACACATAAATGTTAAAAAAGGAGGCAAGTTCTTATATAGCTACACCGTGTGTAACAGTATCAGCCGTGAAAAGTAATATGATCTAAAGGTACGCCACGCCAAGTTTTTATTTGTTATTTAATTATCACTGACTTAAATTTGGAAGGTTTACTTGGTCAGTTTTCATTTCATCACTTCAGTAATCGCAATCTATAAGGTTTTCAAAACTTGACCACTCAATCTGCCAGTGATTTTTGAAACATTGAAATCTTTGAAAAATTACATAATTTTTTTTTCATCAAATCATCGAGATATTTTATGATATTTCGGAATTTGTTCTGCTAACTTTAACTCAAGTTTGGAAACGTAATATTTCCAAACCAAAACCATATTTATATGTATGCTAGAAGATTTGTCAAAGGTAATATAATTAATGAAATAAATATAATATGGACATTTTTCCAGACCGTAAATAATTTGCGAATAAATCGCATACATACGTACATATACACATATTCAAAAAATCGGTGAACTAAGAAAATCACATAGCCATCAAACTGTTAAAAGCTTCAAAAGGGATTTATATTTCTATGTTGATGTACATACATACATAGGTATTCGAAATTAGGTTATCCGATATGGGGTGAAAATTGTTTATTCAGGAGATGGTGTATTTATGTGGATGGTTGAAGGATTATCGTTTAAATAGTGTTTCTAAATTGTGTGTCCATACACATTTTGATTTTGGACACACATCATTACTTGGCGTCAAAGGAGCAAATAAAAAAAAGACTGCATGAATCTTTTTTTTTGGGTTTTGTTGCTAATGGGTTGTTGTTGATTATATATTTATGACAAAATAATCAGATTAAGCTTGAATGTCACAAACGTTCTGAACAAGCTTTGGGACTTCCAGCTTGTTTTCCTCAAATTCGAAAGCGAGTATATTTAATAAAACATCTGATTCTTTTTCCTCTATTTTTAACATGCATAAAACACAATTCTGTCAAAATCAACGGAAAGCTATGTTTTGAAATATAAAATCCTCATGGTGTTTTGAAAATAATGTAAAAAGTACCCATTAAAATGTGCGCCACTAACAATTTTAGATTTTTAGAAGAACTTTTCAAAAAAAAAAAGTCGCTTCTTCGCCTGTTATTCACAAGGATTTTTTTTTGCTTTTAAATTATGAATTGTCAAAAAACTACTTATGCTCATTTTATACACTACAGACCTCGTATATGCACTTAAGTTTACAAAACATGGTATGGCAATTTGCAACAGTTGCAAGATATTGCTACTTCGGTTTGATCAAGAATCGAAAATATAGGTTTCCCTATTACACTGTAAATTATATCATTTTTTTTATGTATTATTTGTTGCCTAAAGTTTCCAAAAAAAACAGATTTTATTATATTCTTAAATTGGTTATAATCAAAAATACCCGTTATCTGCTTTTTGCTATCAAAATCTTATTAAAATTTAGTAAGTTTTTCTTCACTACAGCAATTCGATTCTCGATAGAAATATTTGGAAAAACTATTTCTTTTGTAGTTTTCAAAGGGAATTCACAAATAAATAGATGTTTATAATATTTGTTAAATAGTTGTTTTCTCTGCGTATATGATCGAAATTTGACCGTTTTTGAAGTCCCATTTTCTTGGTAAGAATCACTTGTATGATTATTTTGTACAACCAAATTATGAATTAGAATATTTCTGTATTCTATTATTTTACTATTCAATTAGGTATTCAGTAATAAAAAAATCTGAATTTTAAAATGCTGTGAATTCAAAACTCTGCGTTTTTAAATTCTGTTAAACCAAATTTCTATTCATTAAATTAGGTACTGAAATATTTTTGAATTTTACATACACAAAATACAAAACTTAAACAAATTTGCAATATAATTATAGAAAGTTGGAAAGCAGAATTTTGTTTTGTCAGAAATTAGAATGCACTAACAGAATTTTTGATACACAGAGTTTTGAAATACTGGGTTTTGTGATTCGAAAAATTACTTTAAATATTAAACAAATTAAAAGTCGATAAGTTTGGCAAAAATAGGGACAATCGAAAGAAAAACCAATAAGAATAATAAAAACGATTTAAATTGAAAACAAAGCGAAATGAAGAAAATTACCTCAGAAATTCAAGGGTTTCTTCTGTGGCAGTGATTTCCTTATACACTCTGGGTATATATCATATTAAAGACGGTAACGTTATTAAATATACCATTTCCTTGTGAATATAAATCGATAACGGATGATCATAGTATACATAGTGCACATATAATAATTTCTTTAAGACATCAGGGCCAATTCTCGTCTAGTCGAACCAAAAAAACAAAAAATCAAAACTTGTTTCGTCTCAGCTTTTTCTTGTTATTGTTTTTCATTCAAGTGGGTACCATAAACTCCTGTAGCAAATTCATTTAGGAAATGTAAATGTATAGCCAAAACCACATCCACCCGGACAAATAGACATCCAGAATTCAGGTCTCGGTTATATGCGAGAATAATGGAAATTGAATAGACTTAGAGCCAAGAATAAGAAGCTCATGCCGTTCCATTACATTTCTCCATCATATACTCAGCAAGTAGCAGTGGCGACAAATTAGATAAAATGAAAGGATATACCTACAATACACTCGTACTTTCTTATTTATACTTTTCTACATCACTGTAGTTGAGTTTGGACGAAGATGATGATGATAAAACAATATAGGTATTCAACCAAAAGGCTCTCATGGGATACCAAATTGCCAGGTTACCAGAAGCAAGCAAAGCAAGGCTTTGACAATAATTTACTCTGAATGATTTTCCTCTTTTTTTATCTCATCTAAAAGCCAGTAGGACCTTATTATTTATAGCTGCCTTTTAAAAAAGGAGTAAGGAATAGTGTTAACCTGGAAGCGGCGGTAACAATGTATTAGGTATATATAGAAGTATAAATCTACTATTTTATAATATGTATGTACATATACATACATAATATCTACAAGGAAATAAGACGATTTTCATATGAAAACTCGAGTTGTGGTTTAGTCATTTGAAATGAGGTCAGAATAATTTTTTTTTCTTCTTCTATTGCCTTGTCTTTCTTTATACTTCATGCTTGCAATGAATCATCAATGAATTGAAATTTGAAAAGATATTCTTCTCTGAATAAATCGATGTATTGGTTTAAATATTCTTTTTTTTAAACTGAGTTTTATCGAAGGAAAAGGCGAAAGTTAAATTTTGTTTCTATCCAAAGGCAATGCAATTTAAAGATTTTTAAAAAAGATTGTTGAAAATGGTATTACTGAAGCTAGTGACAAGAGCCGGAAAAAGCGAGGAAAATAATCATAGGTAGATAATTTCGACACCGTTTTATGAAGTTTTTTTTTAATGAAGGCGGTAAATGTAAGTAGTAAGAAATTCTATATTTATATATTTAAAGAAATTATATTCACAATATATGTTTGTTAAACTGAAAGATACAGAAAAAAAACCACACAAGGGGATTTGTGGTCAGATCATTAATAATATATGGAGTCAACTCGACTTCGGACATTCGGAGTGGATAAGCAAGTTCAAATTGAAAAAAGATTTGACGTTGATATGAATATCTATTTTTTTTTTTGAGGCGACACCAAATTGGAACCAAAAGCCGCGAAACTGAACGAATTAGAATCTCTACTTTAAGCACTGTTGAAATATCTAAAAAGCGCGGCACACGAGATGAAAACAAGGGAATACGAATTATTCTTCAAGAGCTCTGAACCCGCAGGGCTTAAAGCAGAGTTTATGCAATGGTGTAATATTGTTCCAAAGCTTAAAACAGCGAAGACACTAAGACAGACGCTCAAGGAACCCAAGGAAGCTAAAGACTTCCAAGACTCCGAAGACGCTCAACGCCCTGTATCAGCCCAAGATGCCGAAGACACCAAAGTCGTTTAAGAAGACAAGACGCTCAGACGACTGCTCAAGATGCCTCAGAAGCTCAAGACACCGACGATACTTAAGATGCCAAAATTCCGAAAGGAATTAACGCGCTGAGGAAGCTCAAGATGTCGAAGACGTAAAGAACCCGAAAACCTAAAATCATTGATTAAGCGAATGATTTGTATACAGTTTTTTAGATACACATAGAATTTGCGAAGGGGTTGCCCGGAGAAATGTACACAAGGCAGAGGGTTGCAATACTTAAAAAGTATATTTTTAATAATCAGTTATGCGACCCAGCTCATATGGAAAGGAAAAAATATATTAAGAATTTGCTCAGAAAATTGAGTGAGCTTTTCGAAACTAGAAACAACTTTCTTTAATTTTAAGATTACATTGCTACCTGGCATTCCAATACACATTTGCATTTATGTACAGATCAAAAAGGCTATTCAAGTCTTACGCAACGCACTGTTTATGCAAACATTCTGAGAACCCCAAAACTCGATAAACTTCGAAAGCAAAAAAATTGAATCTTGGCTTTTTGAAAAAATTTATTTTACACACAAAGGAAGCTAATTTAAAATTCAATGACTCGTGTTTGGAAACTTAATTTAACTGAACTAATAAATCTAAGGCCAGTACATTTTTCTGTTGAAAGTTCAATTAGACATGCTTTTAAAAACGTATGGTTTTATATATTGCTTTTCAACTTGAATTTATAGTCAAGTTAAAACCATAGATAAGTTCACGTGAGGGTCATTACACAACTATAAAATACTATGATCCTCACTCAAATTCTTTCAAAATCCTTAAATCATGATAAAATTTGGTTTACCATAACGAAAAAGATTGGTCAGATAATTTCCTCGTATATAAAGTCTTTTGAAATAACTCAATTATTTTCAAAAACCTAGCGAATAATACGACACGCACATAAACTTACAACTAACTAACAGAGCCTAAAGTAAAGACCTGGACCAACATCTCGCACTTACTACACTCTTCTCGTAACATCATCATTTGCACCAAAATGAATCCTTTGATGGGTACAAACATTCTCGCATTAAATCAAGCCACTAAGTCTACAGTGCGTAATGCATAGTATACACGGATCCTGATGCCTATACCTATTTGTTGTTCGGTGTGTTGGTCTTACCGATTTTGGTACTACCTTTGCACCAAGCGAATACGTTCCATTTAGCTTTGGGACAATGACGACGAAGAGCGACGGTCACGGTGACGGCATTGATATACTATATGCTGTATCGCCCGCAGTTAAATAGCTTAAAATTTGGACATACGAGTATATACATATGTGTTGATGATTTCCTCTAGCAGTCAATACAGTTCTCATTACACTTAAAATATACCCAAAGCCATCAGCAACCATCACAGAACAGCACCATCACCACACAGCCATCGGGCAAGTACTATTTGGAGAATTCCGTTTTGCCGAACTGTCAGCATAGTTGATTAATGGTTGCTAGACCAAACCGGGACGAGCAGAGGTCCTAGCGATGTACAATCCTTCCGCACCTACATAGATCCTGGCAGTATAGGGAATTTGAAGAACAAAAAATAAAAAAACACAACCTTTAAAGCCTATTGAAATATACGAGCAGATATACGGGGTTTGATATTTGGCTTACACAGTCTATGTATGGTTGGAAGGATTTCCTCTCTGTTTTCTCGTTTGGTAAATATGAGGATGTGGGGGTTTATTTGCTGAATTTACTAAGGGGTCGGCACACGGTACACAGATTACAATAAAGACAAATTATGGGCATTAACGCAGTCTAAACAAAACTTTAAGTGTGGTGTGGTCGATGCTGCAACAAATCCGCCGTGGTTCATCTTTTCTATATGTTATAGAGTCGCTATCGACGTTTATGTTTAAGACGAACAATATACTTGGGACGTAAGGCAAATATACCTAACTAATATGATAACACACCCATTGTGTGTATGCATATACGTAAGAATGTTTGTGTAAATAAGGACGCAAAAAGGACTTTCGCAGTGGTGATGTGATGTGTTTGGCTTGGCAGGGTTGTCATTAACTATCATTTTTGTTAATTTAAGACTAAGCTTTATTTACTGAAGAAAGCATTCAGAATCAATATAAGCATAGAATCCATGTATTCCGAACTTATGGAATAACACACAAGGAACAGAATTATGAATAAAATCGATAGCTTCAAGTAATCTGATCGAACTAAATTTTAGCTTGAACTTTTCTCTCCACACATTATCAGCTCAATTCTTAACTAAATTTGGACATATGTATAAGATTTTTGTGGAGACTATGCCACAGAAATCAGATACTCCTCGCAAATAAAAATGTTTGCATCAGCTCAAAGATTTCTTTTCATGATTTGAAGTCAATTTATCATTTTCTTGAGATACTGTAAATCCCAAAAATAAGTCGAAAACTTGCGCTTAAATGCTTGGCTAAATTCGATCAATCTACAATCTAGATCTGCATGCTAGGCTTAAAGAGACTCGACCCAAACTGATTTTAAGGCTCAAAACGGAAGAACACATATTGTATGGAAAAAACGAATGTTTTAATTTTTCAAATCGTTAGAGCGGGTTTTTCCTTTGAAATTTTTTTTAGAAAAAAATTAATCTACAAATGTTTAGGAGGTGTTTAATAATATACACCTTAAAGCTTAATTCCCGCTTTCAAAATATTGAGCTCCAAATTTTTTTTTTTTTAAAATTTGATATCCAATTATTACGATTAATGCCAGATGAAAACTGGTGCCACAATCCATCAAACCGTTTATGTGAAAATACAAGACCGAAATTCCGATGGTCTTGAAATCGCTGAAATTTGATATTTTTCTTCGAAGATAAATTATTTTGAAAGTCGAGTCTGAGCTAAATAAACAACAGTACGTACCAAACATATTTCTAAAGTTATTGATTTTTGAACATTTGAACATTTACTGTTCAAATTTAAGGGATTTTTTTAATTTGAACTTTCATTTTCGAAAAACGTGATTTTTTGAATCACTTAAATATATATGTAAGTAGGTATCTATAAAAATTATTAATCTGGAAACCCTTTAATCTAAGCCACAATATGTATTATCGTGGTCTTGAATATTTTTAATCTTAAGGTTTTTTTTTATATTTATATCCATTTCATGGAATCCATGTTGCCTCTCATGAAAGGATAAGCCCAGCAAAAGAACATGAAGCTTCACAAACGTAAAAAGGACGACTGCCATGGTTGTCGAAAGTAGAAATAAATAGATTTGAATTAATTTAAGGAAAACACAAGAAAAATCCCTAAGTATTTTATTGTATAAAAGATATGAAAAGAGTAGACACATTCACATTATATGGACCTTACCTATTTATAAAGGATCCTAATACTTGGAATTGTGCCGTACTTTTAATCATTTTAAAGAGATTTATTAAATTTGTTTTTTTTTTTCTTCTCAGAAAATTATTTAATTCTACGAATGTTTTTAATTTAAAAATGCTGAATGGTTGTTAATCAAAACAATCAACAAACCAAATAAATCCCTTTTCGTATAAGTGTATGTAGATAGAAAATGTTTTTTTTTTTGGGCAACGCAATTATAAATGTAGGTATTTGTATATCGAGAAAATTCAAAGCTCCTGCTCAAGGAGTAGAAGACAAAGAAACATCCTTTTTTAATTTATATTGTCCCTCTATTCATCCTTTGAGCCGGTTTATTAGTGTGCCGTTGTGAAGGTTTCTTTTGTATAGATATTCGGAGATATGTATTTGTATATGTATTAAAGAAAAATTTTATTGAATTTTTTGTTCCCATACGTTTTTTAAATATTTTCGTTGAGCTTTTCAATGTTTTTCTATTTTTTTCATACACAACAAATATTTGCAAAAAAAGATACACTCGCAGAAAACTCTACGTATAGAAATATTGCCAGGAATATTGCCAGGAAACGAACAAAAACAACTTCCAATTTTGTATAATCTATATGAAAGATGAAATGAATTTAATATAAATTGCGGGTTAACAAGCTAATCATTGTTAACTAATGAGTCCAAGTGAGGTTGCTGAGGTGAAACGTCTATTTTGCATGGACTAAAGGTCGTGGACGCCTGTTTGGATCATTTAAAGTAAGTTGGAGTTTTTGGATTTTTTTTTTTTCAAACTTGGAGTTTGAGTTTAGGAAATTTAAAAAAAATCAATGTTCTTTTTTTTGAAATTTGGGTTTCAAGTGTGTTATTAAATACCTACTAACATTTTTTTTAAATACGAAACCATTTTTTTGTAAAAATACTTTTAAATATGATTTTTTTCGAGTTCACTTACATGAAAATGTCATGAAAAATAAATATTTTCGACATTTTCATGGAGCAGGACACGACAAATTGTTTTTTGACACAACTTTAAAGAAGACTTTTACGACAATTGCTAGAACAAATTCCATACTTAAAATATAAGTATTAAAAATGTTTTTTTTTTGAAAAAAAAAATATTTTGGCACTGGTGAAAATAATTTTTTTTGGATTATTTAAAAGAATAAAATGTTAAAATTGATGTTATTGTTTTACGACAATTCACAACACTTGCATTCGAACTTCTTTTTTTGTGTTAATTTTACGCCATTTTGTTGTATGTTGACTGTCATCACTTAATGCTACCAGGGTTTTTTTTAACTACAATTTTTTCTCTTTCACGACAAATTTACACAATTAATGCTCTTAGTTAATGCGCTTTACAAGCCACCTAAATACACATTTTTAAGTTTACATAATTTTTTAAAACGTTGGCACATTGTGAATTAAGATCCTTAAAAAAAACACTTGAAATTCCCTACAATCTTGTTATACAACATTTTTCCGAACAATAAATAAAAAATATATGTAATATTTAAAAAATGCGCTTTTTCTTAAAAATTTATAAAAAATTTCAAACCTGACAAATTTCTTTCTTTTTTCAAAACTTTGACTTTTAATACGCCAATATACATATGTATAGACATATAATAAATACATATTTTACTAACAATTAACGAAAAATTGCTTATAGCATAAAAAATTTTATACTTCTAATTTTAATGGGAACTGAGATATTTTTTAAAAACTCAAATCCGAGATGCCGGCCGAAATGAAACACCAACCATTAGTCGCCATTCCGTTATTTTGTGACATAAAATATGATTTTTTCTTCAAAATTTCAAAATAAAAAGTACCAAGAACTTTTCTCTCAGTGCTAAATCATATTAAGATTAAATTCTACCCGTGTACACGCTTTCAAAGAAAAAGGAAAGCGCCTTAACACATTAAACCGTATGAAATAAGGATGAAAATAATAAAAAGGTGCTATCATCTATTTGTCTCCGTAGTTATTCCTGGATATTTTATTTCTACATGACATATCCTCTCGTTCCTCAATTTTTTTTTCTTTTTTTAGAATCACTTTTATATTTATGTATACGAATGGGTACCACACATGTACAATACATATTCTCAAAATGATGATGCGATATAATGAATGTATGTATCTAGAGCAAAGTGGCAAAAATATAAAAAGGAAGGCTAATGGACCCGCTATATGCTAGCGTTAGTAACGGCAACCTTAATTCGGAACATTAAAAGGAAGTGATTCCAGGACACAAAATGATTGTAGGTACATATTATTGTATACAAACATTTATACTTAAATCGTTTTTTTATGTGATTCGAATTTTGAAATGGTTAAGTATTTCACTTTGATTATTTTTTTTTGTTGTTGTTTTCAATGTAAGACTCCTTAAACGTTTGGCAAAAAAAAAATCATAGAAAAATGTGGTTCAGGGTGAATTTTTGACAAAGCACAATAACATAAAGAAGGTATATTTAGGTACCTATTACTCGTACCTGTGTACCTGAGATGTGTTCTCCCAGGATTTAGTAAAAAGAGGATGCCTTCCGTTATTTCGAACTTTTCTTTTATTTTAGTTGAACGAAAGAGATGTTTATTGTTTGCAAAAAGAATAGAATATTATCTGTACCTAGTTATTTTTTTGTTGATATATCAAAAGACAAAGGATATACATTATACATACCTGATTTTTCTTTTCCTTCAAATTTCAATTCCTTTTTTTTTTAAATTTAGGAATACTTCTTATTTCTATTTGGTTTTGATTTGCATATTGGAAGGTTATTTCAAGTTCGGGAGGTGATTGTAAATTTGCGTATCTTATAGTCTTATAGCGGCTTTCAAAAAACGGGATGCCAACTGATAGCTTTAGTCCAAACATAAAAAAAACCACTGCGATGGTCGGACAAGCCGTTACAAGCTGCTTCCGTCTTCCGTTAGAAAATTCAGTTTTTTAGTTGCATTTCGGCTAAAACACCTTCTTTTTATTTTAATTGGTTATCAAATGAAAGCTTGTGCTTATTTGAAAAGCGGGGAAGGAGCTCAACCATCTTGGCGTGCGTAACACCACGTGCGTAACGCCACCTTAAGTTAGTAAAAAGATATAAGAACGTCTGAAAACCTTCGTTTCGTTCTTTAATTATCATAATTACACAGGTGGCGTTGTTGAGGGTGGTTGGTATTACTATCGTTTATTGTCATGTCATTTCAAACGAGGAGATTATCACCGATAAAATAGAAAAATTTTAATAATATAACAAATCATATTTTTGGAGAAGAAGAGAAGTGGGAGAAAAGATGAAAAAAATCTAAAAATATATAAATTTGGTGGCGCGACAATCCATGAAGAATCCATGAATGAAGAACCATTGCCTAGGTGACTTATAATTCCTAACCATTCCTGTGTGTGTGTAATTGTAGAAATGGATGGGAACTTATATATTCTTTGACAACGCCTACATCAGGCGTCTTTTTCGGCCTGGAACAATTTAGTTATTGATTTTTTCTAACAAATCCGATTGAGCATTTGTTGATCACTGATTTTGTCGAATAAGTTTTTTTTTTTTTCAATTAACACACACTGCAGAAACAATACAAACAAATTATCATAGCATTATACTATATAAAAAATTGCCGTTTCAAAATCAATTTTTATTACATTTTGTTATCTAAATAATTATTCGTAAAACCTGACAAAAGTTATAGCATAACAAAAAAAAAACCGTGCTTGGTTACATTATCGTAACATTTTTACTATTCTAAATTGATAGAATGGCATTATTATCTTTTATCAGACTGATGTGTGTATTAACGGACCTTTAAAAAAATTTACATTAAAAAGGAAAAAATGTATGTAAATAAACTCATCAACAGACATTTTAGATACCTAGATAGGTCTGTTTATAGTGCTTTATAAATAATCCTAGGGCAATTTATTTCCTTTTAAGCCCCTCGACACAAAATGGGATGGACAAATTCATTTCGGTAAATGCAAAATTATATATGTTGTGTATGTATGTAGATTATATTACATTACTTAAACATACTGTTAGCTTATATTAGTTCCCGCTAAATGCTCCTATTAGTAACATTTTTCAACTTTAGTCCCGAAATTTGATATGAACATAATCATAATACCATCAATTTTTTTTGTATTCACTTCGGTAAAATGTTTACCAAATTTAAACGAAATTCAATTTTAAATTTATTTTTCGACATGAAATATTTTTTCATACTATAGCGAAAGGTTTTGATAGTTCATACCATGTATTAATTTTTATTATTCAATCATCGCATAATTCTCGCTATGAAAATAGGAATGTGTAATTCAATAAAAGGGTTGTGTCCTAAACATAATAGTTCCAGAGCTATGAATTAAGAAACTTTACATTACCCCAAAGGCATAGCAATGGTTCGAGCCGTGGGGGGTGACATTCATTGAAATACCGAGTTGTTTTAGGAACTTGACGACTGTATAGATTTAGCAAAAATCACTACGACTGCCCCACTTTGTTTTAATTCAGTGCACAATATACTAGATACACAACTTTATTATATTTATTATCTCTTAGGCAAAAACGTCAATAATTGAAAAAATGTTTCGGTGTAAACATGATCAAAATTATATTGCTACATTTTTTGTATTTTGAGATACTTACATATTTAGATTCAACTTCGACAAAAATGCTCGTTTTATACATACATATTTCTTTTTCAAATGAAGCTTTGTTGATTTGCCGACTCTTGAATTAGTCGGCATATTTTCAAAATCTGCAATCAGCAAAAATTTCGATTTGCAAAGGTACATTTAAAACCGAAGTACATACATACATACATATATTGAAATTTTCAAAAAATTTTAGTTATTATAAAAAACCATCGTAGAAAATTAGTATTTAAATTAAAAAGTATATTTGGTAATATTTTAGTTTCTCAGAAACTAGATCAAAACAAACATGCGGTTTTCAGCGTTTGGCTAAAAATTAAAATTAGCAACAAATAACAAAAATTAATAAAATAAACCCAATTTTTTAAAAATCAGCACAAACTTTTTTTTCATTTTTTTCCAAAAAATTTTAGTTTGAAACTAGATCTTTCAAAAACTATTCATAGAAATCATTTGATTTAAAAAAAAAGATATTAAAGCAACTAGATATCATTTTGAAATAGTTTGTCCCATCCACCGAAACGGTGGGAGATAAACGCCCTACACATACATAGGTAAAAAAAACATTGATGCCAAAGTTAACGTACTCGTTCTTAATAAACCAACGAAATAGAATCGAAGAAAATCTCTTCGAAAATATGCATATACAGGCTGTCCCGAAATCACCGTTCATAAAAACTGTGATTTGTAAGTTCATTTCAAGTCTATAAAAACTTCAGAGGTAATTTCTTCGGTTTCGCTTCCGGTTTGATTTATAACGGTTTTAATGATTGTTATTCGGTTTTTTCATAATTAATTCGTTTTTCCTTTGATTCTCTCTTACTTTGCCAACCTACAACAGTTTTTAATTTTTTTTTATTTAAACAAGAACAGTTCGAAAATTGAAGGTATCTACTTCACTTCGATATAATTTTTTCACAAAAACACGTTATAGAGCATATTTATATTTTATTAAGAAAAAAAGGAGGATTTTGATATTAAATTGTCAGAAAACCGTTGTGCACGCACGAATATTGATTAGAGATGTTCTGCAGCTGACTGCCTGCAATCATACCTCAAACACATTGACCACGCGGACGACCGACTGACCGACTGACCGACGACGCACGTATGCTTGCACTCTCATAGCATGATGGATCACCATGCTCAAATCGTCGCGACGACGCGGAGACGCGTCGGGCTGAAGGGATGCAAATTTCTAACTGTTTTTGTTTGGATAAAAAAAATATAAAAATCGGTTGTACCTTGGCAAAGTAGGAGATAGAATGAAAAGAAAATAAAAATCATAAAAATATTAATGATTAGAAAACGAAGCGGAAAAGAAAATAAAAATCATAAAAATATTCGAAAACGAAGCGGAAACGAGAATACTACCTTTTAAGCTTTTCGACTTGAAAAGACCTCTGGAAGCTGGAACTCATGTTTTTATCTGTGGTACTCTGTATTAGCATTATAATCAATAAGATTTTTCCACTGTTTCTTAAATTGTATTCTATTTGTTGCTTGTTTTTTGATCTGGTTCTTTTTCTCTGCACTACTTACTTTTGCTTTATACCTATGTACTTTTAAATCGTAACCAAAAAATTTGCAGTCGCTGCTTGCTATTTAAAATAAAGTCTAGGGACGTTTTTACTCATTATTCCTTTAATAAATAAAGATTTTTCATACCGTAATAATATGGTCTGTGGTGTGATGAACAACAACAAAAAAGCCGACACTGGGATCCAAAACAAAAGTTTTTTTTACTTTACTCCTGACTTTATACACTGACTGATAATACTACACATGAGTGCAATGAAGTTTAAGTTTTATTTCAAAATCATTCTCGAAGAATTCAGCGCCATCCAGTGAAACATTTTCCATTTGATGATGATGATGATGATTATGATGATGATGAAGTTGCTGCAGATGAGGTGGCGATTGTTCTGCAAAGAGTGCACTTACTTAAATGAGATTTTATTTACTACAACTTCATACGTGTGGTGCACAAATGTATATGAGCATAATTATTATTGTATCGAAAAGATTGGATACTAGCATCCTATTACTTGCTATCATGTGAATTATGTTGAGCGCGCGTGACTGCGAAATAGGCCAACATCATCAGTGGAATGACACCAGCTGTTACCTTTCGGTATTTACCAACCATCCACTTCCTTTATCGTCTAAACGGACCTAAACCAATTTTAATTGGAAAAATATTGGTTGAGTAGAGAAAGATATGAGGATTGAAAGAGTCAAACTGTAAAGGCACAAAATCAATCGTAAACTGATGGGAACTATTATAGGTAGGTGGTTTATTTATGATGACCATATTTGGACTGTTTTGATATTTTGATTGCTATGAATTTAATATTTTGAAATATTAATATTCATTGAAATATGGTAATACATAATCTCACGCTCTCCAAATAAAACTGTTTTAGTTCTGGGTTCAAATGGAAAATGAAATATTGTTCCAAATGCATAATCATAATTTTAAAGAAAAAAAAAATTCTGAAGCTGAATAAGAATATGTACAATTGCACAAGTACATACATACTTAGGTGCGTGAAAATAATTTCTATTGCATATGGGAACTTATTCCACTTTTTGTGGAAATCCACTTTTCAAAGAGGAGTTCATACCGACCCAGAGTGAGAATTTATTACACTTAAAACTTTGTGGAGTAATTTCCCAACTGAAAAATGTTCACATCATACAATACCTAGTGGAAAAAGTTAAATACAATTATTGAAGGCTAGTTATTTTTTTTACAGAAAAATGTTGCTAAAAAGTAACAAACAAAATGTATGGAACAAATTTCATTGATTTAAGACAATAATTATAAGACAAAAAAATGTCAAATTAACTAATCATAAATATATAATAAAATAAATTTTTAAAAATATATATATTTTTAAAATATAAAAATATATAAATATATATATAGGTAACCTTAATTTTTTTTACCAAACCATAACTCATTTGTTTTTCGTTAAATATGCTTAAGAACAAAATTTAGTTTTCTCAAAAATTATGAGTTTATTGGTTATTGAAGGTACGATTAAACCTAACTTTTATTTTGACAGTTGCATAAAGATATCCATGCTCAGTTTGCTAGTTTACTTTTTGCTATATCTTTGAACGCTGGCTAAAAATTATTGATATTATCTTAAATCTAAAAACGTGACCTTTTTACTTTGATGTTGAAGGTTGAACTTAATAAATCGGGTCTTAGGGTATATATTGATTTTTTGGACTCAAATTTCAATCTTTTGTTCCAAAGTTTTATATTTCAGATTCCAGTATCACTTTCACCTTCGTTTTGGATGAAAACTAAAATAACTATTGCTTGGTAAGTCAGTTATTTCATCTTTATTCATCTTTATTTAGTGGTTAATTTTGCTATTAGATTCCATTAGAGAGGAAATAGGCTTCACAAAAATAGTACTTTTACAACCTCTTCCACCCTCTTTATTAGCTTCATTTATATACATAAACAAAATATAAAAAAATAAGGTTTCTCTATGGATTTCAAGACGAAGGTCGCTTTAAAACAACGGAGAAAATCTTTTTATATATTTATAACATGATACAATATTTATATTATGTATGTATGTACTTGTACATGGCGGTCACCTAAAACATTTTTTTATTTAAATTTATTATTTATTCTAAATTTCAGTGAGAAACACTGTTTTTTCGTTGAGTATTGAAATCTGTTACATTACTAGCCAAGCACCCAGTTTCTATGCTTATTGGAAATAGAAAACTTTAATGTTAAGAGTTAAATCATTTAAACCACAAGCAAACAAATAATTTCTCTGTCTAATATTATTGAATACAAGAATCTTATTTAATTAATCCGATTACTCATTAAAAATATTTCGATAAACTATTTGTTCGTTGGCTTTCAAAAAAATTATTATTTTTTCTCAGTATACACATAATTGAATAGCAGTACTTTGTCCTATATGGATGTCTGTTTCAACAAAGAAAACAAAAAATCAATCCGTAAGGGCGTCTTTTTGAAATAAAGGACGGATGGTCACCGTTTATGTAGATTATTAAAATAATGATGATAATGTGGATGGCATTGTCTAATGCACTCAATTCTAACGTGGATGATAAATGGGGTGCATGCATCAATTCAACTGGTTGAATGCCGAAGTGGATGTTCATTTATGATTGTGCTTTACGCAGCCAGATCCTTTGGAGAAGACACAGAGTATTAGGAACGACAAAGATGTATGAACATAAATATATTTAAATACGTACAAAAAATAAATTTAGAAAATGCTTTAAGAATTAAGATTATTTTTTCAACCATTTCGGAATCAATGCAAATGCTTAAAGAAGCGAGTAATTGCACTTCAACTTTTATTCCGCACATGAAGAAGAGATTTATTGGTACCTATCAACATCTGAATATAATGTTCTGTATAGATCATACATTGTACATATATGAATAAACTCAATTGGTATTTTTTCGACTACACAAAGTTTTTATATTTTTGTGGAATACTTACGTAGTTATTCATCATGTGGAATACCTACTATTTGCTTGCCCAACATCAACAGTTCCGAATTGAGGTCAATTGCGAATGCAGTCATTGAACGCAATGATTTAAATTATCATCGCTTCGATAAATGAGAAGTTTATTTTATTTTAATTTTATTTAGAACAAAATAAAAGAGAAGTATCTATAGAATACAGTTCAATATTTTAATTTAAATGAACAATTTTTCTTTAAGAAATGGGGATAAATCATAAATTCGTCGGGATGATTTTTGAGATTTTAGTGGTAAGGATATCCCACGAATAATGGACTTCTTTTTTATTTAAAGGCGATTGTCATTATCTCGGGTTGGACCACAACTTTCTGACTCTACTGCACAACTATAGGGCTCTACTTATGTGTTCACCGGGTTGACCACAGAAAACGTCGAGTGGGCTCCCGATTTTGGATTGTTCTATGTCTAAGGCCGACTAAATGCAGGTGTCATTGCATTTGTTTCATCCAAAGTGTTTGCCGGCGACATTGTTGCTGTTTTCATAGGCATGTGTGGGCCAGAAAACGGTCAGCATAGGTATTCGGTCTTTTTCGGGCTTCAGAACATCCACCCATACTCGTACATCAAGAGCTCGTTACAAGTCACAGGATCTTCACTTATGGATGGTCTATCACCAGCAAAGAATATCTGATTCACTTTGGGTCCCGTCACTTTGTCCTTAAGCCGAAAGCCAAGTACCGTAATAAAGAGCAACGGGCTGAAGACACTTTCATGCCCTTATTAGGAACTCTTCGCTGATTCCTGCTCCTCTAATGTATATTAAATATTATAAGCATGCACTTATGCAGTTGCCATTTACATAATGTACCTACATACATTCATTCTACTTTCTACTTAAAGTCTTTACCAGTTACCTACATACATACCTTACAGCCGACACCATCTCCTATGGCTCTGCCTTGTAATAATATTATAACCTATAATAAAAGAAATTTCTATATTGATAAATGAATTAAACTAAACTGTTGTTCTAATTTATTATTTGAAGTTTGTCCATTAACAACACATATTAGATCTCGTGTTTATCTGTCGAATACTTTTTCCAAATTAAAAAGTATATGCAAATCTCTTGAGGAATCTTAATATTTTTCCTTTCTGTATTGGATCTGTGGTTAATTTGACCGAAACAAGCCCGCAATGATAGTCACACAGCCGTATCATTTTTTCGTAGATTTACCGCTCAAAAATTTTTATTCGCAATCCGTCAAACCGTTCATGAAAAAATTGAAAATCAAATCTGGTTCAATTATCATCTCTAGGTTTATGAATCCAAAACCAACCTGCCAACCTAAATATGTATATTTATAATAATTCCCAAGTATGAAATGAAATATTATTTTTTTGCAGCCAACACTTCTATTACCTACTATATGCTTAAAAACAAATGTTCTACTTTTCTATAGTTCATTAGTACCACCAACTCTTTATCTACTTTAAATTCATAAATGTTTAATATATAACCAAAATATCTTAAAACAAAAACATTTTCTAGTATTACGTACCTACAAGAAAAATTGATAATGAATGACTTCATAACGGGTGCGGATAGTTTAATCCATACTCATTTAACCCATATCATATGCTTGACATTAAATTTGAAATTCGACTTTCATATATTCCCGTCGAAATCGTGTTGGAAGAAGATCCATTTTTGTGCCAACGCGCATATGGTTGTGCTAGAATAATAAATAAAGTAATTTTCTAGCGCCATCTGTGCCCATCCTTTGAGCATCAGACAATCTTGTTATCAATCATTACTGCTTCTCCGATCTATTCTTCTATTTCAGGGGTCGCAAACATTATGAACACCGACTCACAATGTGAAGAGAAAATTTAAAGAGATCAACGAAATGGTAAGAATCTAAAAAATCAAAATAAAATAAAAATCGTTCAAAACACAAAAACCAATGTTTAGAAAAAAAGTTTTAATTTTCTCAAAAACAAGAAAATATCTTTTGGTTCTCAACAACAAAAAAATCCAAATAATATTAAAAACGATTATTTATACGCCTTTTATATCTTTTTCTAAACGACTTCACACAGGTTCGCAACCACTGTTTCTAAGCAATTCTTTCCATTTCGTTTTTTCACATATTTTAGATAATATAGGAAAACAGTATGAATATCAAATCATCATCAGCAACAGAAAAGGGTTAATCAGATGGCTCCATCGTGCGTTCACGTTGAAAGACGACAAAGAACGTCGGCAGCCACTTAAATATTCATCACTTCTTTCCCCGCTCATATCTATGTACATATGTACACAATGACGACAAATATAGAATAACGTCTTTGACAGACATATGAACACATGTTAGAAATGATAAGTCTCATCCCCAGTAGCAGTACCCTCCTATCCAAAGACCATTAGGCACATCCATACGGATGTGACACAATGTGTTTTCGGCATGCCTTTTGCTATGATAGAAATTTAGTGTTGTGTTATTTTATTATTGTTAGTACACAATAACAACAACGAAAAGAGCTTCTTTCCAGATAAATTATTTTTATTTTGTTTAAATTTTCATTTGTAAAGGAAAAGATTGGGCCTTAGGGGGGTTCTAAAACATTTAGATACTCTGAAACGCCCTTAATTTATGCTCTATTGAAGTAGTGAGTGATTGTATTTGAAGTTTTAATTACCAGTACCACTTTGTAAGTGCAAACATATATGTACGTAAGTGTACATATAAAACAAAACACTGGGCGTATTTTATTGCTTGTATAAAATTAGTTTGTCTTACAAATATAAGGCTGGCATATTTCGAGCGCTCATAAATTTAAGAGACTCATAACTCAAAAAATCGTCCTTAAATAGGTCATACAAATTTTATTTTTAGGAGCTGATGAGGGATGATTTTTTGAATTAAGATTCTCATGAGCTTATGAGCACTCGGTGAATACCAGCCTAGCTAGATCCATGACGAAACTAACGCCATTCCTGGGATAGTCAAAGCAACGGTTTCAAAAATTTCCTCAGAGACTTTAAAAGTCTTTCCACGTTCATTCTTTTGCTGGGGAGGCTTACGTTTGGGGCCTCAGCTGAGCGGCTGTAGATTTGTATTTCTTAAATCTTCAGCCGTTCAGCTGTGATCCCAGACTAACTAAGAGAAACCAAAACAGTAGAGGTGTAGAGGTGAGTCTCTTTTTGAATTCATAATAGAACCTAATTTATTAGTCGCAAATAGGGCAATGAGCCCACATTTGTTACTAAAAATAGGGAAGAAGTGATCGATATAACTGTTACTAATAATACAGATACAGTTTCTATCGACCAATGGAATGTCCTCAAAGAAGAATCATTCCAGACCATAAACTTATAGGTTTCTTGATAAATGATACAGTGGAAACTCCGAAACCTTATAGGAATTTCAGGAACACTAACTGGGATCTCTTTAATAGGGAATTAGAGAAGAGAAGCGGAAATCTCAGTAACACTGTGATTCAAGAACCCAAGCATATTGATCAAGCATCTGAAGAACTCAGGGTGAATTTAAATAACGCCTTTGAGAAAAGTTGTAAACTGCAACACATAGGGAAGGGAAAAAAGAAACCACCATGGTGGACCTTACAACTAAGCAATTTAAGAAAAGAAACGAGAAAACTTTTCAATACCGCCAAGAGTACTAGAAACGAAAATGACTGGGATATATATAATAACAGTCAGAGAAAAATTAAAGCAGAAACGAAGCTCATGGAGAACTTTTTGCAGTGAATCGAAAGTAACAACGAATCGGCCAGGCTAAGGAAAATTCTTTCTAAAGATTCAATCCCTCTGGGATCTCTTAAGATTCCCACTGAGAGCTGGACCGAATCCTACAATGAGACTCTTGAACACTTGATAATTACTCACTTTCCGGGTTGCGAGTCAAAAGACAGCAATCCGGAAACAGAATCCTATACAGAGCACGCTGTACCATTGGACATTTTAACGGATGAAAAGATCAGATGGGCATTCCATTCCTTTTCTCCATATAACTCGGAACTAGCAGGTATAAAGATGAGAGTAACCACATCTAGAGGGACCCCACAAGGAGGAGTACTGTCACCACTTCTTTGGGTGCTAGTTATGAACACAATCCTACTCGATCTGCAACACTGTGGAGTAAGGGTAGTAGCCTACGCTGACGACCTTGCGTTATTAGCGACAGGAAAATTCTTATCCACTATCAGCGAACAGATTGAATATGCCCTTTCTAAGGTTAATAGATGGACTAAGAAATGTGGACTAATGGTTAACCCGTCAAAAACAGAACTAGTCCTTTTCACAAATAAAACGAAAATACCAGGCTTCAGAATTCCTTCAATCGAAGGCACACCTCTGAAGATTTTAGATAAGGCGAAGTATCTTGGTGTGATTCTAGATAGGAAACTAAACTGGAGTCTTAACACTAAGGAACGCGCCAAAAAAGGAATGATTGCATTCTATTCTTGTAACAGAATCTTTGAGAAATCCTGGGGACCGAGTCCAAAAATTATCAGGTGGATGTATTTGGCAATAATTATACCAATACTAACTTATGGTAATCTGGTCTGGTGGATTGCAATTGAAAAAAGCACAAACCTCAAGACTCTGACAAAAATACAGAGACTTGCGTGCATTGGGATTACAGGGACCATGAAATCCACTCCAACTGCAGGGTTGGAGGCGATACTCAACCTGAAACCCCTAGACCTCTTCGTACAAGAATCCGCAGCATATAGCCCCTTACGGCTAAACCAGACTAATTCCTGGAAAAACAGCACAAAAGGACATGCTCAGATTCTTCACAAATATTTGAGTGATAGTATCATCACAGACTATAAAACACCCGAATTTGACTTTCATAAACCATTCCAAACTGCTTTACCAGGCAGAGAAGAATGGTTGAACAACGAACCCTACACCAGTGAATCTGCAATACCGATATATACTGATGGCTACAAAATAGACACGGGTGTTGGTGCAGGCTTTTTCTCAGAACCTCTTGAGCTAAACAACTCACTTAGGCTCCCAAATTATAGTAGCGTCTTCCAAGAGGAGGTCATGGCAGCGACAACAGCTGCTAGACAGGTATCAATGATTGCGATACCACGGGCTGATATCACCTTTTACATTGATAGCCAAGCGGCAATAAAAGCGATTTCTGCCAATGTTATTAAATCGAAGCTTGTTTCTTGTTGCCGCGAAGAACTGAGGGTTCTTGGCACGCAGCATAATATTAGACTCTGCTGGGTCCCGGGGCACAGCGAGATACCGGGTAATGAAAAAGCCGATGAGTTAGCAAGACAAGGATCAGCGCTTGACTCCAGTCAAGCAGAGCTGGTCAACATCCCACCCTGCAACATTAAAAAGAAAATTTCAGATTTAGTTCTAGAGAAATCCAATGAAAGGTGGAGTCTACTTGACACCTGTGATACTACTAGGAAAATATGGCCCTGCTTTAATAAGCAGAAGACAGACAAAATTATGCATAAATTTAAGTATCATAAATTTAAAATGAAACTCAGTGCAGTGTGCAGATGACTTATGCAGGGGATGTGTTGACGAAGAGGTGCACGAAGACACGTCGCATTTTCTCTGTCACTGCCCGGCGCTCTATCACCAAAGAAGGAAATTCCTTGGTAGATACTTCTTTGATAATCTGAAAGATCTATCCAATACACCAGAAATCCGCAGATTGAGCTTCATCAATGCCTCTAAATGGCTTGATTGACTACAGAACACATAGGTTTTTATAAGAAAAAGAGTGATTGCACTCAAGGGTAACACAATGGATCTACATTGATCTAAGTGTGACGATAGCTACATCAATTGTCAGCCCAATAACCTAACCTAATCAAGTATGAATTCAAATTGCAAAACAGTGAATACAATTTGCAAAACGAATGATTCAAATTGTAAAAGTATGAATTTAATATGAAAATATTGTATGAAACAAAGTTTTTGCTAGGTTTTATTAAAGTGTTATCAAAAACTAAAATTATCCATAGCTCATTTTTAAGTTCAGAAGGTCCGAATTTGTACTTAGGAAGTTATAAATAAATGAAATAAATTTGGTGACGCGGCAGTGCATGAAGAAGCAGGGGCTAAGTAACTTACAACTCTCAACCATTCCGGTGTGCAGGAAAGGAGGGGATCGAATCCGACAATTGATACTCTTGGAAAATTAGTCAATTTCTCATAAGAGGCAGAAGCCTATGAAAAAAAATCTGTTTTTAGGTGCGGACGGCGGCGGGCGCTGGAAATTGAGCCCACCCTTTTGGCATGACATTCATACGCACTTTAAATTATGTAATGGGCTACACTAGTAGCTCTAAGCACTAATCATTGAAAAAATTTAAATAAAACGATTTTTCGTTTTTTTCCAAGGACATAGATTTAAAACTTTTTTGTGCACACTTTGGAAAAAATATAACGGAATTCACTATGAAGCGTTGTACTTCAAGAGCAAGATCGTTCATTTTACTTTTGCTCATTTACATTTAAATATTTTTTTTATAAAAACTTAACATGTACCGTAAGAACAGACGTAAAACAAACATTTGCCAAATGTTTACAGTAAGAAAACGAAAAATGATGGTTTGGGGGAGCTTATTTCGGTTTTGTTGTGGCGCAGTGCGTGCACCCGCCTAGTCTGTTATTTTGATGATTCCGAGGTCATTCCCATTACCACAATCTAAAGGGTGTCCCAACAAGAACGCAAGATTTAAATTTGGCGCCATTCGAAGTGTCATTGTTTGACATTTGAACAATTATTATTGTTCGTTAGTAGAAGGTATAAGGTGAATAAAAATGGAGCGCTACACGAATGAACAACGCATTCTCATTGTGAAATTGTTTTACCAAAATGGTGAAAGTTTTGCGGCTACAGTTCGCAAATTGCGATCAATTTGGGGTTACAATAATGTTCCAAAAGCGTCAACTGTAAAGCGATTAATTGAAAAATTTGCTGAAACTGGGTCTGTCACTGATGTAAGGACAACAACACGCCTTCGACCAGTTCGATCGACCGAAAATATCGCAGCAGTACGTGATGATGTCATTGGACCTTTTTTTATGAAAATGAGTCAGGTCAAGCGCAAACAGTCAATGGTGTTCGGTATCGTGAAATGATAATCAATTTTTTCGTCACTATAATTGAAGAAATGAATGTGGAGGGGATGTGGTTTCAACAAGACGGCGACGACGACTCAAGCCTTAAAAGAGGAAATTGGACGCTGCATTAATGAAATACCGGCAAAGCCGCGGCGGCCATCTGCCCGATGTGTTGTTTTATACATAACCTCATCCAGTCTACTTTACGATATAATAAAGAATTCGCGATTTTTTTTTAAACATCTGCGTTTTATTTAAAATTTAAATCTTGCGTTCTTGTTGGGACACCCTTTATAACCCTTAACAACCCTATCCAGTGTGCTTGTAATTTAATTTTCGAAATAAATCGCGTTTATTATTATTTACAGTTGATCTAAATTTATTGTAAGTGTTGTTGGTTTTGTTTCGATTTGTTGTTGTTGTTAAAAAAGAGCGTATTTTTGTTTGAGGGTGAAATTTCTGAAAATATATACAATTGAATTGAAAAGCATTTGGTTCCGCATTTACGTTTAAATATTTTTTATTTGAGTTGAGGTAATTTTTTTATTTATATTCAATACAAAAGAATATTCGAAGAATTTTTCTTCTCGTATGCACATATTGGTGGGATTGTTAGGTTTTATATTTGGATCAATGAACATGTGACTTTCACTCTGGGTTGAATTTGTTTTTATTTGCGGTTTGTTTAACTTCGACATAACATTTAAGAGATGTGAAATTAAAAATAATTTGGCGAGAATTCGATTTAACGTGTTTATGAAATATATTTTTGGGGTACTCTATGAATTTCGATGGATGTCCATGTCCACATTAAAATATATATTTGTTAATAAATTCAATTTAAAAGAAAAAAGGCAATACAAATTTTGTTTTTATACAAAAATTATCATGGAAATGGAATAAATAACAAAAATTGTATTGACGTTATTAAAAACAAATTTTAAGAACATTATTTTTGTGATATAAATGATGCAAACAATTGATTAAAAACAAATTTTTTTTACACAAAAAATCTAATTCTTTACAAAAAGTCTCTTACGTTAAATGTTTAAGCTTAAGAAAATTATCGACAATCTCAATGGTCTTTCCAGCAAAAAAAAAAAAAAAAAAATACAAACAAAAATTGTGTTTTAAAAATAAAACAAATATCGAAATCGACGTAATGGGGAAATAAAAATATTAAACACACTTTCATTTAAATTAAGCAACAGTGGAATTATTTAAATAATAAAACTTCAATAAAAACATAAACCAACCAAAAAACTGAGAAACTTTTGATCAGTATTCAATTAATAAACAAAAACTTACGTCCGCGAGTATGCAAATTTTACTTGCATAAGGCATATTCAGTCAAAGTATAAAATATATTCTGTCTAGACAAATCGTTCATTGTTTAAAAAACACGAGTGCTGTTTATTGGTAGATATACATCTTCAACATTAAAAAAACTTTCATTTCGGTCAAAACACAATTTTTTTGTATCAAAGAAAGTAAAATTTAACAATTTATAAGTCCTACTTTGAAGCATTACGTAATATCTCTTTGAACCCTATTAAAAACAAAGTCCATTATTTTTGGAAATCTGGTTTTTGCAGGGAAAGAAATTGGTTCTACATTAAGGGATGTAGAGTTAATTAAATTTGGAAAACTACCTACCCCTTACTCTAATTAATAAACATTGCCTTTTCTTATTTCGATTTCGATTAATTGTTCTTTGTTCTGCTGAATTTTCGCGATACTTTTTCACAATAAATAGCAAAATTTTACCATATCCTCTTTAAGAAATCCCCGAGAAACCAGCTAGAACAATCAATTTAGTCTTAAACAAAGACTTTTGCCTCAATAACTTGGACCTAAAAATAGTCCCTTTTCACGAGAGTATAATCATATCGTTTGCAAACAATTTTTAATTAACATTAGCTAAATACCAAACAAAAGGGTTAATTATGCGAACGTGCGCTCTTTCTTTCGTTAGAAATTTCTATCAAAGTTTTTAGAGAATAAAAAAAAACATTCTTGTGAATAACAAGAATCCTCTGATTAATTATCAGATACCAAATATACGACTTAATCAAGTCCAGGACACCATTCACATTCCAAAAATTGTTTACAATCACTTCAATGAGATTAGGCAAATAAAAAAAAAATGAGAAAAAAGAAATTTCTCTCTTCGTGCAAAAAAAAAAAAATAAAGTAAAGCATACTACGAAACAAGCACATTTTTCACGCTTTACTGCTTTCGCGACATAAAGCAGGCAAATTAAAGAGAATTCGTTGGCAAACTCTTATAAAACGCGATACAAAAGGATCAAAAGTTTCCTGGCGCTCAAGGAGCGTACACAATTGCTTGTGGAAGGAAAAGTGCAATAAGGATCTAAATTATATTTTCACCAGACAAACAGCAAGCACATAGAGTACATATACGAGTATAGACTATTTTTTTAACAGGCAAATACAGGCAAAACTGTAAATCTGTGAAATGAAATCTATATATACATTGTACATGTACATAGTGTTCTTTCCTTTGGTATATGTAGCCTCCAAGGATGTCATCATTCAGCCAGGATATAAGGAGCCCAAAGATAAAGATAAACTCTCAATTCAAGAAAGTTGATGAAAAGCCGCCCGTTACCATACCATATCGCCACTATACCCTTCTCGATCTTCAACAACTGCACAAGGATGTAGATGATGACTTGAAGATGGCAACATATGCCCAAGGACATATAAAACAAATGATGAAGATGCTTTTTCTAGGGAAACGAAGAAACACGCTGTGTACCAAGTGCAGTGCATGGTTTTTTTTTACTGAATCCTCCCACTGCACTGAGTCAAATACATTGGCGAATGACGAAAGGATGAATACTCGTACATCGTTCTTCATAGATATGAAGACAATTTTATGATGCAACAAGGATGAGCATCATAAGAACATGCTGATGGTTCAAAGGAGGAGAAAATCGCATTTTATCGTCGAGAAGAACGAAATTAAAGTGCATGACTGGGTCGCATGTACGTGCTCTCTTGGATGTTGTAATTATTCTAGAAACGTTTAAGCTGTTAGTTGCGATAATTAAAATAAGAATTGAGTGAAAAAAAAAACAAATTGAGGATGTTTGTTCGGAATGTTAAATTATAATAGTTGAAAATAAAAATGGATTTTAACATTTAATAGCAATTAAAATTGAGTAAAGAGTTTTGGTTTTTTTTTCATAGTTAAATTATTAGAATAAAGACCTATTATACAAGTTTTCTTAATTCAAACTTGTTACCCATAAACTGCATTTAAAGTTTAAAATATTGTGTACAAAAATGAGTCTAACGTAACATATTATTATCAATGCTGATGCAAAGGACAAGAAAGAAAGTCCTTTTCACATTATGTAGCTGCCGCTTTATTATAGCGTGTGCCCACTTTATCTACAGTACACATACATTAGCATATGTCAGGAAACAGAATACCTATCACAAATGCGTTTAATATCTTCTCTCACAAGTGTTTATCCGTTTGCTTGTTCTTGCTAGCAAAATAGTCCATATTAAGGTGGTTTGTGGTTGATAAATCAAGTGCAGCAGCTTTATAAAATAATAATAAAAGAAAAATAGGTACACTGTACCTACACATATTCATTTATATTAAAATGGAAAATCTAAGAATAATAGAAAAAGCAGGGAAAAAGTTATCTTTGTTTGTTTGCTCAGAAGTAACAAGATTTCTTGCAAAATTGTTTTTTTTTTTATTGATTTATTTATTTTATTTATGTATATAAAATCAGAAAGGCAAACGGAAAGAGTGGACACAAAAATTATAAACATTGTCAATGTCCATAAGATGTTTACTTTGATGGTTATATTAAATTCAATTTTTTCTCTTCTCTTGACAAAAGAATTCAGCTTAATCAAGTGCTTATTTTCTATTTTTAATAATCGTAATATTCATTCATGCAGGCTCCTGCATGCGGTAAGAACGAAATGATCAGGAATTGTGCTAGGTAATGTTTAAGAATTTAGAATAATTAATGATATGATGTCACTTAAAATTTTTCCGAAATTACTGATTCAAAACAAAAAAAATTAGTTTCAAAGCTTAATTATTGAATATTTCAAAAACTAAAAGTCGTAGGCTCATGAAAGGCCATTTGAAAGGTTGAAAACACACCTTTTATTTGATACCAAAAACATATGCGTGTGTCTAACGGTTTCTATGATATATGCACAAAAAGTACATCTGATCAACAAACTTCAAACGTGAAAATCTCGAAATCCCCACATACGATTTTCCTAAAACTTCACACTTTTGATGTACAAGTAATTACCTTTCTTTTGGTACCACTCTTGTTCCTGCACGTTCATGGCCCAAGCCCCATACATTTTTGCGTCATCTCCTTTAAAGTGGCCTAAAATCCACCAACTTAATCTCAGGGAATAAAATTCTAAAAAAATACTATCTTAAATCAATTGAATATAAAAGAATTAACAAAAACAACAGCAGTTTTTACAATATCATGGAACAGCTTTTTTAAAGCAAATAATAAATTCTACAATTTGCAATGAATTTGTTTATGGAAAAGTTTTAGAAAAACTAGTTTTCACATTTAAAATTTTGAGAAACAATTTAAGTTTTTAGTCACAACTTATTTATTTTTTTAAATTTAAGTTTCTGTTTGTACTAAGCTAAATAAGTAGAAAAATAATCAATCTACTCCACTCATAAGCTTAGTTTGGTAAGCCAAATTCCAAATGTGTTAAATCATCCATTGTTGGTTTTTCCTAAAGTGTTGTCTAGAAATTACGAAACACCTAGTGGTGGAAAATGTTTGCCTTCCAAATTTTCATTTTTGTTAAAAACGATAGGTTTGAGAATAAGACATAAAATGTGGGAAAACTTCTAGGTATTTATTTCATACTTAGATTTTTTAAACTCAAAATGTGTTTAAAGGTCAAATGATAAGCATGAATTAAGCTGTTATCACACACAACTATTTTGAACCATACTTAAACCTTAGTTATGACCAGTTTTGGTCTCGTATCGATAAAAGCAGCAGAGATCCTCTCTATCTCACCGAGTTGAGAATGCAATATTTCGACCGAGACTTACCGAGAGTCTCGGTGGTCTTTCAGGTAAAGAAAATCTTTCAAAATTTAATAATTCAATGTAAATATTAGACAGCCTCACTCTCTAAGGCAACGAAAATTTCCGAGCAAGCTAAAACAAAGGTAAGTTGCCCCGCAGCTATCACCAAAAAGTTCCTAATTAGAGTAGGTGTACATGTGCATTAAAGAAATCCCTTGAGTCCTTTGCTCTTTATAACAGTAATTGATTCTCTGATTCATGATAAGGTGACGGGTCCCAAAGTGAATCAATTATTCATTGCTGACGTTAGATCCATCATAAGTGATGATCAGGGTACATGATCACAAGGAGAAGTGTGCATTTAATGTATGGGTGGATATTCTTGAGGGAAAACTATGCCATCTTTAGTGATTGAAAAATGCACACCAAACTCATACTGAGTTGTTCGTCAAGCATAACATACGGTTCACAATGTTGGCAATTTCAAGAAATATGTTAGTAAATTGACAGCAGCTAAAATCAAGATGCTTCGCATGACAGCAGGAGTTACAAAGCGTTATCGAGTAAGAAGCAAGAAATTTCGATGAAGCTTTCACGTCAAAAATACCATTTTGCACAAAATACAGCCTGACCAACTTAGCTGGTGCTGTCATATAAAAAGAAGAAACCCTGTTCAAAAGGAAATAGAACACGACGCCGACGTTCTACTCTCTCGCCGAAAAAAAGTAAACGAAAAAACTCCTGGATAAAACAAATACAACAACATCCAAAAGACCAAAACCAGAAGGTTTGTCCATGTTTCTTGAGGTCAACCCGTCGAACCCCACAAGTGGATCCTAAGTATGAAGCATCAGTGAAGTTGTGACCCCAATCTCCAAAACAGGATGCTTTGAACTATGACCACCGCACCGTCGGGTCGGTAAAAGTAGAAGAAGTAGGTATATCGGCAGAATTCTGAGTTGGTACTATGTATGTCTGAGCTGGATCAGTGTTATGTTTTTTGTTCTACTTGCTTACCAGTAGCTTTCAAACGATTGCTGATATGTACAAATACAAATTAAGTGTTTAATCCGGTTAAATCTTATTTTCTTCAAAAACCATTATGAACGATACATTTCACTTCAATTTCAAACAACTTAAAAGTTTTAAACAGCGCATGTACGTGAACAAACAAAGTTCAAAGCACAAGCATTTTGGAAATCACTCATAAAATGATTCATTTACAATCAGATTACGTTTTCTTTGAAATCCTTTTCTCGGTAAGTAATCAAATTCATTGACTATTTGTCCTAAGTAGGTATAGCAATGGTGCAATTGTTTCCACTCCTCCCATTTCTCAGCAACACACAAAACACAAGTAGATACTTCATAAAAGAAGAAACTAATAAAAATTGTATATCTTTCAATGATTTGTTTATGGAAGGCAACAAAACTATATAAAAGTACATATATCTTTACAATCTTACAGACCATAGCCCTGCACTCCATTATACTTTATACCATACCTTCACCACACTTCACTCGCACATATTTCTTTGTTTCAGAAGAGAATTTTTCTTCGAGGCAAAACCATAAGATATGTCTGCCTCAATTTATTTCACAATCATAAACAATATGGGAAGCTGGAAAAAAGTTTTTTGTTGTAAGTTATCGTTAAATAACTTACAAAACACACACACACACATACAAAAAATAGCTTAAGGATGGTAAAATTTACTTTCCTTTAAATAGTTTTGTATTCGCTTATGTGGGAGGAGATTAACAAAAACGATGTTGACGAAAATTTGGAACGAAAAATGTTTTTTTTTTCTTTAATTTTTCTCGAAAACTAGTCTAAATATTTTGATAAAAAAATTTTGATTTCGTTGCAGTGTGGTAACTGCCCTCCCAATATTTCTAGCTTGAACAATGCTGCAACCGTGGCAACAGTTAAGGCATGTTCTATAAGAAGCCCATCAACCCGGGAGGTCAAATTGCAAGTTTCTACGACAAACTTGTTTATCTCGGAAATGAAAACTTGATTTTAACTAAATTTTCTTTGTGGGTTTTTGCAATAAACTAAATTAATTTGGTCAAGAGGAATTCATCAAAACCCCGTTATTACTGGTCCTGGTTCTGACAGAGAACCGTGTCAAGATAAATTATTTTGGGGACTCAAATGAGATGATTCACCTTCCTCGGCGACTCATCTCACTTCATCTCAAAAACGAAAACGTTAACTAAAAACAGAAAAACAGTAGTCACTAATCACAGCAATCACTTTTCGATTTAACATGTGTTTATGTTAAAACTAATCTTAATGAAATATGTTTTATTGTTAGTTATATAAGGCCACATAGTAGCACATAAAATAAACTTGTTAAAGAGTTGATAACTGATCAGTTTCCGTGTGTGTTGGGTGACTAATATTGGTGACGTTGATTGGCGTTTTATGGTTGAAGAACAGGCTTTAGTCCCATTTTTAATGTCACGACAGACATTGAAACTCAGGTTGTTGAGTCTATGGCTTTCAGAGGTTTAATTCAAATAAATCATTCCAAGAATGGATTAGGTAGATCATTAGATCTTATTTTTTGTAATAATGCTATGAAATAATGAATCAGATTTTCCTTTCAATTTTATCATAATAATTTTTGAATTTTATTAATTTTGTCCAAAAAAGATCATTTGTTTCTACTGAAAATTTTGACTTTAATTTCAAAAAGGCCGACTTCATAGGATTGAATAATTTGTATAGTTCTATTGATTGGGAATATAGACTTCATAATAGTTCACTGAATGGAATGTATGTCATTTTTAAAGACATTGAACCGTAGAAGGGGATTAGAAAGGAGATGTCGGTGAACATTGGTCTTGAATTTCATCACATCACAATGAGAGGGAAAGACAGAGCGTGGAAGGGTATTCCATATACGCGTATCACGGCTAAAAAACGAATCCCTGTACTTGACAGTACGACCGAAATGGGTTCAAGAGTAAACTGATGAGCATTCCTGGAAGCGCGAGTATTACGGTTGAATCGTTTAAGGGGAGGAATGCAACTGGCTGTTTCAAAAGAGCACTTACTGTAAAAGTAACGATAAAAGAGTGAGAGACAGGAAACTATACGCCAGTGTTTGAGTGACGTAAAGGTATCGATGATATTCCTGTTTCCGATCATTTTGAAGGCTCGTCTTTGTATAATGTCCAAGAGACTTAAGTAAGTTGCTTGAGCACCAGCCCAAAGATGGGAGTTATACTCAAGCTTTGGTCGTATATAACTTCTATAAATAATAGCCAGATCAAAAGGGGAAAAGAATTTCTTGCATCTCGAAAGGAAACCTGAAAACTTGCGGTATTTTTGGCGACGTTAAGTATGTGATCGTTCCACAAAAGATGATTTGTGATACACATACCTTAGATCGCAAGCTGATTAGTTTCTTCGATGCAAGTGCCACTCATAGATAATGGCAGGGGGGGTACGTCTCGCTTTTTAACGACAGAAGTCAGCATTGAGTTTTCGAAGCATTAAATTCTACGCGATTTTTTAATCCCCATTGTGCAATGTTGTCTAAGTCAGAATTTAATGTACTTATCATATTTAGCCGTTTCAGTTTCACGAAGAGCAGGGATGTGAATCTGGAAATGAATATGAATATATGAGAAAGAGGGTCGGAGATAAAACAGAACCTTGTGGCACACCAGCATTTATGTTGTGGGTTTCAGACTTGCTGCCTAGACTAAGATGAAAGAGAACAGTAAATATTTTTGGGCATTTTTGAACTCCAAGCAAAAAAGATCATTTTTGCCAATAGCAATGGAACTTAAAAATGAAAAGTCGTGTGACATACGATCATCGTGTGATCTATTTGCCAAATACTTTTAATCAAATTATAACACAAATGTTATCTCCAATATGAATGATTTATATTTACTTGATCTGTTTTTCAGAACAAGTTGTCCTTGATGGTTTAAATGAAATCGATTCAACTAAAAAAGCGGGAGTGCCTCATCACTTTTCTACTCATTAAAAGTTATATTCAACGAATCGTTACAAACGGGTGTTTTCATCGATGATTGGAAAATATCTTTTGTAAATCCAATTTATAAATGCGGCCTAAAACACCTGGTTAAAACCCTAGATTCATAAACATGGGTCTCACAGACCCTCTCAATTCACTCTTGTAAAGGTCCCATGTGCCGGGAGTATCGCGGGAGTTGTTTTTTTTTAGTGTTTTCTTTAATTTGTTTAAAATAAATGTTCCTTAAAGTAAATTAAGTGTATTTTTTGCAAAAATCTTTATAGTTAGTTAATAGGATAACTTTTGAGGTAAGGGGTCTCATAGAATTATATTTATGAACTATGTTACAATGAATATAGTTTATGAATCTAGGGTTAAAAATTACAGATCAATTTCTAAACTTTCTGCAGTGCCAACATTATTTGAAAAGTAAGTGACCCAGAGATTATTTTTTTCATCATCAAAACAGCACGGATTTGTGAGTGGCCGCTCAACTACGACTAGCTTAAGCCTTTTTCCGCAATTCTGTTTGAAAGCCAGGTGGTTCAAATAGATGGTCATACATCAATTTTTATGGAGGTTGAGTCAGGCCTCCCTTAAGGTAGTCATTTAGGAGCACTTTCTTTCGATATCGATTTGTTCTTTAATGATATTCCCAAAGTGTTTAAATTTTCTGATTGTTTAATGTTTGCGGACGATGTTAAGTCATATAGTCAAATATCTTCCGTTTCGATTGCTTACATTTTCAAAAAGATATTGATTTATTTTTAAGCTCGTGCTTTTACAATCATCTTAAACTTAAAAATATAAAATTTGTAGTGCTTACAAATCTTTTTCACCGCCAACTTTTAACTACAAATTTGGAAATGAATCCCTTTCAAAAGTCGATTCAGTTTAACACTTAGGCGTAATATTTGATTCCAAATTCACTCTTTCAGCACACATCGAAAGCAAATTCAATACACACAAAAGAATAGATTAGACCTACTTCTCTGTTTCTGCACAAACTGTACCTATCATATTCGATTGTCTAAGCAAATTCAACATTTATCGTCGATATACATGGATATAGACCCTTACCCACATCTTTCAAGATACCTTATTAAAAAGGACTTAAGTTAACCAATTATTTCACAAGAAACTTAAAGTATGGAACAAGAATTACATTCTTGAAGAGCGAGGTAGCTATAATAATGTAATCAGCTGGATTTTGTCAGGCGTATGCATTTGATCATTATCGTCATAACGAATTTCCAAGGATTTAAAGATGCCATATTGACCTTGTTCTTATTATGAAATTTCACATGAACCTCTACACATGTTTTACTTTGACTTTAAGCTTCAAAAAAATTAGTTCCAACATCATATAAAGCTTTCAAAAGTGTTGTTTTCTTAAAAACCGGCAGGCTATTATGCCCTAGGTAGGTACCAACTCTTTTCATAGGCTTTGATTTTTCAGGCATTGTTGGTGAATTGAGTAAAAAAATTTTTTTTATGAAGTAAGAAGAAGAAAACAATGTAGAAAAGAATCCTTGCAGGGCAATTATAATGAGTCTGACATTTCGGTTACGCAATCCAAAGGTTTCATCAGCAGACAGACTTTTGTTCAATTGTATGTATGTACCTCGTAACGTGTTTATCAAAATTGAATACAAAAAATATTACTTATACAAAGAGCTAATATTTAGTGAAGGTTTATTTAAGATTGCTTTTTTTATAATTCAGGAAATCTATTCGTTATAAATTGTAAAATACTCCTCTGGGATCCTTATGTTTTTGTATGTTTATTCCTCTCTGTCAAAACAAATAGAAATTCAACAATAAATTATCAGGCACTTAAGTTAATTTGAAGCTATACACAGAAATAAACATACACACATACGTGCTATATATAAAATATAAAGAGGAAAAAAAAGGATTTTTCTCGAGAATCAGGATTAGCTTATGTTGATGGAAATTCACTATTCCCACCATAAATGGGATAAAACACGTGCAGGAAATCCTTTTCTTTCGATATCTAACAACCATTTGAATTGGAGCTGCTCGAGAAAAAGTTTGTGTGCTGTGCTAACTTATTTTTTGACTGTTTTTGTTTTGTGAGTTGATAAACTTAATTAAGTGCGAACATGCATGAGAATAAACTCTGGTGTTAGAATAAAAGCCTAAACGGAAGAGAATTCGAATAAAAGGAAATTGAAGTATGTTTAGGGATCTTCTTCCAAAGGAAATATTTTTTTTTTTTGGTAAAAGGGTCACATAATTTCAATATACTCGTAGGTATATCTTGATCAAAGATAAGTAGATGAAGGTTTTATCTTAAAATGTGTTCTTTACCTGATTACTTGAACATTGGCTTCGCTGAGACGATGACTTATAAGCAACGGTTAACTTTGAGTTTGTTTTAAATAAGGCTGTCTCAGTGAATGACATATAAGGAAATTAAGCAAGGAACAGTTTTTATCCAATCTGATCGCCTTAGATAAGAGGAACTGTTTTTGTTGGTGCGGATTTGTCATTTCTCACACAAAAGGTAATGACATTGAAAAAATACAATGCACTACTGGATCGCACGAACTTGCTTCTATGTCAAATTAAGTACCTAAAAATTAACAAGGATGTTATTGGTAACAAATGTCTAAAATAGAGAAACCGAGACTAGCCTCTTGGGTCGTTCTCGTCTCGAGAAACAAGACAAGACCGAGATGAAAATAGCTTTTAGGCATCCGAGGCGAAACCGATACGAAGCTGTAATTTTTGGACGGATACTTACCGAGATCATTCAAAATTGTGTGTTTTAAGATAAAACTGAAAAAAGGAGGAGGTGAATTTTGAACTGCTGCATCTCCATGGGAGGGCTATTAGGGCTATTTAAAAGTTTGTGCAGACAAAATCCAAAAAGTTTAGTAGAAGATTGGCTTTCTGAGAAAGTGCGGATACCTTTTGCTGATATCACGTTTTCTTTCATCGAAGGTAAGACCTCTTTAATCCCTAAATGTTCCGTCTGGAACACGCTACAATGCTTAGGAAGGCAAAATGATAAATCTAAGCTCAGTATATCTCCTCAAACCCTGTCATCAGTTTTCAGTCCGTCAATATAACAATGATTTGATTCCTCTTCCCAGTCGGATCTGGAAGGGATTGTGAGTTGAAATTTCTGTTGAACTGTAATTGAAGGATGATGCAGTAAATGCTGTTCGAATATATGCATAAAAGCGGAAGGAATGCAGTTCTTTTTGCTGAATATGTCAAGGGGTAGCAGATACAGTAGTAGAGAAAGTCGAGCGACGTGCACCACTTGTGCCTTTTAAACTTAAATTCATTCACACGTTTTCAGCATATTGAATTTTTTTAAATTCATTATATATGTAGTTTGCCCAAATTTTCATCAAAATTGTACATAAACAAGTTTCGTGTTTACAGTTGTTTGGAAGGTGCCATTATTTTTGGAACTAAACACAAATGTGTATTAAAATCTTAAATTAAAAGTTTGAGAAAAATAGCTTCAGTAGTTTAGGATGTAGGTCAAGATACAGACAGACAGACAGACAGATTTGCGAAAACCTCGTTCTCTATCCTCGTAATGCCAGGTTGACATTCAATTTTTTTTTACCGAATTCAAAGCTCCAAAAGTACCTATAAAAATAGTTACTACCTAAAATCAGTACAAGTGATTAAAAAGACGAAAGCCATCGTTTGCTATGAATATCGAATAAATTTACGGTACCGTACTAATACCTTTTCAAATGTTATTGACAACATCCTTAACTTTTCTTCTTTAAGGTTATTCTTTTTAATGTTAGTCGTTAACACGATGTGTTTGCAAATTTTCTCCAGCATAATTTATAAGAATAATAGATTTCAGCAACATTTAAGAAAACAATTAGGTATTCAAAAGTACGAAAACGTGATTTGACATTGCAATGCACATTGTGTGCATCACTAATTTGCAATTCATTGCATGATGTTCGTATACGATACGCATATTTTGATAGCTTATATGTAGATATCATATCTAGTCTTAGAAGAGATTTCAGATTCATTTTTTGTCATATACCACCAATCAAGCCAGAAGCATTAATTAATGGCAATTAAAAAGCAAAACCATCAAATTGAATTATTGTTCGTCGTTTAGTTTATAGTTATCTTTTTGATACAGAAGTCACACCCGTGCTACGGACGGCGCGGCGGCGCGGCGGGCGCGCGGTTGTCCTGCTGGAATGCAACGGCACGAAGATGAGGCTGCACAAACTGATTTAATTGACTTCATTCATTCACACTCGACTCGATCCATCTTAATTAAGCAACAAAAACACATCTCCTGTATTTTTGCCACGTATTTTTGAGCAATCATTGGAAAAGTATTTTTCTTTTCAAATAACTCTATGAGACGATGATGAAAGTGTATCATTTGTTTTTTTTTTCGTCTGAATGACAGGTAACAGATGATGATGTTTTTTTCTGTTATTTCGATGAAATGCACTCGTTTGAGTTCTTGCACAAAAACATCAATTCATCATCATAATGATTGCTTCTTCAATTACAATCGCATTAACGTCAAATTATATTGAGCATTATTTAAAAACTCTTCATGTACTTTTGTTTTCATTTATTTTTTATGATTCGAAATTATGCTCTTACAATAGCGTCGTTCTTATTATCCACTTCCCTATTTGAATTGAAACTATCATCACAACATAATCATTATCGATATTAACAAAACCTATGTGCTTGTACATGCATTTATTTGTTGAAAAAATCTGGTTTGTCTTAAAAGTAATTGGGTTGCAGTGCAGCCGCGATCAACCACTGAAAAAAAATATTGATATAAATAAACCTTCAGGTAATTTAAGAACATTCATTGACCAACACAATAAATAATTTAATTTCTTCAAGGTTTTTTTATAATTACGAGTAATTAAACAATTCTTTTTTTATTTTTACAAATCTCCTTCAAGTTTTTGTTTTCGTTTGTTTGAGTGGAAAAAAACTTCCGAATAACTATCGCTGTTTTTTGTTTTGTTTTTGTAAACCACAAGTTTCATATAAAACCTGTCGTTTTGGAATTCACACATGAACTAAACAAACTAATCAAAAGTTCAGCACCTATCAAACGTCAAAAAATAAACTGATATCATGCTTTCAAATGAAGTAAAATAAAGCTGACTAATTCTATTTGGTTTTACTTAATATTCATGAATTCTTATTTGTATAGTTTTTTTATAATTTAACCATTTTAATGCAAATATTACAACTAAAAAAAGTGATATTACATATTCGAAAAAATTACCAAACCAAAAAGCTCTGAAATGCAATTCGGTTCCATAGTTAATTGATGTTGACTGCTCGATTTTTATTTTCGTATTTTCATTTTTTCACCGCCTTTTTATAAAAAAAATGAAATGTCAAACGAATAAATGTAGATCTCCAGTGTGAACACATTATTAGTTTTCGAAAACTTTTTGCCAATTGGGATTGGTTGAAATAGCCTATGGCGTTTTCTTTCGTGTTCTAGAAGGATTACATGTACTCCACTCGTAAATTTCTTGCAATTCTGTTGTGAAACAATTACAGCTCAGCTCGGTGATCGGTCCTATGTAGATTGAATTTCAATAATAGCCGTTCTAGCTTTATAATTATTGTTTTATTTTATCCCGTCTCAAAACGTGACAAAATTCAATTTTTAAAGATTCATCTGAGTTATAGGTAATTGTTCATTGTAATTTTTTTTGAAAATATTACGTTAGTAAGGAGTAGGTACATTTTGTTTTTAACAAAATGCCTAGATAATTTTAAAGAAGAATATAAAAAATAACTTTGTTATTCAAATCTAACAGTGACAAATTTATTTTTGATTTAGGTTTCTTGTCCACTGTTAAGCTTTAAATATTTAATTGAAAAAGTTTATTATGGGCTGCTTTGAAATAGTAGGGGAGCCCAAGAGGGGATTTCGGGAGTTACTGAAGCGCGGCAGATTAACATACAGGGAGGTACCTTGTACCCGGCTAAATACCTCCACCAAATATTAGCCCCGTATATGTGGCCGCCCGTCAAGGATAAAGGATCAGATTAGTAAAAAAAAATTGATCATCCGAAATTCTCGAGCGCGTCAGATTAAGGTAGGGTGAGTTAGTTACGTGCTAAAAAGAGTATATTCCACTAATCTGACAATTTTTGATTGACGTTAAGAAGTAGGTGGGTTACAAACTTGTAAAAAAAAAACGACATCTCGACTTTTTCGAGCGTGGCTAAATTTTTTTTTTATTTTAAAGGAAATAATTCAACGTTCACGAAAAATATATAATCTGACGATTTCCATAAGCCGAAGTAAGAAAAACCAATAGATAAAGTTTAATGCGTGCAGCCTCTGTATATAAAAATTATAAATTATAAAAAGCGCCGAGACCTTTGTGGTGGCGCTTCAAAATTTTAGGTTTAAAATTTGGGAGTCTTTAAGCATCGGAAATTGTTCGTAGGAGCAAGAGGAGACTATTATTTGGATTATTGCATCCAAAAAATATCAATAAATATCGATTAAAGCCTCCACAAGCTCTGCTCAAAACAAATTGAGTAAGGGTTGCCGGCACACTTTAGATGTCGCCCCATTCGACTATCATGGTGGAATAGTACTACAGTTTTTCTATACAAAGGTGCAGCTATGTGATGTCTGTATTCCCGTCCCCGCGTTTCTATTCTTTTCTCACTTCTTCTCTATCTATGACTCTCTCACTCCGTCCCTACTCTGGTTTCTGTGTAGTAGGGATGACGCCATGACAGCTGACCGCCTAGATAGTATTGTTCACAACGTTTTTTTAAGGCCTTAATTTATTTTGTGATTTCAATATAAATTAGTGAATTAAAATTAATAAAAAATTGACTATGAGTGACATAAACAAAAAGTGTGTATTTTGTGGTGAAACAAATTTACAAAAAACTGTTAAATTTATACTAGAAACATTACAAAAATGGGAGAGAGTACGATAACTTGGGCGCCGAAAATTGATAACGGTTTTTTGTAGAGGGGTCCAAAACAAGCATTTTTTACTATGGGAGGGGGGGTCTATCTTGCCCCGTTTGGGCGGGAGGGGCAATTTTGTGAAAAGTGTACTAAAAGTAAAAAAAAAATCATTAAAAAATAACGGTAATACTTACAGTTAAGTTTAATAATGCTTTTTACAGCCAGTATTTAGTACTATAAGCCACTTTTTAAATCAGGCAAAATGTATGCACAGTTTTCGAAAAAATTAGTTTCAAACACAAAATTCGAGAAAAAAACACAAAAAAAAAGTTTGAAGTGTAATTTCTCAAAACCATAAGATTTAATATAAATTTTTTTTATAGAATTCGGCGCTCTTACTATTATATTATATATTAAACTAGATAAATTTATGTCTTCTAGTTTTCGAGAAAATTGAAAATTACTAATTACTTTTTTGGGAGATTTTTATTTTTGTTGTTGTTTATATAAGGGCTTTTTTACATGAAAACAATGCTTGCACCCAGCATTACGGCGTATAAACAGTTGAGGTATGTATGGGGGGCATGCTGGCCCCCTGCAACCCCCCTGCTTGGCCTCACTATAGGATTTGGGGTATGTGCGAGGTTCCATGTATGCAAAATTTGATATTTAAACAGTAGTAAAGTATAAACAGTTGAGGTATGTATGGGAGGCATGCAGTCAAAAAGCTAAAATCTCATAAAAAAGTAATCAATAATTTTCAATTTTCCCGAAAACTAGAAGACATAAAATAATCTAGTTTAATATATGTATAATATAATAATAAGAGCGCCGAATTCTATAAAAAAAATTTATATTAAATCTTATGGTTTTGAGAAATTACACTTCAAACTTTTTTTTTGTGTTTTTTTCTCGAATTTTGTGTTTGAAACTAATTTTTTCGAAAACTGTGCATACATTTTGCCTGATTTAAAAAGTGGCTTATAGTACTAAATACTGGCTGTAAAAAACATTATTAAACTTAACTGTAAGTATTACCGTTATTTTTTAATGATTTTTTTTTTACTTTTAGTACACTTTTCACAAAATTGCCCCTCCCGCCCAAACGGGGCAAGATAGACCCCCCCTCCCATAGTAAAAAATGCTTGTTTTGGACCCCTCTACAAAAATCCGTTATCAATTTTTGGCGCAAAAGTTATCGTAATCTCCCCCAGCTTTTTAATTTGTTAAGTTCAAAGATTTGAAAAAATAAAAAAAAAAATTTCCAATTGTCAGATTAGGCGAATCCCTTAAGATAATCGTCAGATTATGAGACAGTACGTTTAGGGTATATAGATGAACCGTATATATCTTAATCTGACGCGCTCGAGTATTTCAAAATGGCGATTTTTTTTTGCACATTCAAATAATGGCCGCAAGTTTGGGTCACATCCAAATCGTCAGATTATTATGTAAGAGCTTTTTTTAAGATTCACTTAACACCCCCTCAGAAAATCTGACGCGCTCGATTACATTATTTTTTTTTTCATTTTCAACCCTTACGTACGACCACCCCCACCATGGAAACAGTCAGATTAACATTCATACATGTTCAAAAATACGAAAATCATGGATGCTATCAATATCTGACGCGCTCGAGTATATCCGTGCAACAGTTTTTTTTTACATTTTTAAAAATTTATAGCCGCTCCCCCCACTGATAAAAGTGTATATACATAGAACATTTTTTTCTTCCTATAATCTTAGCTTCGCAATCCAGTAGGTCTCAATGACGCTCGAGTAAATCCCGATTTAGCACCCTGGGCTCCCCTACTAAAAGTAGTATTGTAAGTCAAATATTAATATTTAATATAAGAACTATTTATGGAATGTTATTTTTCTGAAAACAGTTTTTATGGTTTATGATCAAAATTCTGACTGAGTGAACATTATTTTTTGCAAAATTCTGCTTTATTTTCATTTCAAAAAAATAAATTTTTATAAAGTTTGTATTGATATACTTTTATAGAATGAGCTGTCAGAAGCTAATAAAAGGAATGGAATGAAGCCAATTTATTTTGAAATTTGTATAGAAACATTACTAAAGTCACATAAAAGAAAAAGTAAAAAACTAGATTTTTTATATTCAAATTCAAACTAGTGATGCTAGTTCTAAGTTGATAATAATGAACCAATTTTATTACAATAAATAATTAAGCCATTTGCATGCGATGAAGTACTTCAAATCGTTTTTTTTTTTTCTTTAATATTTTCTCCGAAATCCTCCGACAAGTTCTTGGTGCGGAAGTTTTTCTTTTTTCCGATGATAGCTACTTCGAACCGAAATTGATTCTCCGACGAAGGATGCGTTGCGGAGAAAGTTCCGCTCCGACGGTTACCTTGATAGGGCCGATTATCTTAAATAGGCACAAGAACAGACTTGGTACAATTATAATACGGGAGCATTGGGCTAAAATACAGAGAACACCGTGTTCAATCCCGGCGAGCTAGAAAATGTGTATGTTTTAAAATTATTTATACATAAATAAATTAATAAGTAATCGAATGTCATATATGATTTGTTTTTATTTGTTTGTTTATTTTCTAACTTCGGTAAGATTTATATATCAGTTTAAAAGAAGCATTATTGAAGCTATCTGTGAAATTTATGTAGGAGTACATAAATGTCTTAATAGAAGTTTTAAAAAGACTTCTATAATATTCTCCTTTTGATGGTTAACGAAATCATACAAATATCTTAACGAAATTATAATCCCTAGTCTATTAAGCTCGCTGACATTTTAGTTAAGATTAGTTTCTAAATATTTTAGTTGAGCTAGCAAGGGTCACAAAAAATTAAATCATAACGTAATCCAAAGAAGTTTAACTTTATATCAATCAGGTTCTACATTTCACTCTTACTAGAGGTTGGTTTTTAAGCGTCATAACCTTTTTTTAACTCCATAGACCAAACAGAATAATTGCTTCCAGTTATCGAACGATGTGAAAATGAATGCGTATCCGCACCCACAATATGTTTTCTATTTTTTGATTGATTATATCCCCGTTTTTGTGTGTGTAGGCATGTTTCTCTATTGATTTGTATTGATTTTTACCTTATCCGACCAGCATAATAATCGGATGTACTTGCTGCATCATTTTCATGCTTCAATTGAGATGCACCATCAACTAAACTACTCATTGGAATTATTCTTATAGGTACATGCGATTATCTGTTATCGATGAACAGAATATTGCTTAAGCTGCAGCGCAAAAATTTTAAGGTGCTCAACTTATCGTGGAGAATTTAATTTTTTTACAGATTATTTAGTTATTTAAAATTTCAGCATCGGAATTTGAGAGATGAATTGGTACAGATCTAAGCAATATTTTGGCAGATATCGTAGTAAAAATAATTTATTAATTTTTTTTATAAAATAAGGTATTTTTTGATAAAATAATTAATTATTACTCAAATATGTTCAATAGTAAAAACAACACGAATTATTTTTATGTGAATTTTATTTCATGAAGCTGTAACTATATTATTTTTATTTTTATTATTATTTGTTTTTTTTTTTCTAGCTCGTGTTTAACTGTTTACCAACCCTGGGAAATAAATTTTGTATTAAATCAAAAAGCTTTGTAAATAAATATTTATCTATTTAAATTTAAAATGAAATTGTAAATTAAAACTATTGTCTAGAAGGTAAATACAGATCAAGAAACTGGTGTCCCATCACGTTGTCTTTGTCGTCGGTAGCCTTTCATAACGATGGCGTTGGGTTGCTGTTTGACCTGTGCTCAGCAGCAGCCAGCCAGTCCGACGGTCATTATGAACGTGATTCGGATCCCAGGTGCTGTTGTTTGCTATTGCCATTCAAGTGGATAATCTTCATTTATTCGGTTTGGAGACGTGCGGATGTTCTGATGCTCATGCATGCTATCGAATTTGGATTGTTATTTATAATGTTGCCACAGCTCAATGGATTTGTCGTGATTTCGATTAGAGCTAGCGTACGAACGAGGGGTTATTTTCGATTTTCCTTTCGTTGATGGTTTATGTCTAAATTAGGAGATCGTTGTCATATGGCCACAAACAGGCCGAAAAGGCACTCCTCATTTCGAAAAAAAAAGATTTATTATTGTGTTGACTATGCGATTAGTATTTTCAATACGATAAAATATATAGCCGACCAGATGTTCTTTTGTTAAGAAAGAACCATTATGCCAAATGCTGGGTGGAGGCTGATTTGTAGATATTGTATTGAAGTTTAGATTTTGTTTATTTTAGTGTCGTTTAGATGACTTCACACTTTGGAGTTCAGAATTAAATTTTGTAGTTTGACCAATATACTGAGATTTGACTGGATTGCGTTTCAGATTTGAAAAGGTTTTCGGTTTGAAAAATTAGCTTTTATAAATAGAAACAATCAAAACAAAACATAGTAAGAGGCTCTTTAAGGTCAGGATTGTGATTTTTTTTGTTTGCTCTTAAAGTCGAAGAACGTACGTGAAATCAACTGAAAGCCGAAGCAAATAGTTAATAATTGGTACATACTTTTTGACAAAACTCTACGTCCTTAGACTCGGTTTAACGAAAATTAGACCTTGTTATCGTTAGAGAACTGAGGTCTTTGTTACGTTAAAAGACTTTAGATCCATTATTTGTATCTCACTTTGAGATAGATTAAGACCCGAAAATTCGGAGGCCTAGGAATTAAGACCTCGGTTGACAAAGTAATTAATCTCATCTATAATGATCTACAGATGAACCGAAAGTTAATATAGATTTTTAACTTATTTTAGAACTTAAACGTGAAGATGTTAAACACAAAAGTAATGCGTCAACGAAAGGATGATGCCGGAAAATAATTCCACGAAAATCTGCTTCACATTGGAAACTCATTCCACTTTTTACAGGAATTTGTTTCACTTTTCAAAGTGGAGTAAATTTCCACCCAGAATGAAAATTAAGATTTTAATAGATTTCTTCAACTAATTCTTTAAAAACTAACTCAAATATTTATGCATAAATACGAAATTATAAATGATTTACTTCGATTTTTATGTTTTTTTTAATATCTAGTCGAACACTGAGACGCATATGTACTTTTCTTTTTTATTTAATTTGAAACATGTTACTCCGTACTACCAATTAAATTAGAAAAAAAAATTATATTATATAATTATTTAAATGATTTGTTTATCATTAAAATTGCTTATTAGGTCTTTCAAGTAGCGCCATTTACATAAAACAAATAAAAATCCAATTTCACCCATTATGAAAAAAACTGTGACCAACTAACTGTAAGTTAACATTATAGGTACTTAAATTTACTTCATTTAGATTAGTTATAATAAATAGAAATTTTTAAAGTGGAAAGTGAATTACATAAATGTACATGTACCAGTGTACCTATACATACATACAAATTCTTGTTATCTTGAAATAAATTATTAAAAAATAATAAATGTCATTCAGAATGATATAATAATTAAAAAAAAAAAAAACGTGCGACAATTTAAATAACTCGGAGTGTGAATTGGTATGGAACACAATTATTCTTTGTTGCAGAAGAAAATAATTCAATCACATTGTCAGGATTGAGTAAATTCCGAGTTCATAAATATATTCACACTCGTATCACGTATAATAAGTTTCATTCAAATACAATAGGGAGAAATAATAATAAACAACCGCCCACCCCTCCCCTTCTTTAACAAAAAGATAACGGAAAAGAACATAAATAAATCAACGGAATATCATAATATATTATAATAAATTCGACGGACCGTTCTTTTTATCAAATTTTCAATAGCAGAGGAAACATCACCTTGCATACTCTGTGTTCTGTTAAGGCAAGCATCCTAGAAAAAAGCCAACAAAGCGGGAAATATGCGAAAGTCATCGAAAAAGTTGACACACACACTCCTCTCGAATAAAGAAATTTTCTGTGGAATCGCTGGGATATCTGGCATGATCCTTATGATGGTGCATCCAGAGACCATGTTTAAAGTGGTCTCAGGTGTATCAGGGCTTCAGAATAACTAACTATCCACATCGAAAACGAATTACAGGATTCACATCTTAATAGGAGAGAGAGAGAAAGAGAGAGGGAGAAGAGAAAAAGAATATTCATAAAGCCTGTTGGGAACCATATAACCTCATAAATCATTTCATAACCATTCCTTTTGCTTGGCTAGAGTCCTTGGCTTATTGCACAGGATTCGAGGATACAAAGAGCCTTTTCCTATGCAAAATCAAAGTACCAAGTTGGGTTAAATGGAAACTGTGCCGGCACAGATATTCACGTACATATAGATACTGCTAAATACAGAATTATTGTGCCGTTTTTTTTTTTACCAGGGAAAGGAAAACGAATTAGCTTTTCGAAGCATGATTGAGAGGTTTCAAGGATTGCTTTACATGTATTCTTCTTTCCTTATGCAAAAAATATTCGATGACGTACTAAAATTACCTAGGTATAAGGATTCGGTAATCGTTTTTCTGATTTCTTTCATATATGTATGTGTCTATCCACATAAAGATAAGTTTGTTGTCACAATCAATGTCTTCATAATGCAGTGTTTAGCGAACTTTATGTGATGTTTCTAGAATGACTCTCGAGTCAACAATTGGAATTTATCACCCACGTCCGTTTGTTTTTTTTTTTTTTCTTCTTTCTAAAAGCGAGCTTGATAATGACGACACAACTAGTTGATTGTGCCATAGAATTCAATTGGAATTTCAATTTTCTCTTAAATCAGAAGTGCCAGAATTCTTCTAATAAACTTTTGTGTTAACTTTTATTTTAAATGCAGTTGTTGATATCTCAAAACATCGAGAGGAAGAGATTTGTAATATTTTACATATTTTGTGGAATCATTTCTATTTAATTTTATTATAGAGTTTAAATAGAAATACATGCGGAGGTATCGATGTTATTACCATCGAACAACCCATCCCTCGTCATTTTTAGCACCGAATTTAATGATTTAATGTTTAAATCGGTATTTCATCATTGCGTTTTATTCGTTGTTCTATGGGATGATATGTACCTACCTAACTTACCTATCCACCTAAGGCATTATATAATACAGGATATCAAATCGAACGGCCATTGTTTAATGTTTACATGCTCATCCTGTTAGTATTTCTTTTTTTGCTGGTTCATTAAATGGAAAACGGATCGATGAAAATCCCCGCAGAGAATTGAGCTCTTATGTTTTTGTTTTTATTTTTATTTAATTTAGATTAAACCTCCGTATTATCGCTTAATTAGACATTTTTGTTAACTTATAAATGCTTATTAATTGAGCAATAGTTTTTGGTCTGCTTTCTATCTCAATTAGTTTAATTTATGAATTTTAAATAGTTAATTAATAACTTCAAATTTTAGAAAACAAAGCCCTTCTAAGCTTTAAGAAGTACATGCCTATATCAAAAGGCAAACAATTTCTTAATATAAAAAATGTTTCGGAAATAAGAATATTTCTAAGTCGACTGATTTTTTCAATAAAACTTTTAAAATAGTTAAAAATTATGGATAACTTTCTACTATGATACTATTGGAGTTAGCCCTATAAAATCAGCGACTTTGTTCTTGTCTTAGATAAGGTAAGCTCCTCGGATTTTAAGACATACAAAGTAACGAGTTTTTTTAACTTAAATGTTTGTCGCTTGTGTTACTCCGGAATAATGACAGGCTTTACGGAGGAGGTAGGTAGGTAGAAAGAGCGAACTCAATGCAACCTTGCCTGTGATCCAATTGGCGCTGTAGTGCGCCGTTTTGATACCATAAGCATAACTCATTTGACCTATGATTGAAAGGGAAAGATTTATAGAGAAGCTTCACAGCGGAGTATGTTAGAGCCATTTGGTCGCATTGAGAAAAAAGATCGGATCTCTGATCTTCGTCTCAGATGGCTCGTCGAGTTCATAAAAGAATGCTTTTGCAAAGGATTGCATTCTAACATTTGCCAAAGCAGGACATTTGCAGAGGAAGTGGATTACCGTTTCCCTTTCGCGTTGGTCACTACAACTGCGGTAAAACGTGTTGTGGGGGATGTCCAACTTCCCTGCATGAAATTATATAGGCCAATGTGCAGTACATACCGCAACAACCCTGGCTCAAAGTACTAGTGCACTAGTCAGTGTTTGCCGAGATAATATCTGAAGGAATCAATTTAGTTATGTTGCTGTGGCCGTATGGTTTTGTCAACCAACTGTTTGATTCCCAACTTCCCTGCATGAAATTATATAGGCCAATGTCCAGTACATACCGCAACAACCCCGGCTATGTCTTGCCTGGGCCTACGTAGAAGATCGTTTGTACGGGTTTTATTATAGGTGGGCCATATCTTCCTAGATATAATGCAGTTGGGTAAATTGCTCCACCTTCGATTTGATTCTGTTTGATAGATAGAAAAGATTTTTCCCTTCATATAGCACCAAGAGGAATGTTAACCTTTTCCGCAAGTGAGCTATGATGGTCCGATCACAGAACCAACACCACACTCCACATTTGAGCCGTCAGTAAAGATTGTTGTGTCAAAACCTATCGTCACGGTGTCATCTTCCCAATCTTTTCTGGATGGGAAAATAGCCGTAAAACCCTTACTGAGGCTCAAAGTACTAGTGCACTAGTCAGTGTTTGCCAAGATAATATCTGAAGGAATCAATTTAGTTATGTTGCTGTGGCCGTATGGTTTTGACAACCAACTGTTTGATTCCTTCAGCATAATCGCGCTACAAGAAACTATATTTAATAAAAAAAGTCGAGTGGTAGAAGATGCAAAATAACATTTAAGGCATCCGTTGGGCATGTACGCATAGCCCCTGTGGTCCCAACGGTAGCTGTTCTCTGAGCCTTTTTTAGCTTATCAATATTATAAGCTTTGCTAAGAGCAGGCCACCACACAATCGAACCATATGTTAAGATTGGTCGTACGACGGCTATCATTGCAAAATATTTGGGATTTATACCAAATATTTTGCAATGACAGAATTTGGCCGTTGAGTCAAGGTAGCCTGAAGGATGTGCTCTTCATGAGCTACGTTTAGCTCTGTAGTTTCAAGCGATTCGGGGTTATCACTCTCGCCACCCAGAAAGTGCGTCTTCATCAGTTACTCCAGAGATTCAGCTGAAGACACTGTCCAGGATCCATCAAGCTTTTTTAGAAATGAAGGGTTACAGTGTTCCTTCGATAAAACTTTACTAAGCCTTGCGGAGTCCTTTATGTCTTCGATTGGTTGACAGTATTTTCTCCAGCCTTGTCTTTTGGCTGATGATAGGGCTCGCTTGTAGATTTTAAGAAAGTCTTTATACGGTTGGTAAAACTTATGTTTGTGGCAGATAATGAAGATTGTCCTCGTCATTTTTCTAAGACCGGACAGTTCTTCATTCCACCAAGAAGGAAGGGTTTTGCGGATATATTTAACTGGGCAAGAGACTCTAAAAGCTTTACTAATAGATTTTTCAAAGCTTACGGAGGATACGAATCCCGAAAAACTAAACAGTAAAATCGAAGCTATGACATTTGAAAACGATAGTTATCTGGACCCACGAACCCTCAAAGGGCCAAAACATTAGTTAACTTACATTAATTAAAATAACGTTTTTTTGTGAGTAATAATTTGGAAACCTGATAAACGTCAAAAAAGACTTCGGGAGCCAAAAAGAATATCTAAAAGGAAAACAAATTTAACAAGTTAGGTCATAGTAAACTGAGAAATATTTGCAGTCTATCGGGGAATTGGTCACAAGTCCTTAAAGTGTACGTAAGTCGATTGAAAGTCCTATTGCCTTATTTTGTGGTTTGGTTTAGTTTTGATTATCTGCTAGTTAGTAGCATGTTATAATGAGTTCATATGTATTGAAGGTGCTCACGTCCCGTTCATTTGTTTAGGGTTTGTATCTTGTATGTTTACCCGCCAGGCAGGCGCCTGTCGTATAAATTTTATTACACAAAGTTCCGAAAAAAGGTTAAAACTGGTTGGGAAATTGCGTAGTGAACTGTCCGATTGATTTTGGCTCTATCGACGCTATTTAGAGATTTTGATCAACTCATCTTTCTTGGAATTTCAACTAAACTATAAAAATACTTCAACTGTTGATCCAAGTTGTCAATCACTTTAAAACGCTCTAATGAAGGTAACCTTGTGTCTATTCAGCTGATGCAAAAAAAAACTGCATTTTTTCATAGCGATACTTTTTTTCTCTCTGATTTTTTTCCTCAACATCATATTCTAATCATAAGCATCGTCGAATGATACATTAACACACAAGTTTTGAAAAAAAAGGACAACATATCAAAGAAAATGTTTGTGCTTATTCAATTGAAGCGGAGTGTGTAGTAATTACTCACATGAATAGAATTTCAATTCTTTCGCACATACCTGAAAAGAAAAAGAAAAATCACTGTTATCACATACTTAACACACGATAAATCTTTTTATCAAAATTTATTTATTTTATTAGTTTTGTTTCAAATAAAAAAAATAAGCAATATTAAGATGATATAAGCATTTGAAAGTGAGACTGTAACACTGACTGACAGTTACATTGTCTCAACTAGACTCACCAAATAAACTTTTGATCCAACTGAAATATTTTTTTGATTTTGGGAGCATTATCTATTCACTTCATAACTCAGTGAATGTAAAAACTTTGTTTTGGAAAATATTAATTTTTCAATAAATTTAGTAGTTTAAACTGAACTACTGACTACCCAATCTCATTAATCACGATTCATGCTTAAACATTTTTAAAAATTCCAATTCGTTTTAGAATTGTTCCCTATGACACTTATAAAATTAACAAATATTGAAAATAATGTTTCTTCGATACAAGTTGTATTTTAATTTGGTCATTTTTTTAAAAAACGATTTAAAGCTGATACAAAATTACTTAAACGTACACTGCAATCACGAGATATTTTTTTTTTTAAGTCGATAATTTAATATTTTATTTTATTTCCAAATGAAGTTTTTTTAATGTTGTTAAATTTAATGTTTTCTACATATTTAAAAGCATGTGACACCTAACTACTATTTTCAGAATACGCATAATTTTTGTCAAATTAATTAATGAAACGAAAGCGTACAAAACAAAAAATATAACATTGTTTAGCTTTTTAGAGATTGAAATTCCTTAAATTATTTTTTTTTAATACATAATTTGCTCGTACAATCAATTAACTATTTTTGATCAAACAAATTTTAACATCCACCAGACTATATGTACTATAGGACAAGTTTTGGAAAAAAGTGGGTCCCACAGTTCAGCTTGTCTGTACCTCGAGCTACAGCCTAAACTAAGGTTTTAGGGAGATAACTGATTTTTTATTTAGCTCCAAAAACAGCTTAACTTATTTATCTCAAAAAACAGCTCTAAAGATTTTAATGATTTTTTTCAGAAAGATTTCTTTAGTAATTAAAACAATTTATCAAAAAACCGTTGCTAACGGTACTTGTCATAGAACCGTATTTTTGGTTTTCAATTTTCCCATGAACGAAGTTCTTTTTTGAAAACGCAAAATTTTTTGAAATTTTGTTTTTGTTAAAAACTTGCATACCATTTTTTTTATTAAGTTACTAAAAAAAATATATACAAAAAATAATGATTTTGTTTTTAAACGGATTAAACGATTTTAACATTTTTTCGTGATTCCTATATTTAGTGTAACCTGCGTAATAAATATTCTTTATTTTTGTATTTTTATTATTTGGGTTCAATTGAATAACATGATGAACTAGCTTAAATTTTTCCTTTATTAACTGCACGGATTTTTCACCATAACATTATGCATAACATAATGCAATAGATCGTTTAACCTTTAAAAACCATGGACGATTTTTGTTTGGAATTAATGACATGCTATAAAAATGTCATAATTATTTAACTGGCGACATTGTTTTAATGCCATCAACAATCAACACAAAACACACAAAATTCCGTATGCGAGGATGACAACATTCGAGCTATTAAAACTTGTGTTCCCGCAGGATTTGTTTATTTTACGAGTATTTGTTTTTCATTTTTTTTTTTTGCCATTCGGATAGTGGTTGTGGGGAAAAACTCTCACAGTCCTGAGGCAATTTTTTGGCGCATAATATGTTCATGTTCTATAACATAAATAAATTCGAAAACTTCAATTCGTTTTCGTTTATAATAATTCCTCTTGCTTTTTTGTCGGTTTTGTATATTTTGTTGTGTTGATATGAATTTCTATTATGACAATCAAAATACATTGTCAGTAATTATACGCTTCCTGCATTAAAAAAAAAAACTATAAATAATTCCCAATTACCTAATCGGCAATTAAATTTTACCCCCTGTCGAACGGAATGGCCATAGTGGCTTTGGGTCTGATGGCCCGGTTCAAAGAATCCCAAATCCAATTAGTGACAACAGACATGTCCCAGCCATTAACCATGTAAAAGATTGATATGCATTGGTGTACTTAGTTTTTTTTTATGACGCCTTTGATTTGGCTGTGGGTATAGAAACTAAAAAAGAATATAGCTGCTGTCCAATAATATTCCAGGCCAATCCCACAGGAAATAGCAATGTGTCTGGACGTGTTTTTTGAGTGTGATTTTTGTTTTTAGCTCGTGCATGTTTGTTTCCGGGGGATGTGGCAATGTTGGTTAAAAAGGCGCGGGGGTAATGCATGCCAGAACTTTGCATACATGCATAATAATGGTAGGGAATTTGAGAATTCTGAATATGTCAAAATTTTTGACATATCACTTGGACTGATGTCGTCTGTTGGGCGCCATTAATTTACAAAACCTAAGGTAGACATGACATGCAGGCACGGTGTGTGTGTTTTTGTGTTTACTGCCGCAGAAAGATGAACCGAGTTTAAAGACACGGTGCGGAAGGTTATTTAAATCATAAAATACGTACAACAAAATAAGCCAACTCAGTTAGCTGCGCTATCTGGAGTGCCATTCATTACCTTCACTCTGTCTATTTCTATTTGGGATGTTTTTTTTTTCCCTTTATTTTAACATTTGAATTGCTTCAGCATGTTTAGTTTTGGGATATCTTTTACTTCGAAAAAGCAGTATGGTGAACCACGGGGGAAGAAATCTAAGAGTAAGGTGAATTTGTGTCTTAAGATATTAATTAAAATGAATTTTTGCAACCACAACGCATTATTTGATTTACTTTTTACTTTTGGAGGGGGCATATTACAGTTTCTTTTGTATCTAAATCAAAAATATATTTCTAAAAGATTTCTATCCAAAAGAAGATACATACATAGTACATACTTCATTTATTGCGGAATTTATACCAAAAGTCGCATGCTGAAAGAATTTACACATTCCATACTCTCCACCTCATATACATACAATATAGGAACCCAACATCTATAACTCGTAAAAAAACAAACAATTTTTGTGTTCCTTTTTTATGTAATTGAGATGGCTGAAAATATGACGATATGGGTCGTTGAAGATGAAATGAATGTGGGGTGAGGAAAAGGAGTAGGTACCTAGCTCAAAAATTAGGTTAGTTATGAAAAAGCAGAACCACCACAGCAAACATAACCAAAAAGTCGACAAAACAACTAAGAAAATTTTCGTCTATTTTTCTCAGGAAGACAAGGCAAAGCTTAGATGTAAAGTATCTTAGCAAACAGTGTTTTTGCTCAGATAATTATTTTTCTAGAGCGTTCGGTTGATATAAAGAAGAGTAGCTATAACACTTTGCTCGTTAAAGGGTTTGGGAGAGATGAAAAAAAACTATACGATGAATTACAAATTATTTTCTGCTAATTAATCGTGTCAGATGATATAGTGTTTTCGAGAATAGTTTTTATTTTTTGTGTTGTTTCTGATGTCGTTTTGTGTATCATCGTCATCGTCGTCTTCGTCGTTTGTTGATGTTATAGCGATGTAATTATGTACAACACTATCATCTATGTATCTTGAAGTTTGTCGTCTGTTTTTTAAGCTCTTTGGAGGTGTAATTAACAATGACAAAAATGGTAGTAAGAAGTAAAAATGAAATATACATTATATAGAAGTCTAGAAGTTTATAGGAAAAAGCCATCGCGCCGTTATTGTTTGTACATAGATACACATATATAAAAGCTTAATAGGTTTCAAAAGAATTTTCGTTATATGATGTACATATATGCGGTGCTACATAAATTGGGATTGCTTTTCAGATTGTTTAGAACAAAATTTTTATTAATTATATAATACTATAGAAACTAACTTTTTATAAGAACCTAGGTGTAAGGAAATTTATGGAAAGTTATTTTCGTTACATATTCTGCGTTTAGTAGTCTGCTGTTTTTGAAAAAAAAACTCTTGGTTTTCATAAGAACCTACGTAGCTAGGTGGCGATATGCATAAGAGCGCTTCAATTTCCACTCAAAGATGGAAAAATGGATGAATATAGTCAAACTTTTCAATGTTGGCGACAGTACAAACAAAAAAGTATGTTGAGACTTTTAAAGGAAGAGGATCTCAGAGCCAAGGCTATAAACTAACAGCGACGAAAATCCTGATGTCATTTTGCTGGCCGAGAACCTGAATCCGAAAAGTGGACCCATTTTCATTCCTCGGATTAAGTTTTTGAGATGCTTAACTCCGAAATCCCAATGGGCCAGACGAGAAACACTCTGAGTTTTAGAAGCAGCAGTTATATAGTGTGGATGGCCTATATACTTACTATACACTATACCTTTCCATCTCAAATGCGAGTATTATGAGATGTGACCAAATTCCTTGTCAGTGGAGGGAAGGAATTTTGCCTTCTCTGTACTCGACACTGTGATACAATTCTTTTAAATAGAATTACTTTGTTTTTTTTTTACTTTATTTATTATTATTATAATAGTTTCCAAGGACAGATCCTTGGGGCACACCAGCTTTAGAGCAAGGTAGTTTGTTAATATACTGCTGTTAATCTCATCAGGTCCACTTGCAGACTTTGATTTCATATTCGATATAACTTGAGTTATACCTGTTTCGAAAATAAGGCCCAGTAAAAGTTTGAGAACGCTGTTTATACTCTTCGGCTACACCTTTAAATAAAGTATTGAAGCTATAACATAAATATTTGTAAGTTATAAGCTGTTATTAAATTGTATGTTTTGTATATGGTTCTCATTATCACATTTAACCAAAATATTATTTACTATTTGCCATTACCGTTTCGGGTTTTTTCAGAATTTATTTAATCAAGAATGTCTTTTCTCGATTTATTTGCATACATATATTTTTATTTTGCCTATAAAATATTAAATTTCTACATAGAGTATTTGTCATACAGCGCTTTATTTTGTTAAACTTCGATTTCATGGTGCTATAACTTGAAGTTTTAATATAGCAAGTTATTATTTTTTTAATACATGAAAGGCATCAGAGGGACAATCAGAATTATGTATAAATACTTCAGCCCAAGTTTCTTTAGAAAGACAGTACTTAAATTGAGTACAGCACAATTAATTTTAGTTTTGTTTTCATTATTTTAACATCATTTTATGTTATAATTAATATGAACTTAGATTTTTAAACAACTCGGGGAATGTAACACAGGTAGCAAGGTGGTCTCTAATATCCCATTCAAGTACAAAGGGACTTTAACTTTAAGAAAAATATGATCAATACAGGTTTAAGTAGTTTCAGCAACCCCAGTAGGAACATTTATAAGAAATTCAAAACCCATTGAGTACAAAAGAAGGAGATATTTATCGGAACTTGAGGGTAAACCCAAAATATCGATATTTATGTCACCTACAATGCAAGTATTTTCAATTTTTATTAAAGGTAAAATATCTTCCTTTAGGAAGACATTCCATACAAAAGTTTTTACTAAAACCTTATGCACAGCACTTTCAACATTCGGTGTAAGAACATGACCTGCCACAAGTGTATTTTTTACAATGAATATGTTCCATTACAATCTGCAAAAAGATTGTAACGCGGCAGCAAATAAAATGAATTTTTAATGGTTGAATATCCACATTTCTGACAAAATTATTATATGAGGTAAATTAACAAAATTATTTTGCAAATAAGAACAAAAGGAATCAAAGTTTTTCCTACAACTTCTTATCTTTTGATGAAAGATTAAGAAGATTAAGAAGATTAAGAAGATTATGAAGTCATGATGACTTGCATTAAAATTATAACCAATGAAGATCTCATTACAATTACTAGAGGAAAAAGTGAAAATATGGAACCACATTTGGTTTTTTTCTAATTTTTTGTCCATACTCGTTACCTAAAGACATCCAAAGTTGTTTAAGTACATTTATTAATTTTTTAGTTTTACGTTATACGAGTAGGTATGTATATATAAACAAAATATTCTAAATAATAATTGTATTAAATTTCAGTATTTATTTTTTTAAAAAAGTCATTTTTTAATTTTCAGTTTTTGTGTTGGTAATATGGAACCCCGGGTTCCATATTGTATGTATGAAAAAAATAACATTTGACAATAACGTTTTCAATTGCATCGCATCAACCATTTTTTTTCTGTCCCAAGACTTTCTTTTTGGTTTGGAATGGCGTTTTAATTTAGCTTCGTGACATGACGGTGGCTTGAGGAAAAAAAAAAAACATTGCACGGTAAATAAAAAAACACGTACCTACCTCATGGAACCCGGTCCATATAAGGTGCCGCTATGGGTTCCATATTACAATATTTCATACTTTGGTAAAAAAACTGGTTTTTATAACTTGTTTAAAAAAAATGAAAATTCTAACCCGAAAAATTGTTTTTCCAAATACTGAAAATTATTTATAAAATTTCTGCATGTCAAAAACACGACCGGAAATAAACGTTACAGAAAAACTAAAACAATGAAAAAAAGTTTTTCATTTCGCCGTTTATTAAAAATAGCTTTACGGCGAAACGGTCGTGGCGAAAGGGGTTAAGTTTTGTAATATGAGCATATGGTTTGAGTCTTCGCAACTTGTAGTTATTCAGTAATAAATGGCACTGACCGGATATAGAAGGGGGTTCCGATTTAACAACAGGTTCCATATTACCACCTTTTCCTCTACCGTTGTCAAGATCAGACATTTATTTTGAATTAAGCATAATAATTTAAAAATAACAAATTAAAAATTAAAAGAGAAAGATTCTAAGTGATTAAGATCGTTAATTCGTTCTGCCATTTCTCACCCATAAATATTGGTAGCCAGAGATCTTTTTCGCCTTCTTCGCCTCATTGGGTAGGAGCTTAGTTTCTGTTGACAGCCAGTCGTTGATAAATATGTGCCCTTACTGATTGAAAAAATCTCCTTTGAGGAACTGCGGGCACAGCACACGCAGTTCAATGAACTTTGCATGAATAAGTTGTTCGGCACTATTTAGCTTTACTGTTGTTTGCTTCAACTGCAATTTTAGGTGGTCGTTCCCTTCTTTGATTGTAGCTAGCATTTAAGTGGCCTTTTAGAATGCATAAGTTGTGTTTGATTTGCTTTCAAAGATTCTGCGATTCTGAAAAATCGTAAGCCAATGACTTGTTGGTGTATGCCATCCAAAGTAATTTTGTGCGTAGAAGTACAATAGCTCGATGACAACCTTCGATCATTTACATTGATCGATGACGATGAGTATGACAATCTACGAGAGTCATTCAGTTTTGATTTACTGCAAGCTGGACATCGCTATGGGTCTTTGCTTTTCATAATGTAATCTACATCCGCGACTCACTTCGCGGTCGGTCGTTGCATTTAGAGTGACATTATATCCGATTTTACCTTTGCAAAGCTTACCCACAACCATTTTGAAAAACATGTCTTTACTCTTCAACCAAAGAATCAATCTAGTGTATCAGAATTGAAATAAATCACTATTCTACCACATTTGCACATTTTGCTGATTTATTTGAAAAGCCTTTAACATTCAAAAAATCTGACAGAATGGCTCTAAGATATTGAGGCCAAAGAGATTTGAAAATCTTCGTGCAGATGATCATAGGCCATACCTATAAGATCAATTCAAAACTGATTATAGGTGCTCCACAGTAGTCACCGAAAAACTGCTATAATTTTAACTACCAGAAAAGTACTAAATCATTATGGATTCGACTATTAAAGATTTTGGCATAAGGAATTATAAAATATCGATTCAGTATTTTACCTAATCATTTCATACTTAAACGTAAAAAAGTTTGTAATATTTTTTCACTATAATATGCATAAGGGGTCATTTTTTATCGGTCATGAAAGTAAAAATATATAACACAAAGCGATATATGTTTTATAAAAATTTTATTTCACTAGTTTTTTTAAAATTTGGCATAAAACAATTTCGCACATTTCGGGTGGTATCTCGGCCAAAACTTGAGTTGGTTTTTAACAGTCCACTTGCTCCATCACGTTTTTTAAGTTGTGGCAATACTATAAATGGTGACCATGCGTTTTCCCATTCTCATATATGTAAAACTTTCAACGGCGACGGACGTCTTTAAAATTCGGAATGATGTTTTCAATGTCAATTTTTTAATAAAGACCACTCTATTACACATGTTGAACTCTACATTCATTTCATATATTCTAACATTGAGAAACTATATCTACCATTTACAATTGCTGTGAAGTGACCATAAAGTCACTTGATCTTTTGCAAGTAATTTACTTAATTTATTTCAGACAATCGAAATGATTTTTCATTAAGGGACTTTTTCCATTCAATTTACTGTCTCTGTTTTTTGTCATATTGAAGTATTCAATATGTGATACATTTGATTGATATTGACATACAATTGACTGAAATAATTGCTTCAAATTGATTGATATTAGCAAGAAAGTATAAATTTTTTGTTTAAGGAATAGTGAAATTTTTAAACCATAAACTTGAACACAAATTCTTTCAGTTGATACACCTACTTTGTAAGTAACATGTCCATTGGCAATGTTAATATAAGAGATTCCGATTCTTAGCTAGGCTAGAGACTATACAAAAATAAATTAGTTGAGCCCTACTTCACTTTCTTATCCTGACAACCTTTGCATAAATCAGAAGTGTTGATGGCCATTTTGTTGAAGTAGACTCCAATTGTGTTTTCACCCGTTAGCATTCCAACCAAGTGAGGAAACTACCTAACTTTTTAGATCCCAACTGAACATACGAATTCGAACTAATGGGCTTTTGAACTTTTTTGTTTTATCGATCTCTGAAATAAATTAACTAGTTCACTTTTTTTCGTGGCATATAATGTCTGCTTTCGAATTCAGGTTAATGCGTTATTTTTTTTAATAAACTCCAAAAACCCTTACACCAAATTTCTTCCATCCTATACAAGATTTTTAAATTGTAAAACAATATGACTATAACCGCATCTGCATAAACCCATAAAATTGCTAACCGAAAAGCATAAAATGTATAGTAGAATCAACTTAAACAATTAGTCCCAAGTGTGTTTTGCATAACAATTCAAATCCTCCTTTTTAAAATAAAATTCTTTCACTTACGAAAAAGTTAAGAAGAAACCAAAAAAAAAAAGAACAAAAACCACAAACAAAATCCCTGAGACCAACAACAGAACATTTTAAATTCACACCATTTCCATACCATTTTTGCAAATTATATAGTATATGTACCTATGTATGTACTATAGGTACATAGAACTTTGCAACACTTAGTAACAAATTTAAGAAAAGTTTAAATTTAACAATTCATCTCGTCCTCTTTTTCGAATCCTTGTGATGCCTCTTCACTTATTATTTTCAACGAATAGTAAAAGTTGGTCTAACTTTCCGCCGCCGCGCCGCCGCGCCGCCGCCGCCCGCTGCTGCTGCTGCTGTTGCAATTTTAACAACTATCCCTTGTTCCTTCATTTGGTGATGGTGCGCGTGGATCTTCATGGTTATTGCAACGTTCAAACACCGACCGTTTGGATGCGCGTGCACACCTGAAAGAATGTGTGGTAGTTGAACAATAAACTTCAGCTTGCCGGCCGCCTGCCGTGGCTGTTTTGGTTTCTGCTGCTACTTCGTTCCTTCAATAGGTTGGCGTTGCACTACCATGAACTTAATTCATGATTTGCGTTTTAATTCGTCCCAACAACGTCCCCAAGGCATCGAGCTAGCTAGCAAACGTTTGCAATTTGCACCACATCACCATGCCATCGTTTTCTGCAAGTCCTGACTCCTGAAACATTTTTCTTAGTACAATTGAGCTGCAACCTAGCGAACGACACTCACACCTTCTCACCGTCTTGCCTAAGGGTGAGATAATAAATTCCTTTCTGCACTTTAGTGCTGCACTCGCAATTTAAAATTTAGCATTTAACATAAAAGAGGATCAGGCTGAGGTGGTTGATGGAGTATGATGTTAGTTGGTGTGGCCATCATTTAAATATTTTTAAATTTGTGTATTAATTAATTTTTGTGTCAAACATTATCAATTCCGTGAGCTTTTTGCGATGGAATACATCTTCTCTTGGATTCCGCTAGCCGAAGAGAGCACTATTGGCATGCTTGATTTGAAGAAAAATAAGTAACATAATTTAGAACCGGTTTTCTATACTTTTTATCAATGTATATCGATTCACAACCGCGCCGTTACAGGTAAAACTTACTCTCTTGTGAAACTAGATTTTTCTAATTAAACGTACATTCCAATTTTTGGGTGATTTCAATTCGTAGATAATTAGCAATGCTAATGTGAATTTCTTCTCCAGTTATGCTGATTCCTCTTCGACCGTTCTTCGCTAAGTGTTTCTACAGTACATCACTAATCACCAACGGGAACAGTATTGGTGAGAGTATACAGCCTCGTATAACCCCACTTTGAATTTAAAACTTCTTTGTCAACCTTCTATAACGCAGAACGAGATATTTGGATCCGTCATATTTAGCTTTGATAAAAAACAACCAATTTATCTAAATTCCCCTCCTGCGAAAAACAAGTCAGAAAGCTTCTCTATTGACACTGTCGCGAACACTTTTCTATGTTAATGAACAGCATTTGAAGAAGTGATCGATATTCAAAGTACTGTTTTGATCACGATCCGTAAGTTCTTAATGTGGTTCACATATTAAGATCCAGTGCTTGTTTGGCATCGTGTGTCCTTTTAGGGTGTTAAAGAATTAGTTGCAGGACAATTCTTGCTATTACTTTGCTCACAGCAGGAAACAAGCAAATCGCTCTCCAATTTTTGGGCTGTGTAAGATCTCCTTTCATAGAGAGCTCGACAATCATTCCTCTTTTCTACTCTTCAGTAAAGTTCTCAGATTTCTGGGTTGCACCTCAATGAGTAGGTGCAGTAGCTCAGTTGGTTTTGTTGGAGATATTCGTAAGCTTTTATGCTGTGACATATTAACATTAATACATTCCCCATGAAAAAAACATCAATTATATTTTAACAGATTTATTCGAGTCTCATACTCGTAGTTTTGCACAAGAAGTTATTAGATAATTTGAGTACGTTTCTCTGGATTGAAGAAAATTTTACCTTTTTGTCTAGATTTATCAATGGACTATTTTAGTAAGTTTTATCTTGTCCGAACTATATATGTATAATAGACGACGAATCTACGGTCATAGCGCATAATGTATAGACAATATATAAAACAATAATGTTAGCAGATCTAAGCAAGCTTCATTAAGAAGTAATTTGATTAAACACTGTCGCTTGTAAGCTTAACATACTGAATGCTACTAAAACAAAGAAAAGGTCACAGAAAAATGGAGGAACATTTAGCAATTATTTTAAACTTGAAGACTGAAATGTCACATACAAGCTTATGCAAAAAGAAGCACATAATGAAGATAATAATAATTTTGAAGGAAAAGATGTTGAACGGAATTATGGGGGATTCCAGGCAATAAATAGAAAAGATTATATGACAAAATTGAAATTGCCAACGATTAACTGCTAACCTACAGTAAAATTTAATGGAATCCGATTTAACGAAACTCCAATGATCAATTTGAACTATTAATGGAACTTTTGTTCAAAGTGGGCCATTTTAAATCCATGATCATTCCACAGCATAAGTTTTAGAATGAGTATGTTAAATAAAAATTGCTTCAGAGGATCTGTAGCTAATAATGGATTTAGCTAGAGAGCCATTTTCGGTTGATAAGCGCGATTGGACCAGAATCTTTTAAAGTTGTATCAGAAACATACCCATTACCCACTGTGACCAAAGCAGGTATAATCGTCTTAAGGCTGAATTTAAAGTTGTTTGACTGGCTTTTCGGGTGATGAACAAACTGGAGATCAAGTGATACAGCTCAACATTTTTGTATGTCATACAAAATTTTTCATCGATATCGGCGTGCTCCCCCATTTATAGCATACGTCTATACAGGGTGCCGGTAATTCGTAAGCCAAACTTTGGGATGTGATTCCTTGTCATGTTCTCAGAAAAAAATCGTTCTACAGTAAAATTTGATTTTCAACTTTGACATCACTGCTTGACGATTTAAAAAAGGCTAACTTTGGTGTATCTTGGCTTATATTAAGTTCAATTTCTCTGTTAGTACTACTGGTAGGGATCTCATTTTACACTTTTTTAGTAGAAATACTCTTCTTAAAAACAACGTCTAAATTGAGCTGATATGTTTTTAGGGTTGCCAGATATTCAATTTCAAATGGTGTTCAATTTTTCCTGCCCGAGCAAAATTTTGACTTTGAGGTCATATTTTTTTCAAAAAATGCGTAAACATTAAGTTTTTTTTTGTTTTTACCTGATGAACAAAAGAATAATAAAAAAACTCATTGATAAGTCTTTCCAAAAATCCATACATTTTATGATACTTAGAAAAATCCAAAACAGGTAAGAAATCAAATTTTGGGTTTTTTAACTACTTTTAGTGCAGCACTTGACAATTGCAGTGGTTTTTCGAGAGTTGATCGGTTTTAGATAATTTTCAAAACTGAAGTCGTGAAAGGGTTAAAAATACACGCAAGTTGATGTACTTATGCCTCCTTGACTTGCTGTCAAAACCCTTATAACCTTACCTCCTCCCATGGAGAGTTAAATTTGGGGTATAAATGTTTAATGAGTAAATTAACTTAAAAAGTGGTATAAAAGAATAGAAAAACAAATTCATTCATCAATTATCATCAAGTTAATACACGATTAGAGTTGGATAAAACGCTTTTTGAAATGATTGCTAGAAAGAAGCTTAGATGACAACCAGTTAATAAACAAAATTCACAAGAGATGATATTACGAATTTCCATAATCTCCATACATGGGCTTCGAGCAATCCACATTCAAAATAGCAAACATCATTTCAGAACAGATTCTGTGTCAATATGTGGGCAGGTGTAATTGGAAATAACTTAATCAGGCCTACTAATTATCTGGAGTTTTTACAAAATAATCTACCAGACATATTGGAAGATGTTAGACTGCTTCAACTAGCCTCCTCATATTTCCAACAAGATGGTGCTCCGACCCACTATGGTCACGAAGTTAAGGTTTGGCTGGATGAAGAATACGGTGATCGATAGATAGGCAGAAATGCATCAATTCACTGGCCTGCAAGATCTCTCGATCTCACTAGGTACTGGAATTTTTTGTCTGGGGACGAATTAAAGAAGTCTTTGAAAAAAAAGACCTCAAAGACAAAAATTTGCTCAGGCAAAAAAAATAGAACACAATTTGAAATTGAATATCTGGCAACCCTAAAAACATATCAGCTTAATTTAAAGAATAGTATTAGTACTAAAAACAAAGTGTAAAATGAGGTCCCTACCATTAGTACCTACTAACAGAAATTGAACTTAACATGAGTCAGGGTACAACAAAATTAAATGGCTTATGAATTACCGGACACCCTGTATTAATTTTATAAGTTATGTTTAAAAGAATTGAATTAAAAAAAAAAAAGATGGTCACACTTTTATGTATTTCATTGCAATGAGAGGTAGAACATGAGAAAAATTTACGGTAAGCTCAAGCCTCATCACCATGCAAACAAATGGAATTTAAAGTTTGATTCTTTTGCAAGGACGATGTGGTTCCTAGATGACGACGAAGACGATGAAGTATGATGAAATGAGTGGCTAGCTGGCTGCTGAACCCTGTTGTATATGTGTATTGAACTCTGGGAATTTATGAGAGCATTTGCGCCGCTCGCTCTTGACTACGATGGGTATACCACAGCTAGTAGCTAGGTCAAAATAAAGAAAACATTCTAACATCCCACATGTATTGGAATCTATGGACCTAGATACGTTTCATACTAACTGCAGAAAAAGTTCAATGCGGACGAAAGCGCGCCAACTATAATGTACAATGAACAAACCTACATAACTTACATACATTACTTATATGAATATACGAATGCACATATAGAATATTTGAGATCCGTCTGTGTGGGTAAATATTGTACTTTTTTTCAGTTTTAATTTTGAGTAACATTGGAAGTATTCAACCATCATCCTGTTGGCTGTCGGAGGTGAACCTATCTGAACCTCCGAAAAGAGAACGATATGGAGTTTTTTTTTAATGATTTCTACAGCAAATATATTCACTTTCGTGGTACAGGAGCAATTTAGAGTCAACTAGGTGAATAGCATAGATTTTTCTTCAACCTAATAATAAGTGAAAGTACAAAGTAACCAGTTTTGATAGGATGAAGTTTCTTTCGAGTGTGGGAGCAAGCAAGTGATATTGGTTTTATTTTTGTTTGGCTTGAACGTGTGCGAGCACTTATTATTCATTTTCAATCTTTTCGTCATTTGCATATACGTACAGTGGTACTGCAACTTGTAAAAAGTGTTATAAAAAATTAATTAGATTTAAGGACTAGCAAATTGTTAGCACTACTCTTGAAAAGAAAAATCGCGACGTCAACAATATTTTCTCACATTACGTTCAATGCAGTCTAGTGAAGGAAGTTTAGATGATTTACTAGAATAAAACCATGGGAACTTGTACATACACTAGATTTTTAGAAACTTTGACATACATTTAAATTCCTAGACTAGAAAACAGAATCAACGACATACTAACACTAAAACTTCTTTCAAAATTGCGACACAAGAAAATGGGCAGAAGATTTATTTTTAATAACAGTGCTTATCAACAACTTCTTGCGTATAACAACAATGTTCTTCACAGATGGCTTTAGTGTTCTGAAAGACTTTTAAATGAACAGTTTTTCCAGTAGTAACACCTTTAAAAAAGAAATATCCGGCATAGCACAGTCAAATGTTTGCTCTACGGTAAAAAAAAAAAATTATTGAGCCAGATATTGTCTGAAAAGATTGGAGACATCGGGTCTAGATGGCTCACTAAACTAACCTTAGATAAACAAATTCCTAATCAGATTGTGCAGCGAGTAAAGATGGCCTTTTATATGTACGAGCAAGACACGACAAAGTTTAGATGACCAGAAGGAGTCACAGAAGAGTGAATCAGTGAATCATTTATTTTTTAGCTAATGACGAAACCACAAGAAGTGAAGATGATTTCTGGAAGTAAATAGATACGACATTACCCCGAAAAAGACCGTAGGCCTATGTTGCCAGTTTTCTGATCCGAATAGGATTATTTCGAAAATTTATTTGAATGGAACTGTGTTTCCCAAGTGCGGATCTATTATAAGAAAGGATCAAATGTCACGCAAGATTGGGTCGGATGAAGTGGCAAGAAAACTCTTCGATCTTCTGTGATCGAAACGTGCCATTAAGATCAATGAACAACTCTACACGGCAGTTGTAGTTGCTTCCACTCAGACACACATTGTTGTGCCCTTAAGCAAATCCTAGTTAGACTTGTCGGTGTTTTCCAGTAGATTTCGGGCCCGGGGCATAATGTTTTCGTTTTGGGATAAAGCCGGCTTACTTGAGCCGTGTTCTATGATTTTCAAGCAGAATATCAAGGAACTATTTACAGCTCAAAATATTTTTGTAGATGCATCAAAGAACGATAAGAAATACAAAACGTTAAATCAGAAATCACAAAATTTTAGGGGTTTGATTCCGTTTTTGGAATTTAAAAGTTAAAAATTTATCGGCAGATATAATTTTTGAAATGCAAAAGATGTAAAACAAACTTCTATTCATTCATCCAATCACCTAGATATTATGGATCTAAGCCCACATTTTTTGTATTGCAATTTTATTTTATATTTTTTTGTATTCCTTCCCCTGTCGAAGAAGCCAAAACCCACATCAAGAATTTTATTGAACTTTGTCACCGCAGAAAGTCAATAACTGAGAAAATAAAGACTCTTCCTTGAACAAACACAACAGTAGAAGCGTAGACGTTTCCCCATTACCTATATAGACGAGTTTCTTATGAGTTCAGGAAAAAGCCTTTGCTATTCTTCATTCACTTTCAATGTTTGTATACATATTATATTGCCTGAGGGTATATGGATTTCATCTTCTCTAAAATTGATTTCTTTTCAAAAAGCTTTCCACTACGAGTATACCCCGAATGAAGAAAAGGATCATTATTTATGAATCTTATATATCAGACTTTATGTCAAACAAAACAGGAGGATAATATAAAAGAGTTGAGAGGTTATGAATATAGCCCATCCTTCATTTCTAGATATAGCAATGATGACGAATCCAAACCACACTTATTACTCTACAGATATAGATAGTTAACATATAAATATAATGGTATCATCATCTCGTATCGTATAGTGAAGCTTTTGGCACACCTAATATACAAAGAACGGAAGCTAGGATAATGCTCTGGAGTTTTGTTCGGCAAATCTCTTTTTGACAGAATGACAACAAAGACAAAGCCCAAAGTTTGAGATTCCTTTATATTGTCTTGCGGTGTGCCCTAGTTTCTTAAGTCATCGAAATGATGGAACAAAATTTCTGTATACAAAATATATACATACTAAGTAACCATCTTTGTGATGTCGCTGTTAATGCTGTTCTATGGAACGGAATTGGAGCGCATATGAGTTATGGTGACAGTAATTCAAATTTGTATAGCGACGCTTTAGCATCAGTGCGACGAGAAAACATTTATTATAAAAACAAAAACGTGAAAAGAGGAACAAAAATATTTTTAAAAAATGATCCTTTACAAAAGAGAGCTGAAAAAGTACAGTAGAGTTCAAAATACATTGGTTGAACTTATTTTTGTCGACAAAGATTTTTCTGTTTGGACATAAAAGGTACTGTATGGGTTCATAATGCTTAGTGGGTATCTTAGCAACAAATCCAAAACCAAAAATAAAAATCTACAAAAAAAATTCTCAAAATCAAAAATGGTGAGCCTCAAAAAACTTTTTAAAATTATATTTTTGGATGCCCAACATTTTTTAAACGAAAATTATTTTCTATACAAAATATTAGGATTGAAATTTTTTTTATTTCAGTTATTTTCCATACAAAATAGATTGAATTTTTTTTATTTAATACTCCTGAGAAGTTAATTTTTGTACAAATCTTATACAAAAATGAATTCTTTAGGTTTTTATGTGGGGGATAAAAGTTTGATTTTCCTTTTTCGCCGCCACTCCATTAAAATGGTTTTTTAGAAAGAAAATAAGTTTCCAACACAAACAATACAAACAGAATTTGGCAGCAAAAAAAGTAATTTTTGATGATATGCGTTTTCCAACATTCTTCGAAATTTTTGTACGAGAAAAATGTGTACTAAAAACATTTTTCAAAAAATCTCTCAGTGTATAATGCATATAACACATAGTTAAGCTTTGGTTAGGGTACCACCGAAATTCAGGTTTATCGGAATATTCTCGAATTAACCTAAATTCCGCGGACTGTTTTTAATGGCGAGATTCAATTTAGTGGAGTCATGGCGTCATTTGGTGCAACTGCCAAATCCACTAAAATTAATTTTTGCTAAAATCTGTCGGGGTTAAACCGATGTCATTCACTGTTTACGAACCATCCCTGTTTCAAATTACATAACTGTTTTAAGAGCTGAACGAAAAAGTTTCACCAGTGCAAGTGAGATAGGAAAATGAGAAATGTCAAACTTCAATAAAAAGCCCTTCCACACCATCCTAAAACAATGTCAAAAAATTTAAGAAAAAGATACATGTGTTAGATGGTGTATTTTCGTAAAAACTTGCTTTTAAAATTTAACTGGAGAAAATTGATATTTTAATTTTAAATTATTTGGTGCAATCAAAAAATTTTATTTTGCAATTTATTGAAGCATTACAATTTAAAAGCGTTTCGTCATCAGGTTTGTAGCTAAATTTTATAAAACAATAAAGCATATTTTTCCAACAATGTTTTTGAAATATGCTTACTAAAAACCTGACGACTGCAATAGTTTGAGAGTTTAGTCACAAAGCTCTCGTCTATGAAGAGCTTTTGCACTTTTAATTAATTATAACAAATTAAAAAAAAAATTATAAAAAATATATCTGCACAGCACTTTGAAAATAAAAGGCAAGTTATGAATAAAGCGTTACCCAATATCGAGGCTAGGTTATACATATGTACCTACATACCTATATACCTACCCAAATGCTGACTCTGGTCGAAAGGATTTAGCGTTGTGTGAATGTTTTTTTTTTTTTTCATTTCCGCTTACAATGCTTTATTGGCGGTCCTTGGTGGCATTTTTTAATTTGTAATATTTATTACTTTTGGTTTTTTTTTTCCTTCCAATCCAAAAGACGAATGAGAACAATTTTAATCCCTGGCGATTGAGAGATTTATGAGGTCATTGAATAAAAATATCATTTTTAAACAAGGCAACAATGTTTACTAAGTTCAAGTTTAAAATTGATTACATGGGTAATGCTTGGCAAATGTGCGCTAGTTATTTTTTTCAACCAAGTTAAAGTTTTTTTTGATTGGTTATGTTTGTGGCAGATATCATAGTAAAACAAATTTCTTAAAAAAAACCTTGATACAACAGTTAAGATTATAGTTATGTATTTGTTTATGGGTAACTGACTCTCATTGACTTCAGATGACAAATTCAGACCTTACATGAGCTGCTTTGAATTCCTGGACTGGGAGAATGACGCTTAAGTTGTGCTCGTGGATTTTATTGCAAAAATTCGCAAAAGGAAATACTTTTTGCAGATAAGTTGGCAAGCAAAGACTTCACGAAAGCCCAACAAATAAAAGCTTGGAAAAATATAATTTAAACAATATATTTTATTGAAAATGTTGAAGTATACAACTTTCAAATAATTTCAAGTTAAATAAATACGATGACATCTGGTTTTGAAGTCTAAGTAAAAAACAAATAATTGAATTTAAGAAAAAATATATACCTTAATAAGTTTTGGAGTCTGGATACTTAAAATGACTTAAACACTTGGATTAAATTAGGCTTTTGGGTAGGGATTTAGGTGTAGATACACAATGTGTGGAGCTTTTAATTTATTTTAAAAGACAAATTAGACTTTTTTGATTTATTTAATAAATATTAATACTTAAATGAGAAAAAATCATTAGAACGGTTATGTAACTTAACGAAAAAAAAATTGTAAAAATTAAAAAAAAAAATTTGAGTTTTGCCCCAAAAACGATATATTCGAAGTTTGAAAAAATTCAACCACATTTTTCGTCTTCTTCATTATAGTGATTTTGTGTCTACGAATGCAATACTTGTCCCTTATTACCTATAGTATGTAAAATAGGTCACAACCTCGAAAACTTACATATTTAAACAGTAAAATGTTCAAAGCGATTTTTGAGTGACTCCGGTAAACCGAAATGTTGAGGTGACATACAAACAAAATAAACCGGCAGCAAATTTTTTTTTTTTGTATAAGCTACATTATGTACCTTCAAACAACTGTTGTATAGTACTCCTAATGTACAACTGGATAGCGTGCAACTCAATTTATGACAAGGCACACGCGTTTTCCGTTCAGCAGGATTTCGTTTCAATCTAGAAAAAAGAAAAAAAAAACTTTTGTCTGTTGCACAATGAAGCCTAGAATTTAACCACGCTGCTCCTCCGGTTTCTCTTATGATATACTCGTAGGTATACATACTTCAAGTATTCTGAACAAAGCTGATTCCTCTGAAAGATTAAATTAATGTGGTACGGAAAACGACTCAAATGAATTTTATTCAGCGAAAACGACGACGAAAGCCGTACCAACTCATAGACAATTAGCAGAGTGAACGTTTCCATTTCTAATATGTCACTTGACTGTGATTTATGCTGCCTTGATGAACACGCAATTTATGCACATAGATACAAATCCATATGAACATAGTGAAGAGCATAAGCTACGAGGCATGATAAGATATAAGAACCGAATTCACAGACAGGAAAGATAGCTTTAAGGTTATTAAATACAATTTCAAGTGCAAAGTGCATGTCTTTAATTAGTACGAATACACGCGCTTTCATATAGCTACAGTTAGATTACAATTGTGTCGTAGTTACGCATAACATCTGTAATAAATAGTTTCTATTAATTTTTGAAATATTTTGTGCCAGGAAAGTTGCTGGCAAATTGCATGAACTGAACTTATCCCGTTTTCGTTGGCAATTGTACACACTTTTTTCAATTGGACTGATTTGTTACTTTTATTCCGTCTTCCATTTCATATTACAATATTATACGAAATGGAAGACGGAATAAAAGTAACAAATCAGTCCAATTGAAAAAAGTGTGTACAATTGCCAACGAAAACGGGATAAGTTCAGTTCATGCAATTCAAAGAATGCGTTTACTTCTAAACATGATTTAACCTTAATGAAAATTTAGAAATTTCAGATTTCAATCATGACAGGACCGAAAATGTTGCATACATTTTATCGAGAATAGAACTTGAATTACAAGTAAATAATACTACTACTACTCAGTTCAGCAAGAGTACGGCTACTTTTTAGAAAGAAGCATTTTTTTCATCATGAGAGAAATAAAAGGTCTGTTAAATAACTTTGTTATTTACAAAGTTCTGTTAAAGAACTTTGGTGAAACTTCAAGTTCTTTCTAAAGGGCAAGACTTGGTTTTTCTAATTTGTTACATTCAAGTTGTGATTTAAAGGAACATTTGGGCAAACGTACAACTTCTGTAGTTCAAAGCTGGTTTAAGAATGGAATTAACTTGAACCATATAGCTGAACCTCAAATAGCCGGCCAAATTCGAGGGATTCAAAGTGCTGAACCACATTTTAAATACTTGTACAACTGGTCTTAAGTGAAATAATAATTTTTGTACATGTAGATTTGAACTTGTAGTTCAGTTAACTAATTTTATACTTTTTATAATTTGTTCGTGTTGAAATTTACTGACTTTAGATATGACTCAAATAAGTGTTTTTTTTTCGTAATTGTTTGTTCTTGTTCTTCTTGAACTAAATTGTTCAATAGCGTAAATTGAACTTAAATGATCGATCACTCAAGCGAAGTAAGAACTCAACTCTAGTGCCAACCTTTATTTAGTAAAGATCTATTTCTCTAAAAAAAAATGTCCTATTCGGGCCACGCGATTAATTTACAGCAAATTTAATTTATAACCAATTCGGTTTTTTTTTGGGAAAAACCTAAAAACAAATGTCCTACATTTCTAAATGTAGGGCTAATATAACCCTACTTTTTGGCAGATAACTTGTACTTTTAAGGTTTTTTTTCGACGAAAAGCAGTTAGAAATCGAGTTTTTTGAAAAAAAAAAATAACTTTTTTTCATTTGTATCATTATAATCGATGAGAAAATTTTTAGGTTTATTTAGAAGGGTAAATCTAAGGTGTATACAATTTAGCTTGGTCCTCAGAAAAATAAAAATATTTTTTATACGCTTTGTACAATGTACACCCTCTTTTATTACTTCAGTTATGTATGTGTTTTTGAAAATTGTTGAAAAATAACATATTTCTATGTCATATGTCTAAATTATAGCGAACAAATTGAAAAAAACATTTATTTATTCGTTTAAAATAATTTGAAATTTAACATTATCCAAAAATTTATAAAATAATATTATTTAATTAAGATATATACATTTCAAATACAATAATTTCATTTATTCAGTTTTAATTAAATCCCCTCTGTTTTTAAAAAAATATTTCATTTAAATGCAGTGTAGCGACTGGTAAAAACTCCAACGGGACTCAAGGTTAGTAAAACATTCAAAAAAAGAAAATAGCCGCTTAAGATAAAAATCATATGTAATTCAAAAAAATAATTTTAAACAGCGAAAGGGAAATTCCCGTGAATGACAACGCAGATAATTTACATTTTAATAATAAAAATAGCCTTGAGAAAGGCTCAACAGCAACACACTTTGTCTGAATGAAGCCCCATCAACATCAATTAGATACTCTATAACATTAAACATTGTGAATAAAAGCTATTCGCACTGGCAACCCTTTGAATATTCAACAATCTATTTTCGTATGCTTTCACACTAATGTCGGCACTTAGTTGTTTCTATTTGACATTTTCACATGTATCACTCAATCTATCGGATCAGGCCAACCGGCCACTCCCTACTTGCCGGAAGGTGCTTCTATCTACAACATATCCACGCATGCCAAGCCATTATTGCAGTAGATACCTATAGGAATGTTTTCGTAGTACTGCCCTGAAAAAAATATAGAGGTACCTATGTTCTTGCATTCCCAGTCCTAGTATAGAAAGGAAGACACAACAAAATACTTAAACGAACATTTTTAGCCAAATAACAAAACCGCTAATTATAGCTGCATAGTGTTTGGCGTAGGTTCTGTGTTTTTTTTAAATATATGTTGTGATGGTGAACGCGTAAAATTGCGTTTTGTTTTAATACCGTTCTATTTTCCTCCATATACAGTGCTGTCAACAAAATTGGTAAGCTATGAAATGAATTTAAGAAAATCAAAAAATAAAACCTCAAAGAATAACAAGACATTAACTCAATAAGCCATTATTCATTCAAAATACTTCAGACATTTTTAAATAAGATAATTTATTAACTTAATAAGAATTTCTCAAAACTCATAAAAAACATAGAAACCATTCCACTACAAGATACAAGTTGTGTAGACTAATTAAACAGTCTCAATCAAGGAAAAATCGTAAAAGAACAGGAGTTGTAGTTGCTGAAGATATGGAAAAACTACTTTCGCAGGTTCTATAACGGTGATGATTAACCAAGTTCCGCTTCTAAAGCCAGAACAATTCTACTAAGGCGACTTAGGCTAACTATTCTGCGCTGGAGCTGAGGGACAATCTTTCAAAGATCTGTCCAATAAATTCCAATAACTCAGATACGCCGACGATTTTAGCATAATTGGAAGCACACAGCTGGACTTGAGTGCGCAGTTTTGAACATTGAGAAAGAGATGAAGAAAATAGGTTTAGTTGTCAATGAAGGTATAAGACCAATATGGTGTCATCAAAATAAAAGTTCTGAACGACGTCGTTCTTTTACAGAACGTCACCATAGACAGCTATAATTTTGAGGTAGTTGAGGATTTGGGGGCATATTCATATACGTCTGACAAGTTGTTTCTTTGTCTCTTCTAAGCTAACCTTTGTTGGGCCGCGGCATTTCTCCGCTTTAGCCGCCAACCCTGGAGATAAAATCTGAGACAACCACCACCTTCAGTCTCAGTACCTCGCGCCACATACCTTTCCATATCCTTCACGCCCGCGCTGTGTTGAAGAACATATAAAGGGTACACCATCCCCTTGAGCGCGCGCAAATTATTAAAAAAAAAAAAAAAAACCTCGAGTTTATGTTATTCATAGACAATTTAGACCCGGGTCCAAAAGATAAACTGGAGCGCAATCTTTAAAAGGGGTTGACTCTTTGACTTAGTTGTTTTTTTTTTCTATCTGTCAAAAAATGGATTGAATTTCAATGGATTGACAGGCAATAGTACTCAAATTATAGTAGAATTCTGTTACTAAACAGAGCTGCCAAATTCTTTATGTATAGCAGCTGTTTTTAACCTGTGTGTAAAGATTAGACTCTAGGCCAGTTGGACTGGGTTCAAAAGTTTGACTATGAATATGCCCCTTTGTCTATCAGCGACCGCTATTAATTCAGACCACGACACAACCGCTGAAATAAACGAAGAATAACTTGCCAATCGCTCTAGTTTGTTTGAACTATAAGAAAGTAGGAAGGTAGCAAAGTCCTCTTTCGAGCTTCTTATAATCCCGGTTACTACATATAGCGCAGGGGAATAAACATTTTCAAAATTGATGAGAACGCTTTAGGATAGGAAAATTCAACGGGTGATTTTTGGTTCTGTCTGCAGAGAGAGTGTATGAGAACATATAACATATAACTGTAGGGCTGTACAGCGTCACTGACTTGGAGACCTCTAGAATGTTGATTGAGAACCTGGTTAGACCAAAAGTGTAGCGCCACCTTACGTTACATGTAAAAAGTTTTTAAATCTCTTCAATAATTATGTTAATAGAATCAAGTAAGGGAAGCAATAATAACGAAACATACAAAACATTTGAAACTAGCACAACTAGATTAAGAATATTACTCCTACTCATGAAATTATTTCAAAATTTTTAAGCAACACTGTTCAAGCCGGTACATATTTCAATTTTATTTGAATGGTATTTAGGATTAGATGGGATGCTGTCAGTTTGGCTTTGCTTATATCTATGTCGGGGGCTCCGTGAATTCAAAAGTCGATTGCTTTCTCCTTTTCAGGATGGTGACGATGACTCTCATGTATTAGATGTTGATGATGGCGGTGACAGAGACGATGACGTCTGCAATAGCTGGGGCTATTATCTGTTTGGTATTTTAGTCTAAAACGAATAGATACACAGATTGTTGTGCAGACACAAATGGCCATCTACATATGTCACTGATGATATTTTGTGCTTAATTTTTCTCACTATAAAAATAGATACAAGTTCCATGCAAATTCATCAGTCACGCCTCGTTCCACCCACTTATATCATTTTTGTTGCGGAAAGGGTGGCGAGTATCAGTGTCAACAGTGGAGGTCATTTCAGTTTAGTCCGTTCTGGAAATAGATTCTCATTTGCAGAGAAAAGGGAACTCGCTGCCAGAATGACAAAGTGAATGGAGTGCATTTGCAATTTGTTTTCATGTATAGAGTTGCCTTCTGGTGGTTCTTATAGATTACCATGATGTTTCTGATATCTTCTTTTTGTACATATGTATGTACTTTAAAAAAAAAAGAGAACTGTTGAGAAAGGCAAACAGTGACATGATAGTTCAGCGTGCATGAAAAGATGTTTTTTATTTCGTCAAAATACTTGATCATCATTGTTGTCGCAGTCAGGTTCAGTTCCCGTCATCATCATCACCACACCGCACCACCAAGAGCCATCACTGCACACCGGACCCATTCGATGTTGGTTGCACTCGAGTACTTAATGGGGCATTGCCGATGAATGATGCTACAAGGATAACAAATTGTATGCCGTTTTGCATTTCTATATTGATTTTGATGGCACATGATGGGGTTCTGAGGAATGTTATTTTGCGGGAAAAACATTTAAAGGGCATAGGTGAGAAGGTTATATTGAAATAAAGATGGGAGTATAATATTGCTCTACACACATAGTATTCTTATAACGATGACCCATGATAATTTCATATAGTATACTATATAAAGTCATCGGAATTATGATTTTTTATGAACTATATTTACATTTAATACCTAGGTACTTGTAGTTGAGGTTCAAATGTAAGCAGGGGTATACCAGAAAACTCCTAGTCCCATTTTGAATTGAGTGCATTTAAAAATTTATATTATTTTGGTGATTACTGTTTTTAGAGTGTTCTTTTATTAAAAAAAAATATTGGAATGCTTACTAAATGCCGATGTGAACGAAATTGTAATTGAAACAGATATGAAGAACGAACAACTGTTTATGATGCATATTTATGTTATTTGTGGGTATTAATAAATTACTTTGAGTCTAATATATGTACATAAAAATAAAAAAAAAACTTATTCTCATATAATTGTCATCTTTCACCTAGCTTTTATCATCTGTCATTCTTCATATACTACCTGTCATCTGTGATTTGTCGGCGCAGGGACATAAGTCCCCGGGACATAAGTCCTGAATTTTTTTTCCCCAGTAAACTGGGACATAAGTCCCGAATGCGTTTCGGGACTTATGTCCCACCCTATTGAGTCATAAGCCCCTAATATTTTTGCTAAAAGTGGGACATAAACCCCAAAATAGATTTTTGTGATTGAAAGTACCTTGGGTGGCCCGCTTCGCAGTCCCTCAAGATTTTAACTACCTTTTTCGGGGACACACCCGCTCACGCGATTTCGTCGCTCCGCTTAGGGTATGTTAAGTCGCCAGGCAGGCGCCAATGTCAACAATTTTTTTGTTCGAAAGTTCCTTGGGTGGCCCGCTTCGCGGGTCCTCAAGATTTTAACTACCTTTTTCAGGGACACACCCGCTCACGCGACTTCGTCGCTCCGCTTAGGGTATGTTAAGTCGCCAGGCAGGCGCCTTAAATATTTCTATATATGCTCATGCAAAAATATGCGTGGGACATAAGTCCCGACAAAAATTTTCGGGACTTATGTCTCAATAGGGTGGGACATAAAAGTGGGACATAAGTCCCGAAAAAAAAATTCGGGACTTTTGTCCCGGGGACTTATGTCCCTGCGCCTGATTTGTCATTTGTCATACAATAATCTAAAATCACCTGCTGTTTGTCATCAATCATCAGCATCTGTAATCTATCAATTGTACTTTACATCGAAAAACGATTAGTTCCAATATTTGAAGCGAAAGTTATCAGAAGAACATAGGTTTAACATACAATGTTATGAAGTATTACTCAGAGCAAAAACTTAGGGCCAGTAAGTTATTGATAACTAGGCTAGATAGTCATAAGTCTCAATGAAAATAAAAATGAATTCATAAAAAAGAATAGCAGTTCATTTTCGAAGCTCGCACGATCACTTAACGAAATTTGCATCAAAACAAATTTAAATATTTTATTGATTTTGTTAATTAGGCTCTTTTGGTCTTTTTGGTTTTTGAATGCGAATAAATAAATAAAAGATTTTATTCTATTCTTTCACCCAACGTTTCGTAAGAGTTCCTTACTTCTTCAGGGGATATTGTTCTTTATTGATTCTGTTTTAATAAATACAAAAAATAGTTCAATACATAATTTTCTTTAAATAAATAATTAAACACTTTCTTACACTTGTACTAATTCATCACATTAAAGTTACTACCCCAGTATTGCATCATCCCGGCGGCGCACTGACACAAAATGAAAATAAATAACAAATAATAATAATGAAATAAACAAGCAAAAAATAATAATTTAATTAGACAAGAAATGACATTTATATCACAGCTTAAATTCAGGTATTTTAGCCTAAGACTTCGAACACATGAATCAGTATATGCTAGTCCATATAGGAGATGTGATCAAAAACTAAGGTGACTTTTTGAATTACACACAAAGCGTACACTCTAATTTCAATTTTTTTGTTGTGTTGGTATACTCGTCCCGATCATATGTTCACAGTTTAGACAGTTTTTATGTGAGAGCTAAAGGTTAGATTCGTTTTTCGTGCAGAGTTTGTATTAGTTTTTGTGTAAACAATATTAAAATTTCAAAAACTCATAAGCTCTACCTAAAGCTTTTTAGAAAAACTTATTACTGCTTAAATATAAAAGTGTAAACTTCATAATCAAGTGTAAAATAGTATTTTATTGAGTTATATTATTTTTATTGCAAAATGTATGCATACCTACATATATTTTATTTGAGTGAGCAAAACAAAAATTCAAAATTCACTTGGTGTTATTATTTGGAGAGTTCATCTGGTCGTGGAATATGTATTTATATGTCAAATCTGTATTAGAATGACAAAAAAAAACTCATGAGCTCTCAAAGCTGATGTGGGTACGAATGATAAAAGCTTTACACGAAGCAGGAGAATGCACCTCTTCGTGTAAATAAATACTCGACAAGAAAATAGTACCGCAGATTGAAGGTTCTGATTAGCTATTTGGCATGCGAACGGGGAGGGAAAACTCACACCCGAACCGGTTCCCCACAATACAACTGCCTACGCTGCGATACTTTTGTCACCTGGAGTAGGAGATCGCACGTCTCCGAATGATAAGAAATGTGAAGATTCATCAAATCAGCCCACCGTCTGCCTACGCACGTCTGCTTGCTCGCACACACCGCACCGATACCCCGAGGGTGATATCATTTCAACACGTCCAAAGAAAAGCAAGCACTGTACACGAAGGGCACTGATCAATCACCTGGCATGCGAACGGGGGATGCACACACCACGGACCAATTCCCCAGGGATTGATTCCCCCTCCGGTACAATACTAAAATCACATGGGGCCCATCCCCAAATGTTACCGAAGCGACTAGCCGTTTGTACACACACACTCAAATAAAAGCCAAACACAAGTCAGACTCCCTCTCTCTTCCATTGCAAATAAAATAAATTAAAATATTAACCTAAAAGAAGTTTAATTTGCTCAATAAAAATATCATAATTACGAAATATAAAACTAGAAAACGTAATTAGTAAGCCAAGGAAATTAAATAATTATAAACGATTATTTATAATATAAAAAGGAAAAACAGTTACGCGGCGGCGCAACGGCGCAACGGCATGAAAATAAAAAAAATATAGTGGATACACAAATTTTAGTATTGGAAGTGCGAACTAAACTCGCAAGCTCAGTGGTTTAATTATAAAATATGATATAACTCAATTTTTCTTATTTCCAGATGTTATCCGTCCATCTTTCAAAATTAATAACTTATTATTAAAACAATGGCACAGCGCTTCAAAAGCATGAGCTTCACAGTTAAACGGTTGGAACTTCACTCGATGAAACTGTCTGTATTTTCTTACTGTTCGTTGAGTTTGTCTCTCTCCCTTACTCCTCTCTCACACTATTTTGCCATAGCGAGATTGCGTATGCGAGAAACATATTGAAGCAAATCATGCAAGCTCTACAGTAGACTTTTGAAGTACCAGTGCCAGAATGCATTGAATAAATAGTATAAAGACAAAACTGATGTGAAACAAAATTAGGGACAACAACTGGAGCAGTCGAATCGCTTAGAGGAAGGGAAACGAAATAAGACAGGGGAAAAAATATGTATTGCTTTGCGTAAAAAGATAATTTTTCCAGTTATTAAAAAAGGTGACCCTAATCAATTACAAAATCATGAAAATCTTTCACGGCGCAGCGTCATTCTTGACAGGCTCTCAAGTTGGACACAGCAAACCGAATTACTCAGTGAGTACCGCACAGACTTTAAGACTCTTGATTATATTTGCTTTCATAAACCATTACCAGATCATATCTAAACAAATAAAAGAGCTTGTACCTACGCACTCGAACAAAAATCTCTCAACGCTCTCGAAAATAAATAATACGCTGATCACACCAAACCCAAAACTCGGTTTTCGTGAAGTTGATTTGAGGTGATAACTTCATTTGAAATCAAAAAACGAATTGCAGCCACAACTTTTCGTAAACCACTAGTTTTATATTCAACCATGTCGAAAATATGTTCTTGTTTTCTTAACTTAAAAAAATCAACTGTGGAAATATTTAATCTACTGCTTTTTTGCCAATCTGTCTCATCTACCATCCCCGGAGGAAACACGTTTGCGATATTGCGACAGCGCAATATTTAGCAGTTTTACAACAGTTAAATAAAAACTAAAAAAGAACTTTTTTTTGAAAAAAAATAATAGGTGGAATCATTATACTTATAGCAAACACCACACATTATCTACAAGAATAAAATTAATATCATATTAAGTTCTTCTTAGCTCAACAGCGTAGCTTTTTAATTCAATTAAGTTTATAACCTAATAATCCGTTTTTATATACATATGTAGGTAGGTACATAAAACAGCAAATTTAATATGCCCAGATCTATCCATCATAGATCATAGCCACTTTCAATTCCCTAAACCCTAAACCCTAAAAGACTCAAAACAAAAACTTTCTCAAAAAAAACCTTTAACAAAAGCATAAATTACTTAAGCAACACTTAAAGGCTCTTAGTCCCCTAGAGGCTTAAAATATATATTCAGCAGGCGCATGCATAAACACAAATAAACAAATCAAAATGAAAACATTCATTAAATATTCAACTTAGTGGCACATCTCTTCGGAAATCCAAACAAAAGCTTCTCAATAGACATAGGTAGATATCTAAGTAGTGCATATAGGTATACATATGTATAAAACTTTCCATAAATAACTCACACCTCAACTACCAACATTATAACACCTTAAGGCTCTTTCCTGAGTTTGTCACGCGCGTTTCCGCGTCACACTTCAATTCGTAAAAACATAAACATAATAGTAAACACTCGTCTGGTCATTTCACTTACCCCACAAAGTATATATATATTTTTTTATCAGAACGAACAAAAAAAATAGTAATAAATTGAGGGAATCATCGCCAACATACCTGAAAGTAGAATAAATAAAAAAAAAGAAATTAAAACAAACAAACAAACCAGAAAAGATATTTTACGAACGATGATGATAAATGGCTTTCTTACAAGAGATATAGAATAACCTAGTGACACCTTGCGATAAGGGGAATGTTTTTTTTGTTTCGTATTTCTATGATTTCGTGACTTAGAGAAAAAAAATGATTTCTTACAACCCATATATTATGTATATCAAGCTGAAGTGCAAACGGGCAGATATGCATATTCTTACAAATTTTTAGTTTTTTTTTTTTGTTGGTAATGAAAGCAAATCAAATCTCATGGTAGCTATATTCAAGGTGGGTAATCAATCTTCGTTTAAAGTTTCTTTTACTTTTCTAGGTATCTTCGTAATTAAAATACGTCATTCTTGGAAAAAACGGTCGGATAGGTTAAATAATAACTTTTTGTTAGTTCTCTAACTCTAGCCCATATACATACAGGGTCTTTTTACTACAACAAAGTCTTTTGCAAAAAAAAATATACATATATAAATCTATTTTTTGAAACAGTGCACACAGATCGGCTAATACCAAATTTTAGATAACAGAGGCAATCTTGCTGCATAATAGCCTATTACATTTTTTTAAGTAAAAATTTTAATCAGCAGTCATACTTCAAACACCTTGACTACATGCTTACACTCTCATAAGATCTTGAATCTCCATCGAATGATGAAATCGTTGGATTAAAGATCAATACCCGAAAAACAAAAGGGATCAGCCCTGAAACTTCTGCCTCTGCTCAAGGCAGACAAGGTGACAAACTGCAACCCAGTCAGTCAAAATTTAACAAGAGATACAGCAACAAAAAACTACTGGCATTTACTTTACTTTTTTCCCAGTCAAATTTTACTTGACAAAATAGTATGTCCTACTCAAAGGCAGGGGCGCTGATGTTGTTATTTTCATTTTATATGTTGGTATGTTCGATTTTGTCATCTTAAGGCTGGTTACTCACCTGTATTTTTAAGGCGGAGTTTATAAAAAAATCTTTTTGACTGAAGTCGTTTTAAATGATTATAATTTTTGAGAGATGAACTAAATTAACAAACTCATGAAAAGTTCAGCGCCAATCAAACATCAAAATAGTGAGAGCCCGCTGTCAAATAAAATGAAAATGTCGAAAAAAAACACGAAAGGCTTACGAAGATGAAATAACAGTAACAACACGTTGCTATGATTAACAACAGCACGTTGTTGTTATTGTTATTTCGTAGTCACGATTTTTTCGAATTAGTCTACGTTATCAACAAAACTCACCTATTGTCTCTACTGACGACGGAACAGAACTAGATATTAAAAGGAAAGCAAAGGCTGCGTTTGGTATGCTGTCCAAAATATAGAAAAAACTATAAGCTTAAAGTCCAAGCTACGACCGTTCCACTCCAATGGACTTGGAAAGTCACAAGAAGGCTGCAAACCTTCTTAAATAGATGTTTGCGCATCGTGTGCGGGAGAACGTTACTCGGGAAAATGAGTTACGGGAAAACGTAGCCAACTTACTGGAACGCCAAACCAAATCTTAACGCACCAGGCACCACCCAACAAAAGTAAAATAGTTGCTGGTTTATGTTGTTGAAAAAAATTTCATGAGCCAATACGTGCTATTCAGTGGTTTATTTTTAATAAGTTTTATTTTCTCTCTGGACTAAAAGTTATACCCAACAGAAGTTTCTATTTATTTACTTATTAAAACGATTTGTTGGAAAAACTTCTTTAGCTAAATGGAGCGAGAAATTCTGTCTGAATTCGATAATCTGACATTGAAGTTTACTTTCCAAAAAAAAAAAAACAACAACAAAACACACATTTTGTGTAATACTTTTATTGGATAAAACGTGTAAAGTAAAACTAGCAAGCAATAAAACAGTTGGTTAAGAAGAGGAAACAAACTTTAAAATGATATTATAGTTCTCCTCAGTTTCGGTTCAGTTATGGTCAATCTTTCCAAGAAGGTTTTTTTTGGGGGTTGACTTGCAAGAAGTTGATTGGAGCACCTACAGCTTGGTTGTTGCCAGCAGCAGGAAGTTGTAGATATCTCTCCTGACCACAACTGACTAAAGATGGACGGACGTTACCGTAAAGAAGAATTATATGTATTTTCTTTTTGAATGATTATATAAGTTGCCTTCAGTGAAAGTTCGTAAACTCGTTTACTTTACAGAGAGTTAAAAGTTGATTGTCTTATTGAAAAAAAGTTATTTCTCAGTCTTTGGAAAGAGACTTTGAAGGGGAATTCGATTAGTTATTTTGAAGTTTGCCCATACATTTAGTAAAATGTTATTAGTTACACAAATTCTGTACACAAAAGATTTAATTGACAACATGGTTCGGTGGGTTTTGTTTGAAAGAAGTTTTTTTAAAATAAAATATCGAAACCCTCCCAAAATATCGTTGAAAGTTATTATAGGGATTTCAATATAATTAGTTTTATCCTTCCGCTGAACGATTATGGTTGTGTACACGCTTGAACAACGCTGTGAAATATTGCGACATTACTTTGAAAATCATGGTAATGTTGCAAAATGTGTGAATGTGATTTTGCCAAAAAAAAATCATCTTTTCAGATGAAGCTCATTTTGATCTTGGCGGGTATGTAAACAAGCAAAATTGTCGCATTTGGGGCACAGAAAACCCGCACGCATACATTGAAAAGCCGATACACCCAAAACGAGTCACTGTTTGGTGCGGATTTTGGTCCAGAGGCATATCTAATTGGGCCATTTTTCTTCGAAAATGAGCAAGGAGTAGCCGTTACAGTCAATGGCGATCGTTATCGGGCCATGTTGATATTCACAAAAATTGAAGAGGAAGATATCGGCAACATTTGGTTTTAACAGGACAGCGCTACGTGCCACACAGCCGAAGCTACACGCGATGTTTTGCGTCCTGTTTTTGAAGATCGCATTATCATCCGCAGAGCTGATGTCGTTTGGCCACCTCGGAGCTGCGATTTGACACCGTTGGACTATTATTTGTGGGGTGCCGTAAAAGATAAGTGCTACGCCGACAACCCAGAGACGCTTTAAAGGACAATATTCATGAAGCCATTGGATTGGCTGCACACAATCGATAATGTGCTTAATGTGCTTAAAAATTGGACCGATCGTGTAGGCTACTGCATGGCCAGCCGAGGCAGCCATTTTAACGAAATTCTTTTCTATTACTAACCGGAAGGATTGTACTTTCAAATAACAAAAAAAAAATTAAGAAAATATTCAGTAGTTTTTTTTTAAAGCATTTTCAAAAAAAAAGTTTTTTCGCGGACCCTTTATTTGCAAACGATTCTATAAAAGGCAGTAGGTTTTTTAGGGGGTGAATTTTGAAAAAGAAATTAGGGAACTTTTATACTATTTTAATTTTGACGTTATTAAAAAACAAACATGGTCTAAAAGACCAATGTTTTATAAAATCAAACTTCATTTTGTTCTGAAAAATGCATTGAAACTCAAAAATAATCCAAACTTCCTGATTCAATCTGGATCGAGAAATTCAAACTGAATTCGAACGTCTGTCATTGAAGTTTACTTTGCAAAAAGAAAAGAAAGAGACTTTTGTGTGCATTTATTTGGATAAAACACGTAATGGGAACTTCTTGCAAGCAATAAAATATGTAGTTGGTTTTAGAGGAGAAAACAAACTTTAAAATGCTATAGTTAACAGTTCCGGTTGTTGAGCTTATATGGTCGCTCTTTCTTATATTGGGTTTTGGGGTTGGCAAAAAGATGGTTTTGTCTATTTTGACATTGCTCCCTGGAGCAAGTTGTGCTTCTTGACCACCACAGATGCTCAGACAGATATTACCGTAGTACTACGTACATATAATGAATAACTAAATTGCCTTCAAGGAGAATTCGTTAACTCGTTTGCTTCACAGAGAAAGTTCAGAGTATACTGTTTATTGAGAAAAGTTATTTTGTCTTTATATGGGAAAACTGAAACAAAGTTTTGCTTCTTTTTTTAAAGTTTATCTGGCTATAGTAAATTGTTTTAAGTTATACAAATAGTATAAAATTTATAATTGATAACAAAAGACGTTAAAAATAGATTCTTGTTATTTCTTAAATTCTTGTTATTTCTTAAATGATATCGTATGTCAAAAGGGATGACAAGATTTATTTGGAAGTAATAGGTTTGAAAGCAGTGTGTTATGTTTACACAGCTTTCTGTTATTTGAATAATCGTTTGATTGATAATAGAATCTACAAACATACAATCACAGGCATAAATTAAGACTAAGAAATAAATGAAATACAATGAAATCAATGGAAGTCTACTGTCCACTCACACTCATGAGGCGTAAGAAGAACCCGCATTGGTGGCTCCAGCGACTGGAGATGCTCAGAAAGGACTGCAGAAAACTCATTTTGGGATTCCTATAAAGAGTCTCTAAGGAAATAAGGAGAAACAATTGAGGAAAACCAATAGATCCTACTGGAGATTCTTCTGCGGTTCAAAAAAGGAAACTTTCAAAGCATCTAGATTGAGTAAAATCATCATCTCAACAACTTCAAGCCAATGAATATTGACAGTATGGTATTTTCAAAATTGTGAAAAAATTGATTTTTCAAAAACTTTTGTAATTCGGGCTATTCTTACATACGGTGTTTCTATATGGTGGACCGCTCTGGATACAGCGAGAAATTATGATAAGCTAAAGAAGCTCCAGCATTCAGCATGTCTATGTATAAGCGTATAACTTCGCTTCCGCAGTGTTTGATGTACTGCTCAATCTGGCACCACTCAATATATTCAGTAAACAGACACCTCAAAGGTTCCTCACAGCGAATCAACAATGAAAAAGGCAGTTCTGTTTTTCAGAATTTATTGGGATCAACCCTAAGTATACGACTACACTATCCAAAAACTTTCAAGTATCCATACCTTTGAGATTAATCTGGGAGGACATGTAATCCTGAAAGATAATTGCATACTTTTTATATTGATCAAAAACTGATGACGGGGTGTGTGGAAGTGTGAATTCAAATAAGCTTATCTAAGCAGTTTCTCTTACGTCTTCTTAATCATTATAGTGTGTTCCAGCCGAAAATTAAAGAAGTTCTGTCTGGACTTGGCTTAAGGAAAACATAACATCAACGTCAGATATCCGCATTTTTTCTGACAATCAGGCTGCCATTAAATCTCTTGATTCTGTAACATATTGCGGGAACTGCCGATCATATCTCACAAAAAAAGTTTTTTTTTCTCTCAAAATATATAGGTAGTAGTTCAACATTCGTTCTGATGTACGTACTCCCGAAAAAAAAGAACATCACTGTTCTACTGTACTTAGTAAATATTGGTATACCCATCGCTACCCAGCATGCTCATGCTATGAGGAGAACAAACTTTAGGTGGAATAACATCACAGCATCGATAAATCGACCTTAAACAGATTGCATATTAGTTCCATAATAGGTGTCATAACGGGGCAATGTCTAATTGGGAAGCACTTAGCACGATTGGGTTCATTTTGCGATAACTTCTGCAGAAGCAGTATGGACATGGAAGAGGAGGAAACAATTTCTCATCTCATCTTATCTGTACGTACTTACTTACTTGGGTGCTTAGACCTAATGTGCGTTTCATAAGAAGTTCAAAATACTTAGACGAGTAGAGAGAAAATCTCAAGATTCATTTGATATTCCAATGGGCCAAACTATGGCCTAGTGTGTCTGTTGTGCTAACAGCCAGAAGATGGCAAAAAAAACTAAAGTATTTATGAATTGAAAGGGCGTTAATAGTAAATAAGAAATACGAGTATCTTTAAAAGTTGTCCGGGTTGGCTATCACAATTTTCTGTTTGTTTATACAAATAAAGTTATTTTCGAGTTTGAAAAAGCTATTGCATGACATTGTAAGTAGGTATTTTCGATTTTTAGCATTTTTTTAGTTTTTTTTTTAGAAAATTGCTGCTGCTAGTTAAATGGTTAGAAAAGCACACCCATTTCCCCATTTTAAACTTATCCAAATGCTCTAGTCTTTATCATATACAAAACACTCTGCATTAGAAAATTATTTGTTTCACTCGGTCAAAAAGCGTTCTATATAATATTGTAATGTACCTACCTACCTGTTAATGAAGATCTTAAAAATAAATTTTTTCTTCCATCAATCAGTACCTATAGAAAATAACGTAAAACTCATCTGAGAACATTGTAAATACTGCTTAAATTCCATATTCGAAGGGTAGTGCCTTAAATTAGCTTTAATTTTTCGACATAATGGCAATAAAACTTTAAGAGCTGTGGCTTCTTCCACTAGCAAGTAATCTTCTTCAGACAATTAAGCAATCGAAACCCTTTCAAATTTCAACACCTTTCATCTACAACACTGCTTTTAGTCAAATCTTCTAAACTACACTGAGTTACAAAACAAACTGGCGCACCTTGAAATTTGCAATACCTTGAAATGCATTTAAAAAAAAAAAACATGTTTTTTATGACAGTATTGTTTATTAACATTTAACATAACTAATTCAAATTAAAAAAAAATGAGAACTTTCAAATAAAACATAAAAAAAAGAAAATAGGCAAATATTTTAATCTTTTATTATTATTTTTTTTTTCTTAACGAGTTTTTGTTGACTTATAAGTGGGTATTGCCTCCCCTAGCATCTACCGAAGCTACAATTCGCCTTGGCATACATACCTTGAATAAGGTTTTTACGATTGCGTCATCTAAATTATCAAACTGTTCGATCAAAGCAGATCTCAGCCCACTGAGTGTCTGGAAGGGCAGGCCGCTGTCTTACTATTTTCCCAGCAGGTCCCATACGTGTTCGATGGGATTCATGTCTGGGCTAATGGCAGGCCAAGCCATCACATCGATTTCCACATCTTCCAAGTAGTCCGTAACGCACCTGGCAACGTGAGATCTAGCATTTTCGTGCATCAGCAAGAAGTCTTCGCCAATAAATGGTGCGCACGGAACCACATATTCCTCTAGAATTTTGCTGATATAATAACGATGAAAGCTCAGTTTTTCCGTGCATAAATATTCCTGCCCACACCATGACGGCACCTGTTACGTCCATCTGGTGAGCGCAGATAAAACCTGGTCTCATCAGTGAAGATAATTCTAGCCCAGTCGGCATCAGTCCAATCTTGGTGAAGGCGAGCAAATTCTATCCGACGTCATGGGCTGTGCTGTACCGTGAGTCTTGGTACACGAACAGGTCTTCTTGCTCTCCGGCCACTATCCACTAAACGCCGCACCGCCTAACCGTTTGAGCACACGGCACACAAATATAATGCTAAACTAAAAATAATAAAGTCTGCTAAGGGGTTGGCCGTTGCGCGATGGTGGTCGCCTGTCAACCTTCACAGGTCACAGGTTCGATCCCTGCCGTAGTTCTAGGTCATGTTTTTATTCCATTATCATTGATCATTGTTGGGCCGCTGGTTTACTCATTACATGTTGTTCAGGCATAACACTAACAACATGTGATTGAGTAAATACTAGTATGCCCAACAAATATGACAATGAACAAAATAATGCGAATTATAAAGGGACATTGATATAAGACACGGCATTTCTCCGCTTTAGCCCAGCCGCCAACCCTGGAGATAAAATCTGAGACAACCACCACCTTCAGTCTCAGTACCTCGCGCCACACACACCTTTCCATACACCTTTCCCTTTCCATCCCTATCCTTCACGCCCGCCCGTGTTGAACAACATATGAAGGGCATAGCGGCATATTATCAAAATAATATCACATCAAAAAGGGAGACTACGCCACCTTTTTTGTACCTCAATTTATATATATGTACGTAGGTAGGCAAGAGTACGATAACTCAGGTGACAAAGTTTAGTTTAAACAAGTTTAGGTAAAACAGTTAAAAAAAAGCATTTTTTACTATGGGAAGGTTGGTCTTTCTCCCCCGCTTAGGCGGTAGGGGCAATTTAAAAAATATGTACGTTAAATGGAAAAAAATTAATTAAAAAATAACGGTAAAACTTAAAATTAAGTATTATAAGTAGGCTTTTTAAAAGCCAACATTCCATTCTATTAGCCAATTTTTAAATCAAGTCAAAACTATGCATAGTTTTTGAAAAATTTAATTTTAAACTCGAAGTTTGAGTAAAAAAAAAGTTAAAAAACATTTTTAATTTCAATATTTCAAAACCATAAGTTTATATAATTTGTTGCTCTTATTAATTGTCAATTAAAAACTGAAAACTAGATGATTTTATACCTTTTAGTTTTTGAGAAAATTGAAAATAACCACAACTACTATTTTAATTTATTTGTTTCTTTTTTTGCTTGAGTGGTCTTATTTTAATAGTAATAAGAATAACTAAAATGTTTACCTAGAACCTTCGTTTGCGCATGACGTGTTCATCCCTTTCGTTCGTTCTAATAAATAATAACCATTCCCAAACGCGACAGATCGCCTGAACCCGGGGACAATTGCTTGTCCTCGGATAAAAAACTGTGTTCAACAATGTTGTCTACAAATCGCCCTTCTAAAAACCCTTATATCAATAAATTTACTCCTCTTCAATGTCATCCAGATACTGATAATTCAGATATGGATGATACAGAATCCATTGTGCAAAAAAAAGTCTATGTGCCACCCATAAAAGTGTTACAAAAATCGCCAGAATATGTGCATAGTGTAATGAAAAGCCTTAAAGTTGCAAACTATTCAATAAAAAAATTATCAATTGGAATCAAAATTATGTGTGATACAATGGATTCATATAACATTGTTCTTGTTAAACTAAAAGATGAAAATTGCCAATTTTTTTCACATGATCTTAAAGGCGCCAAAAGTTTCAAAGTTGTTTTGTATGGCTTAGAAGATATAGACACTAGTATTCTCAAAGCTGAACTCACTTCACTTGGACTAAAGTGCATCGAAATAAAAAAAATCACCAAAAAATATGATCAATACACTGATACTTTCTATCTTGTGTCCCTTGAAAATGGTTCTATCAAGTTAAATGAATTAAAAAAAAACTATCGCTCAATTTTGCACACGCAAGTGAATTGGAACTTCCAAAGAAAAATAAAGGGTAAAGTTACTCAATGCCATAATTGTCAAATGTTTGGTCATGGACAAAGAAATTGCCACATAAAAACATTTTGTGCTATTTGCGCTGGCTCTCACAATACGGCCGAATGCAATAATGCCTCTGCACATAAATGTGCCAACTGCAGTGGAAATCACAAAGCTACTGACCCGACATGCACTAGCAGAGCAAGGTACATCGAAATTAAAGAGAGGTCATATGGGAGAAGATCTGATACACTCCCAAAAGTTTCGTTTGCTCCATCTGTACAAGCTTCTGCTTCTTGGAATACTCCACAAAAACCGGTTTCTGTTGCTTCGATGATTGACTTTCCATCGCTACCGCAACGGCAGCAGCGAAAGGTCAATGCACCGTGCAAACAAAATTCAAGCATGAAAGTGCAAAATTCAGCATCGACAAGTAATGCATGGATAAATAGTATGTATACTACTGCTGATAACAACCTCAATGTTCCTAACAACAACTCTTCACTCTTCTCCATCGAGGAACTGAACTCCCTGTGCATGGAAATGATTACAAGTTTGTCTGTTTGTAAAACTAAATTAGATCAATTTGAAGTGATCGCACGTTTAGCTACTAAGTTTTTGTATTCAAAGTCTAATGATAAGTAAAATGGCAGACACTCATCTAAAAATTATAACTTGGAATGCTAAAGGTATACGAAATAAAATTTTTGAATTTTTAAATTATTTATATAGCAACAACATTGATGTTGCTTTGGTTACGGAAACTTGGCTAACGCCTGAAATTAGGCTTCAATCTTCTGTTTTTAAATGCTATCGTATGGATAGATTTGGTCAAATTGGTGGTGGGGTTGCGATTCTTATTAGGAAATCAATTCGACATTCGCTTTTACCTGTTATATCAACGCGTATTGTGGAGAATATAGGTATTGAAGTTATGTTGTTAAATCAGAAGACGGTTAAAATATATTCTGTTTATTTCCCTGGTGGTTCTTCTTCAGATATTAAGAGGAAACATCTGAAACAAGATTTTATAAAACTTTTCAGAATTAATGGTGATTTTTTGTTAGGTGGTGATTTTAACTGCCGTCATAGAGATTGGGGTTGTTTAAGAGCAAATGCTTGGGGAAATATATTGGCAGTCCTCCCACTGACATTACCTATTAGCATCTTGTACCCACCTTGTCCAACGTATTTTCCTGCAGGTTCTCGTGGTAGTCCTTCTGTGCTTGATCTATTTGTGTCTAATGTCTCTAGTCTTGTAACTCAACCAGTATCTGTTAGTGCTCTGAGTTCGGATCATAATCCTGTTTTCTGTGATCTTTTATGGTCGGGTGAGAAAAAAGTGCAATATTTTCAAGATTTGAAAAATGCAAATTGGAAATCTTATAAAACAAAAATAAATATAAAACTTCAAGAGTTTCCAACTGACCTTGAAAGAATTTCTTGTAAAAATGACGTGGACTCGATTGTGCAAGATTTTACAGAAACTATTATCTCTTCTATAAATGAAAGCGTCCCTAAAAGAGTTAAGACAGATTCTTATAATCAGCTCCCCCCTACAATTGTGGAATTGATTAAAGTTAGAAATTTGCATAGAAGGAATTGGCAAAGATATCGTCAACCTTTTTCACGAAATATGGTTTCTCACTTCAATAAACTTATTTCAAACCAGTTACAAATCTATCGTAATGAAGAGTGGAATAAAAAGCTTAGCGTACTTGATAAGAATGGAAAACCATTTTGGAATATCGTTAAGATTGTTAAAAATAAAAACAGGAAGATTCCATTCTTAAAAAACTCTTCAACAACTTTCCTCTCAGACGACGAAAAAGCAAACGAATTAGCTAGGAATTTCTCAATTAATCATTTAGTATCACAAAACTTGGGCGACAGACAAACGAATGATCTGGTGATTAATACAATTCAAAATTTGGATTGTTCACCGGTTCTGACGCCAGTAAATGCTTTCGTTGAAGAAGATACCATTAAAAGTATAATTGAAAGCCTAAATAGCCGAAAAGTTGGAGGATTGGATCAAATAAAAAATGTTTACTTAAAACATCTACCGCGTGTTGGGATCAAGTTTTTAACGTTTCTCGTAAATGCTTGCCTTAAACTTCAATATTTTCCTAATACTTGGAAAAAAGCAAAGGTTATTGCAATACTTAAAGCGGGAAAACCACCGCAAATGTCCTCAAGTTATAGGCCAATAAGTTTGCTTAGCAACATCAGCAAAATTTATGAAAAGGTTATAAAGGAACAGATTTTAAAAATTGTTGCTAATGAACACATTTTTCCTGATGAACAATTTGGGTTTAGACCCTTTCACAGCACATCTCATCAGATCAAACGGATTTGTAACCATGTTGTTAAAAATCGATCGCAAGGACAGTCTACAGGAATGATTTTACTAGACATAGAGAAAGCGTTTGATTCTGTCTGGCACGATGGAATTGTTTATAAAATGTTAACGTTTGAGTTTCCGTCTTATTTGTGTAAAATAATACAAAGTTTCTTGTTTGGTAGGTGTTTTCAAGTTCATGTTAATTCTGGTATTTCTAGCTTATTATGTTTTGATTTTGGTGTACCCCAAGGTTCAGTTCTTGGGCCAATCTTGTATAATCTATACACATCAGATTTTCCAAATCTTCCGTATTGCCAATCTGCTATTTTTGCTGATGACACAGCAATTCTTTCATCGCATGAGTTTGCTCTCAACATTGAGAACAATCTAAGACATGCAATTGAAATATTAGAAAAATATTACTATAAATGGAAGATTAAGCTGAACACTGGAAAGTTGCAAGCCATTTTTTTCTCACGAAAAAGAAAAGCTTGCTATCTTCCCAGCAGTCAGCTTCAAGTCAATGGAATTGTTATAAAGTGGGAACAATCCGTTAAATATCTAGGAGTTCATCTTGACTCTAAACTAATATTCGCCTCGCACGTAGGTAATACATTGAAGAAAATAAGTACTGCTATTAACATGCTGTATCCGTTTATTAATAGAAGATCTTCGCTATCAAATGATAATAAAATTTTAATACATAAGGTGATTTTGCAATCAATTTTATTATATGGGTCTCCAGTATGGGGAAATGCTGCTAAAAGTCATATTAAAAAATTGCAAATTTCGCAAAATAAAATTTTGAAAATGATGCTCAATCTTCCTTGGCATCATTCAACTTCTGATCTGCACAGGATAGCGAATGTTGAATTGATATCTGAAAGGATTCAAAAACTCACCAATAATTTTAAAAATACCTGTGATATTGCTGAGAATCCGCTCATAAACCAACTTTTCTTACTGTGATAACCTACGTTACTTTTCCAATATTTCAAGTCTATTTATTTCGTCTGCTTTATTCTATATTTTTATTAAGTTATTCTTTATTTATTCATGTATTTATTTATTTATTTATTTATTCATTTATTTATTTATTTATTTATTTATTTATTTATTTATTTATTTATTTATTTATTTATTTGTTATCTTTTTGTTTACTGTTATTTGTTAATTTATTAACTCGTTTAATTTATTTAATTTAATTTATTTATTTATGTTTATTTCTTTTTATTAACACATGTATTCGTCCACTAACACCTTTTTATTTATTCATATTAATTCAGTTATTTATTTATTAAATTATTTATTTATTCAATCATTAATTTATTTATGCATTTATACATATATTTATTTATTTATTTATTTCATTATTTATTTGTTTTTTTTTTTTTTGTATATATACATGTTTATTATAAATATATATATATTTTTTTTTTTCTTTGCAACAATTTTTCATGTTATGTATAACTCTATTTAGTAAACATAAACTATTTAACTTTTTCTATTATTATAAATACTTTTTTTTTTTTTTATTCAAATGGAGGTTTTTGTCGTATTTTCCTTCGAATAAAACTTACAAATGTTTTTAAATTCTTCATAAAAATATAAGATAATGTCTCAGAAGCAAGATAAAATTTGTCATATCTCTGAAATGTAAAACGTGCGGTCATAGGCTTTGTTTGAAAAAATTAATTACGAAATAAATATATCTATCTATCTAAGAATAACTAATAACGGTAGGTGCGAGTTTGGGTATATGCAACAGTGGGGTGAGTGCGAGTTAATATGTATGCAACAGTTGGGTGTGTATGAGGTGAGGGGGCATGCTGCTTCGGCCCAGTGTATGCCACACCGAGATGTGTATGGGTGGTGCAACCCCCCTGACACTAACGGTGGAGGTGAGTCTCTGTTTGAATTCATAATAGAACATAATTTACTGGTCACAAATAGGGGCAATGAGCCCACATTTGTTACTAAAAATAGGGAAGAAGTGATCGATATAACTGTTACTAATAATACAGATACAGTTTCTATCGACCAATGGAATGTCCTCAAAGAAGAATCATTCCAGACCATAAACCATAGGTTTCTTGATAAATGATACAGTGGAAACTCCGAAACCTTATAGGAATGTCAGGAACACTATCTGGGATCTCTTTAATAGGGAATTAGAGAAGAGAAGCAGAAATCTCAGTAACACTGTGATTAAAGAACCCAAGCATATTGATCAAGCATCTGAAGAACTCAGGGTGATTCTAAGTAACGCCTTTGAGAAAAGTTGTCCACTGAAACACAAAGGGAAGGGAAAAAAGAAACCACCATGGTGGACCTTACAACTCAGCAATTTGAGAAAAGAAACGAGAAAACTTTTCAATACCGCCAAGAGTACTAGAAACGAAAATGAATGGGATAAATATAAAAACAGTCAGCGAAAATTCAAAGCAGAAACGAAGCTCATGGAGAACTTTTTGCAGTGAATCGAAAGTACCAACGAATCGGCCAGGCTAGGGAAAATTCTTTCTAAAGATTCACTGGGAGCTGGGACGAATCCTGCAAAGAGACTCTTGAACACTTGATAATTACTCACTTTCTGGGTTGCGGGTCAAAAGACAGCAATCACTTAACACTAAGGAACGAGACATAAAAGTAATGATTGCATTCTATTCTTGTAACAGAATCTTTGGGAAATCCTGGGAACCGAGTCCAAAAATTATCAGGTGGATGTATTTGGCAATAATTAGACCAATACTAACTTATGGTAATCTGGTCTGGTGGAATGCAATTGTAAAAAGCATAAACCTCAAGACTCTGACAAAAATACAGAGACTGGCGTGCATTGGGATTACAGGGACCATGAAATCCACTCCAACTGCAGGGTTGGAGGCGATACTCAACCTGAAACCCCTAGACCTCTTCGTACAAGAATCCGCAGCATATAGCGCCTTACGGCTAAACCAGACTAATTCCTGGAAAAACAGCACAAAAGGACATGCTCAGATTCTTCACAAATATTTGAGTGATAGTATCATCACAGACTATAAAACACCCGAATTTGACTTTCATAAACCACTCCAAACTGCTTTACCAGGCAGAGAAGAATGGTTGAACAACGAACCCTACACCAGTGAATCTGCAATAGCGATATATACTGATGGCTACAAAATAGACACGGGTGTTGGTGCAGGCTTTTTCTCAGAACCATTTTGAGCTAAACAACTCACTTAGGCTCCCAAATTATAGTAGTGTCTTCCAAGAGGAGGTCATGGCAGCGACAACAGCTGCTAGACAGGTATTAATGATTGCGATACCACGGGCTGATATCACCTTTTACATTGATAGCCAAGCGGCAATAAAAGCGATTTCTGCCAATGTTATTAAATCGAAGCTTGTTTCTTGTTGCCGCGAAGAACTGAGGGTTCAAGACAAGGATCAGCGCTTGACGCCAATCAAGCAGAGCTGGTCAACATCCCACCCTGCAACATTAAAAAGAAAATTTCAGATTTAATTCTAGAGAAATCCAATGAAAGGTGGAGTCTACTTGACACCTGTGATACTACTAGGAAAATATGGCCCTGCTTTAATAAGCAGAAGACAGACAAAATTATGCAATTTAGTAAGAAATCCCTTCGCTCTCTTACGAGCATAATCACCGCACTTAATTTACTGAAATATCATAAATTTAAAATGAAACTCAGTACAGATGACTTATGCAGGGGATTTGGTGACGAAGAGGTGCACGAAGACACATCGCATTTTCTCTGTCACTGCCCCGCGCTCTATCTATCCAATACACCAGAAATCCGCATATGGGCTTACTATAGGATTTGGGGTGTGTGGAAGGTGGATTGCATGCAAAGTTTCTTTGCATTTAAATAAACTGAATTTAAGAAAAATTTATTTATCCTAGGTATTTCTTAATCCATATTTGATTATTACTATCAAAATAAGACTACGTAAATACTCAAGCAAGGAAAAAATAATTTAATTTAAATATTTTTTTTGGCAATTTTCAATTTTCTCAAGAACTAGAAGACATAAAATCATATAGTTTTGAGTTTTTGATCAAAAACAAATAAGAGCAATGAATTAAAAAAAAAAAACAATAGTAGATAATCTTAAAGTTTTGAAAAATTACACTTTAAACCTTTTTTTAACTTTTTTTTGCCCAAATTTTGAGTTTAAAAGAATTTTTTTCAAACTATGCATAGTTTTGACTTGATTCAAAAACTGGCTAATAGACAGAAGTGTTGGCTTTAAAAAAATGTATAAAACTTACATAGTTGTAAGTATTACCGTTATTTTTTAATTATTTGTTTTCCATTTAACGTACATATTTTTTAAATTGCCCCTACCGCCTAAACGGGGGAGATAGCCCCCCTCCCATAGTAAAAAAAAATGCTTGTTTTTAACTGTTCTATACAAATCCGTCATTAAACTTTGTCGCCTGAGTTATCGCACTCTCCCCCGTAGGTACTATTAATAAACCTCTTTCCAATCAAATTTAGATTCATCAACGCATTTTTACGATTTTGGTTTTTTTCTGTTCTAGTTCCTCTGGCAGTTTGCAGGTAAGCTTTTGAAAAGATTTCTTGAAAAATATGTACCTGTCCATAATTGTTCAATTTTTCGAAGTCTGTTGGGAATGTCTCATGTTTCCCTACTTATCAATTTGGTATACATATTCCTGAAATAGTTTTTAGTGCACATTTCTGGAAAGTAAGGTGAGTCTATCCCAAACATCCTCACATTTCACGAAAGGAATTAAAGAAATATCTAAAAAAAAAAAAAAAGACAGATATGAAGAGAAAGACGAAGCAAAAAAATCACAATCAAAAAAAAAATGCTTCGTTTACTCCTGTTTTTTTTTTTGCTGTCTCTCCCTTCTTGCAAATTCACTTTTTACAAAACGCGATGACGACAACAACCATAAGGGACTTCTTCCGTACTTGTCTTTGCAATGTATCTAGCACAATATGTGACAGATAAAAGATATGATTTCCATTGTTCGGCAATAAAATTCGCATATACGAATAGTTGCTCGTCGCTGGATATTCAAATAGAGAAAAAGTGCATTCCGGAAACAAACAACACTTATTAAACTGCGTCTGGATTTTACTCATCTTTCCAGAGTTGTCGAATGGCAAATTAAAAAAAAAAACATAAACTTATTAATCTTTAATTTAGTTCTCAGTTTAAACCATAAGGTCTTAAAGTTAAAAAACATAATATTCTCATGTTTGCTTCATTTTCGACCAATGAGGGTGGCCCGGCGTAGTGGAGGTAGTGCTTGACTGCTACCCTGGATGTGTGGGTTCGATCCCCAGTCTAGGCAGCAATTTATTCTATATTCCCTCAACTGAACGCCACTCTTGGAATTTAATGAGATAATCAAAACCTAATTTCTCAATCCACTGTGCCAACAAAAATCTGTCCTATCCTTCTATTCCTTCTAACAATGCCTAATTTATAAGACCCTAGGTCTTAGTGGCATATGTATGTTTTTGTGTTTTAATGATTTTTAGTGACCTTTCATTCGACCTTCTCTTACTTTGCCAAACTTCAACCTTTGAATGAAGAGCCAGGGCCTAAGTGACTCACAACTCTACAAAATGTGTGTTATTGGAGGGACCTACAAATTTTATGAACCCAAACATCCGGCTGGGAATCGAACCCAAACAGTCCTACGCAGTGAACATTATGCCATGAGCTATTATTTTTTTTTTTACATTGATATCAATGATTTTCACTAGAACATATCATTTAGTATAATTTTTCTTCAAATAAATATGTTTTTCGATAAAAATGCAGTCAATTAAAACTGAATAAAAATAAAAAAAATCATACAAAAAGTTCAAGTTAAGATACTGATCCTTTAGTTCTTTCATTATACCTAAATTACCCTACAAAAAATCAGCTTGCCCTAAATTTTTCCATTTAAAATTATAATTTGAATTAATGAAATAGCAGAAAGCACTTCTGCTTGTTTATTATCACTACACAGATATGACTGTGACAGCCCAGTTTTTAATACTATTTTTTTTATATTACTTTACTTAGGAGTATGAATGCATTAATTCTATTTGGGTTAACCACTATATTTCACCACATCCTCAGTGCGCTTATATTGTCATTTCGACGACACAATAATTGTTGGTATCTACTAACAACGACTGTCTATTCTCTTTTTTCTGAGTACACTTTTGTTGATTAAATGCTTCCATACTTCTTCGGGTTGGTGGTCTGTTCGATGTTATTTTTTTTGTGACATTCCGCTTGTGTCGTTTTGTGTTCTAATTAAACTCCTTGGATGAGAAACCAGAACTTGGTGATGATGGGACAAACACAAACACTAAACTTGGGAAACGAGAAGGCTTAAAAGTTTTTTTACCTAAACCACAAAAAAGCTTCAAAACGTAATTTCAATAGGGACAGAGTCTCGTTGCTATAGTCCTTTTTCTATCGTTTAGTTAGATCTTAGATGAGGCGGTGTAGTATGGTATGAGAATGATGAAAACGATGACAGTTCTATTGTAAATGAAAAATGTTTGATGGTAATAGGACAAATATTTTGTTCTTTCTCTTAAAATCTACAATCATTTGATCAAGGAAATTGAAAAGAACTTTTGGGATATGAATTTCATTTATAGTTTTTTGTGGTTTCCATGCAGGAATTTTTGAAGGGAAAACTCTGGTGGATGTTTGAATTTGAAGACTTTATTTTTTAAGTACCACATAGTATTTACACATACGTATATAAATGTATACAATTAGACTGTTTCAATATTTTTTTTTAGTTTTGATTTCCTTCAATACATGCACAAAAGTTTCCGTTTGTTAAGAACGTCTAAAATATTTGAGCCAATAATATTTTTTTTAGAGCGTTGCACAGGTTGGAAAGTAGTTATTGTTAAGATATAAAAATCCAGTGCATTGAGGAATATTTAAACGCCAAAGGTACTTAATTTTTTTTTCGAAACACTAATAAACAAATAATTATATTTTTCTTGTTTGGTGTGTTGTGTAGAAGAACTTTCCTAATTAAAATATACAAAGTGATGCGATTAATTTGGTAAGGAACAAACGTCAGTTTAAAATTTAAAAGCATGTTAGATTTTTAAAATTTTAGTGCAAGCGGCCATTAAAATTTCTTCGTTTATTTTTTATAACCTTTAGTAACTTGCCTTGGCTTAATTCTCGGTATCCAGAAATTTCCCGGCCACAAATGTATTTTAAAAACTGATTTCTATTTTTAGAAACGAAAAATCGATGTTTACGATTATTAATTTAAGAAAACGAAAGTTTTGAATTTTAGCAATGCTGTTGAAAAATTCAAAGTCTTACCGCTTTATCATGAAATTTGATTATTAATTTGAAGTTTAAAGTATTATATATGTATATTTTTCTCATAATCAATATAGATTTCGTGATTGTACTTATTTGTATTGTTTGACCTACTCAATAAGGCCTGTATTGGTTCGTGGAGGATAAATAGGTTTAAGACTTATTTAGTTATTGTTGATATCGGAGTTTCTATAGACGCTGTTTTTTCATAAAAATGTCTTGTTTTTGTTTTTATTTTTGTATTGAAGGATCAATGTCAAATATCCATACATTGAAAAAAAATATTTCAATCAAATTGTCTTTACAATTCGATCCACAACCATTTATCTTTTGTCATGAAATTCCTAATAAAATTTAATTTTGTTTCCGTCCAAATCTCTTGAATGGCCGGAACTAACTGATAGTAATCGTTAGTATCTACTTACTTACAATACCTTTTCAAAATCTGCTCCTTTTTATACCAAAATTAAAAATTACACACTGAAAACTCATTTCATATTCAAAGCAATTAAACGAGCATGATTTTGGTTTTCATTATTAAATCTCAGGGGACGGGACGTATCGTTAAAAAAATCTAAACAGAAAAATCAAAACACTTTCAACATTAATCCATAGGAATTCCTGTGATTGGAAAAATCATCTACACATAGGTTTAAAGATTCACAATCACATGCGAGTGTCGGAATAAAAAAGGATACAAAAAAAAAAACTGTGAAACCTGTATAGTTCTATCGCATCTACTATTCTAAACGTGTGCCTAAACAGAATTCCTGGAAGCTATCATGTTCAGCAATAACCAGCAGCAACCGTAGTAGCATAAACATAATGCCTGCCTACTGAGAACCTTTGTCAACTCCCATACCTAATAGTCATTGTCATGTCCCATCCATCTGTGAGCGTCATTGAAAATTGACTATCAGCATTCTAGTATTCTGAGTGATACTGTTGCAAATGATTTTTATTTTGCATTTCCAATTACCTTTTTTTATAATTTATTATATAATTTTTGTGTTTACTCTGAAGATCGTACTTATTTTCAGCTTTACAAGATTTTGTCTTTCGAAGTGATCAATAAATAAATAAAATAATATAAAATATAATAGATAAATTAATAAATAAATGAATAAAATGAATAAAATAAATAAAAATAAAATAAAATAAAATAAAATAAAATAAAATAAAATAAAATAAAATAAAATAAAATAAAATAAAATAAAATAAAATAAAATAAAATAAAATAAGTAAATAAATAATAAATAAATAAATGGAATGGAATTGGAAAAATAATTGCTAAAAAAAAAAACAAACAAGACATTCTTGACTATTTTTTTAAACATAACAACTGACTACCAAAGTAGCAATCCAATTGAAAAACTTCATCGCAGCTCATGCATTTTTGATCAGCACGCAAATGAATTAAAAATTCCGCTCCGAGTTCCTGTTTTTCGAGCGGGGTGTACCTGGATTATGACTACATTTGGGTGCTTAACTGAGTGCTCGGACTCATAAGCACATAAAAATACATACATGTGTAATATTTTTGTATATGTATGTATGTATGTATAATATTATGTATATGTCAATTTCTGTCCCGCTAGTATTTATTCCATTTGTGACGATGGTAAATGCGTGCAAGTCCATTCAAATCATGTCCTCTCCAACTGCTGATAAATTTCGTACAAAATAGACAAATTTCAAATCGTAAAGAATAGGTATGATGAATGCGACATTACGATGTGATGATGGGTTGTCAATAAAAAAAAAACAGTCCTTCAGCCACTTCCAGCAAATTGGAAAAACGTATTGTTCAATGATTAATTCATTGAATAGTACAACAAAACCATTGGCCGCCTTATTTGCAAACAAAAAATCGTGATTAGTTCATTGCAATTTGGAAATAAAAAGGTCTCTTGACCCTAAAAACGAGTTATGGTAATTTTTGAGTTCATGGAAAAGCCATCATCTTGAATAGCTCGTTGGTATTTCAATTTACAACACAATATTCAAAGAAAACGTTGTAGAAAATTAAAGTATCCAAAATAAAAGCTATTTAATAAGATTTGTAAGTTAATTTTCTTTTAAGTTATAGCAAATCAAAGTGCAACGATTTCGTCAAATACAACGTGGATAGTTTAGATGCTAGCGATAAGAGATCAAGTCAAATCCTAGATACTATGGATAAGGATTTGACATTTTTGGGGGTTGGTACTATTTGGATACTCGATTGCTATGTTCATACAGTAGGGTCATCATTTGAAAGATTATGTTGCCACTGTAGTCAAAAACCTATGGAACTCTGATATTTCAATTAATTTCAAACAATTATCCAATTCAATTGCTTATTAATTTTTCAAAGAAACTTGACACAAATGGCCGTTTTCCAGAATAAAAATTAAATTTGAAAAATTCAGAATTTTTACAGCACTAATCTAGATTTCTCGGAGGTTGGACTTTTCCTGTATTTATCTTTTCTTCTTCCAAATGTTGACACTCTAACAATAAAATTCTTGAAATTTGCAAGATATACGTTTCATCAGGTGAGGCGTGGCTATGGTAGCTGTCAAAAAGATAAAATAGTTTTATTTTATTTAGAATTGAGAAAAAAAATAAAATAAAGGCAATATTTGAACTTGAATTATAACTTATACTAATACATATGTTTTCCATTTTAGTTCAAAGAAAGGCAGTTTTCTTTATAAGTTTAGTACATTTACGTTTTTAAACCCAAACAAGTCTATTTTGTTCTTGTGACAGCTATTCATGGCTATTTTCTGCTGATCCGTTGACTGTGATTTTTTTTACTTTAATATAATAATATATAATAACCCCAAAAAAACTAGGGGCAAAAGTTGTAAGTAATAACAAATCTAACTTGTTGATTAAATATTTTTTCACGAATATTCTGAATTGTTAAAAAACACGATGCCTAGAATATTTTAAAAACTAATATTTTAAAACATGCTTTTTTTTGCATAAAATCGAAAGTTTTAAATGTCAAACATAACATGATTTAATTTCTTCAAAATTAGAAATGAGCTCATAAAAAAAGAGCTAAATGGGCCATAAATCATTTAAAGTGCTTTTGATTTTCAACAAACTATATATTGAAGTCAGGTATCGTTTGGTAAAAAACACTAGACAACCAATTTCAAGAAAATACACTCATTCATGTAGACTGTAGCTCAACAAACACACTAAATTGTTGGTCCCGCTTTGCTAGACTTCCTTTTCATTGTTATGTCTGTCAAATTAGTTAAAATTTTTGAGTTCGAATTTTTTACGAATTCAAAATTATCTACCCATAGTCGTTTGTAAGAAAATAACTTGCAATTATTTAGTTAGTTAGTTTTATTGACTTCAAAATTTTAATTCTATTCAAAATTTCATTTTTAAGTTTATTTTAAGTCTTAAATTGGTTTGGCCGATGGCCGTCTACCAGACTGACATTTACATTTTAATTTTTTTTTAGAAATATCTTACTAAAGAAAAAACTAATATAATGCTTTCAAAAATATAATTTTACAGTTTTTTTAAATAATTTTTTTACATTAAAAACTTTCATTGATTATACATGTTCTGTTTTGCAAAGCATTCAGACAATATTGGTATAAAAGTTCCCAACCGCGTTCTCCGTTCTTCATTTATTAGTTTTATGGTTTCTTCTAAACTGAGTATATCAACTCCAAAGTATCTCTTACGGAATTCTTTAAGGATTGGACAAACTCCCAGAAAATGTAACACGTCTTCACGTTCTCTTCGATTGCATAAATCGCACAATATAGGAAGATCGGGACGATGAGGGATGAAATTTTAAGTTGAGGAGTTCACCTATTAGTTTAAGGATCACACTGATTTTGTGTATGGTGTTATCCGTCAAAAAGTAGGTGTGTTGCTCTTAAAAGTGGTTAACTTTACTGTAGCAAGCTCTATATAGTGATGATTACGCTTCCTCAATAAACTTGTCGTACATCCTGTTACCTAGTTTCATCAATAACTCATCAAATTTCATTTTAAGCGAATAAGGGTTATCTTCATATGATATTGAAAAGGTTATTGAGCAATCATTCGCCAACTTATACCACTCACCTACGCATGCTTCTCTAGAACTAATGATGTGACTTAACACAAGCCTCCTGTTTTCCTGTTTCCTGTTTTCTCCCATCGCCATTACTCTTTTCACATAATTAAAGTGTAACTTGAGAGTATCCAAGAAAAGCGGGCCTGTTCCTGTTTCTAGGTTTAGCATATAGTTGGGGGTCGTACTTGGCAGTCTAAAAGTGCTTTTGATGAAAAAAACGGAGGAGCTTTTCCACTGCATCGAACGAAATGTAATTGCAGTTGCGGTTGCTCGAAAAACTTTATATTTAGCAATGTGAGAAACGTTATTTCTCAAACAGCAGCTTCTCCACACGGTGCCTATTGCTCGCTTAGCTTCCGCTACAGTTCCTTGGAGGTGTCTTTCGAGATTCAGGTTAGAGGTAATCAAGACACCCAGGTACTTGTACTCCTTGACTATTTCGACTGTTTTCTCTTGAAATGTCCATTTTTCCATTCTAGAGTATCTCCCTCCACCGCTTCAAAATATCATTATTTTATACTTCGAGAGGTTAACTGTTAGGTTCCAGACTTTGCAATAGCGGTGCAGTTTATTCATCATTAGCTGCATTCCGTCTATAGATTTGGCCAGGAAAACTATATCCTTAGCATACATGAGGCCTGGAATGGATTTCCCATTAAGCTCTATACCACCTTTTACTGCGTTAGGTTTTCCATCCCACACTCGTGCCACGTTTTGTTTATACATTGATCTAATGATATGGACTGCAGAGTTATGCATAAATAACTCTAGTTGTTTAATAGACACTGGCGCTCAAGCCAATGTAATTTCAGAAAAAATATTAAACGAACTTTTGCTAAAGAATATTACACTCAAACTTACTATTGCTAAAATTGTTTCCTATACCGGTGAAAGTATTATTAATAGCGAAATTGGCAAATTAAAATGTAAATTATGTAGATAGTAAAAAAGATGTAGATATAGATTTTTTTTGTAGGTAAAAAAGATGATTTTATTCCAATTATTGGTTTAAAAACATGCAAAGAATTAAATTTATTGAAAAAAGTTTATGAAATAACTAATAAAACTTGTGAAAATAATTTATTAAAGGAGTTCAATGATGTTTTCGAAGGCTTATATCTTTTAAATCCGGATTTAAGACCTAAAATTGATGCTCCAAGAAAAGTGCCATTTCAATAAATGCAGCGTTATAAAGAAGAACTCGAACGTATGGAGCAGCTTGGTGTAATAACGGATGTCCATGAACCCACTTCATGGGGTAAGTTCGATTGTTTTAGTAGAGAAGGTAAATAAACAGCTCAGGGTCTGCCTTGTTCCTAGAAATTTAAATGGGGCAATAGTTCGCCCGCATTTTGAAATTCTTGATTTTGAATACATTCGTTCCCAGCTGGCAGGTTCTAAGTTCTTTAGCCTTCTTGATGCAAATTCAGGATTCTGGATGTTAGAATTAGATAAAGAAAGTTCTTTTCTTTGTACTTTTAATACTCCTTTTGGAAGAAAACGTTTTTTAAGATTACCGTATGGAATTTACGCGGCTTCAGAAATTTTTCATAATTGAATGCAAATATTATTTATTGATTTACGAGGGTTAATAATATATGTACGTTGATGATTTTTTAGTGGATAGAAGGACGAGAGAAGAGCATGATAAAAATTTAAGACTAGTTTTAGAAAGAACAAAACAATTAGGACTCAAATTAAACAAAAACAAATGCAAAATAGGGGTTACCAATTATGGTAGCAATGAACCTATGACACGTATGCTACGCACTTCAAACAGCGTTTCAAACCTATTCGACTTCCATTTAAGCAAATCCAGACTCAAATCCTCCCTTTATAGTACCTCGTACCCTTTCTAACCATACCCGAAAATTTTCTAGTTTTTAAGAATTTATGTTAGTCTTAAGTTAGTTAAGTTATTTTTAAGTTGATTGCTTGTATTAAGCTAATAAAGTTAAACAAACAGATGGAGGTGAGAGGGGCCTTTTCCCCTCTCTCCCTGTGTGTGTTTGTTGCTATATGTTACGAACCTCAAGGTATATTGTCGTATACTTCAAAGATAGACGTTATCCAGAGCATAACTACGCCATCATATGTTAAAGACCTACAGAGATTTTTAGGCATTGTAAATTATCTTTGTACTTACGTCCCTTATTTTGGCGGACACTTTTTGGCGGAATCGATTTATTCTGTTATCCAAATTTGTAGCTAATTAAATGCTAATTTGTTGCGCAAACCGCAAATTTGTAGCTCGTTTATTTGTTTAGTTATTCAATTTTCCGCTAAAATATGTAAGTCTGAAGTTAGCGGTAAAAATCTTAAATAATTAGAATATGTTATTTTAATAGGCACTAACATTTGTAGGTTTTTGAATGCTTGCATTGAGTGAAAAGCCTGATTTTGTAGCTCTAACGGTTTATTAAATATTAAAATTTCCGCTAAAATAAGACTGAAGTTAGCGGACGAAAATAAGAAAGCAACATTTTTATTTGTGCTCAAATTTGTAGCTTTTTTGAATGCTAATTTGTTGCGCATAAATTAATTTTGTAACTAGCTAGCATAGTTTTTTTCATATAAAGTTTCCGCTAAAATAAGGCGGCTTAAACGAGGAACCCAGCGGAATGGCCAAAACAAATAGTTTTGAACTTTTTTTTTGTCTGAATTTGTAGCTTTTTGAATGCTAATTCGTTGGGCAAAAATTAATTTTGTAGCTCGCATAGTTTTTTTTATATTAAAGTTTCCGCTAAAATAAGGCGGCATAAACGAGAAACCCCAGCGGAATGGCCAAAACAAATAATTTTGAACTTTTTTTTCCCCAAATTTGTAGCTTCAATTTAATCGAATATAAAAACTTTTTATCTGCTTGGGATATTGAGTTTCTAACGTCCAGTCCTTATTACCCTAAGTCAAATGGTTTAACAGAACGATCTGTTTAAACAATCAAAAATATTTTTAAAAAGTGTTATGAATCAAAAAATATAGTTATTTTACAGTACAGAAAAACACCCAAGGTAAGTTCGAATCTCCGTCTAGATTATTGATGTCAAGAAATCTCAGATCTAATTTACCTGTTCATACACAGTATTTAAACCCTGATATAATCGACACAAAAACTCACAGCAAAAGCGTAAAAAACTATATTATGAAAAAATGAAAAAATACTACGATGTACATTCAAAGACATTACCTAAAGTTGTTCTTGGCGATGGAAAACCTAGTGATAATTGGTCACCAGGTAAAATAGTAGAGCAATGCAAAGAACCTAGTTCGTATATACATAGATGAAGATCTCACGATGATCGATCCGGAACGCAACAATATAGACGAAATAGGGAGCATATAATTTAAAAAAATCAGTCTCATGATAATAAATCAATTGAAAGTTTACACTCGGATAATACCAATGAGAAATCAAATACAGGTAGTATAACTCCAAAATGTTCTGACAAACGATCTTCCTAAGTCGCAAAATCAGATGCTAAATGTACAAAAACACGAAGAGGAACGAAGTTAAAGACCCGAAAAGATATCCTTTGTAAAATTGATTTGATTCGATTGATTTGAATTTGAATAATTTGAAGTACGTGTATAAATGAATGAACAATAATGTATTCTTGAATTAAAATTAATTTATTATGATGAAAATTTATTATCAAATTATTAAATTATGTGTTACACACGACATAAACACAAAACAATTAATCGAATTTTTTATTTTTGTCAAATGAAATAAATAATAAATATATTTTATTTATGTTTTTATATTATACAGGGTGAGTCATGAGCAATGCGACAAAATGCTAGGGCGTGTAGGTTGCGTTGAGACAAGAAAAAAATCGTATGGGAGGGGGGGGTCTATTCCCCCCCGTTTAGCCGGGAGGGGCAATTTTCGAAAAAATTTACTTAAAATGGAAAAAAAATTATTTAAAATCAACGGCTTCATTCAAAATGCTATGCGATACCTTTTTGAAAAGCTAACAACTTTTTCTTTCATTCTGTGTTTAAATTAATCTTTTCTAAGAAATAGTTTTTGAAATATTAATTTTCAAAGTCAAAATTTTGAAAAAAAAAATGGAAAAAAAATATTCAAATTAATTTTTTTCAAAATTTTACGTAATTAAGTGCTTATTTTAATTTCAAAATTAAGTGCTGTTATTAATTTTAATTCAAAATCAGAAAACCGGATGCAAAAAATTTATGTCGTTCTCAAGAAATTAAAAGAATTCTAAAGCTAAAAATAAAAAATTAATGATCGCTAAACTTTTTAAAACAAGAAAGTGATGATTTGCTTTAAAAAGTCCTTTTATTTTTACTATATTTTTTATTGGAAGGACTTATAAATAAAGCAAATCATCATTTTCTTGTTTTAAAAAGTTTAGCGATCATTAATTTTTTATTTTTAGCTTTAGAATTCTTTTAATTTCTTGAGAACGACATAAATTTTTTGCATCCGGTTTTCTGATTTTGAATTAAAATTAATAACAGCACTTAATTTTGAAATTAAAATAAGCACTTAATTACGTAAAATTTTGAAAAAAATTAATTTGAATATTTTTTTTCCATTTTTTTTTCAAAATTTTGACTTTGAAAATTAATATTTCAAAAACTATTTCTTAGAAAAGATTAATTTAAACACAGAATGAAAGAAAAAGTTGTTAGCTTTTCAAAAAGGTATCGCATAGCATTTTGAATGAAGCCGTTGATTTTAAATAATTTTTTTTCCATTTTAAGTAAATTTTTTCGAAAATTGCTCCTCCCGGCTAAACGGGGGGGAATAGACCCCCCCTCCTATACGATTTTTTTCTTGTCTCAACGCAACCTACACGCCCTAGCATTTTGTCGCATTGCTCATGACTCACCCTGTATATTTATATCTTATACAGGGTGAGTCATGAGCAATGCGACAAAATGCTAGGGCGTGTAGGTTGCGTTGAGACAAGAAAAAAATCGTATGGGAGGGGGGGTCTATTCCCCTCCGTTTAGCCGGGAGGGGCAATTTTCGAAAAAACTGACTTAAAATGGAAAAAAAATTATTTAAAATCAACGGCTTCATTCACAATGCTCTGCGATACGTTTTTGAAAAGCCAATAACTTTTTCTTTCATTCTATGTTTAAATAAATCTATTCTAAGAAATAGTTTTTGAAATATTAATTTTCAAAGTCAAAATTTTGAAAAAAAAAATTGAAAAAAAAATTTCAAATTCATTTTTTTCAAAATTTTACGTAATTAAGTGCTAATTTTAATTTCAAAATTCAATGCTGTTATTAATTTTAAGTCAAAATAAGAAAACCGGATGCAAAAATTTTATGTCGTTCTCAAGAAATTAAAAAAAAAACCAAAACCACCTTTTTCTAAGAAAAACATTTATTTTTACTGTAACGAGGCAATTTATTTATTTATTTAGCATTAATCTTAGTTTTTTTACTTTTTTTTAAATTGGAGTTTTATGAGAACGTAATAAAATTAAATAGTATTGGAATAACCCTGGATTAATATTAGCCGTGTTTTATGAACAATTGATAGCAACTCAGCAAAAAATTTTACACACAAAAACAATAACAAAAAAGTTATTATAAAAACTTTGTTATTGTTTCTAAGCAAAACAAAAAGTGAAAATAAATTTATTTGTTACTGTTTGTGTGTAAAAATTTTACTGAGTTGCTATCAATTGTTCATAAAACACGGCTTTTATTTTCATTGATAACTTCTGAAAACTGACCTGTCAATATTTTTGCCTTGGCCTGCCCGCAGCCCATGGGTTCTACCTGTTATGGGGACAATAGGGACAATAAAACCGCATTTTTTTTAATGAAAAAAAAAGAAAATTGCAACGCAAGATAAATAAAAGGCATTGCAGTTTTGCTTAGTAATCATTTCCAATTTGAATATTAACTCATTAACACGTAACGATGTCAAGCTCATACACCCGAGAAGAATTAACGGACATGCATTTCTGCTACGGTTTAGCTAATGGTCGAAGTCGTAAAGCCGAAAGACTGTACGCTGAAAGATATCCCGATAGGAGGTGTCCCCATCATAGCACGTTTTCAAGAATCCACCGACGTCTAAGAGATCATGGAGTGCTGGAGCATCGAAGAAGCGAAAGGCCAGTTTCTGATGAGTCAAGAATCTTAGATGAAAGAATTCTGGATTTAGTCCGAAATAATCCCTCCGTCAGTACAAGAAGGATATCCACTATGCTTGGAGTGTCCCAATCTAGAGCATGTCGAGTACTTCGGGCGGAAAATTTACACCCGTACCACTTTACGCCTGTTCAGGAACTCACCTCAAACGACAAGTTATTGAGAACCGAATTTTGTAGAACATTACTACTTAGAAATGAAACCGAACAAAACTATTTTAGAAGAATATTCTGGACGGATGAAGCACAGTTTACTAGGGATGGGGTTACTAACTTCCACAATTTACATTATTGGAGTAGCGCCAATCTACACAAAAAAAAACAAAACAAATCACAACACCGCTTTAGTTGTAATGTTTGGCTTGATATTGTTGGACACACTGTGATCGGCCCCCGGTTTTTGAATTCCATTATTAATAGAGAATCATACCTGCAATTCCTACGAGACCTTTTACCTGATTTATTAGACAGCGTTCCATTGGTTATAGCAGATACTTTAATCTACCAACAAGATGGTGCTCCAGCACACTAGAGCTTACAGGTGAGAAACTGGCTGGATGATCATTTTAGTGACCGTTGGATCGGAAGAAGGGGCCCCACGGAATGGCCGCCTAGGTCACCAGATTTAACTCCCCTAGATTTCTATGCATGGGGATTTATGAAGAATTATGTTTACGAAGTGGAAATAGTATCATTGGAACAACTGAAGGAACGAATTGAAGTCGCTGGAGTCAAATTGCAGGAAAATTTGTCAAGCATAAACTTATGTGAAGCCATTACAAGGAGATATAATCTATGCCTTCTAAACAATGGAGATCATATCGAGAATTTTTTATAAGTACTTCCAATAAAAAACATAGTAAAAGTAAAAGGAATAAAAAAAACTAAAAAAACTAAGATTAATGCTTCTTAAATTGCTTCGTTACAATAAAAATAAATGTTTTTCTTAGAAAAAGGTGGTTTTGGTTTTTTTTTTAATTTCTTGAGAACTACATAAAATTTTTGCATCCGGTTTTCTTATTTTGACTTAAAATTAATAACAGCATTGAATTTTGAAATTAAAATTAGCACTTAATTACGTAAAATTTTGAAAAAAATGAATTTGAAATTTTTTTTTCAAAATTTTGACTTTGAAAATTAATATTTCAAAAACTATTTCTTAGAATAGATTTATTTAAACACAGAATGAAAGAAAAAGTTATTGGCTTTTCAAAAACGTATCGCAGAGCATTGTGAATGAAGCCGTTGATTTTAAATAATTTTTTTTCCATTTTAAGTCAGTTTTTTCGAAAATTGCCCCTCCCGGCTAAACGGAGGGGAATAGACCCCCCCCTCCCATACGATTTTTTCCTTGTCTCAACGCAACCTACACGCCCTAGCATTTTGTCGCATTGCTAATGACTCACCCTGTATATGTATATAAAAGAAAGTCGTGTTAGTTACACTATTTATAACTCAAGAACGGCTTTACCGATATGGCTGAAAATTGGTGAAGAGGTAGCTTAGAGCCAGGAGACGGACATAGGATACTATTTATTCCGTTCGACAGCGTTCCCGTGTGACTTGACATAAAACATCAGTCACTATAAAACGTGGTATAACAAAAAAGAATCAGACTTGGAATAACAAAACGCAAATGACAGCTATGTAATGGGCGTATGGATGACAATTTGATTTTTGTAAGAAATCAGTATTAAAACTATTTCTATTAAATAACTAAGAAGCTACGAGTATATAAGTATTTTTTTCTATGAATGAATGGTTGAAAATTTGAATTTTGAAATAAATATTTAGGTGAATTGAAGTGAAGTGAAGTTTAATTAATTTTTACAAATATATTTCATGGGCAACATGGAAGAACAAACATGAGAGTAGCATTGCTTAATGATACATCAGCTGAAGATTTCTCTGAGCAATTGCTTACTATCATTAATGGTCAAGTACTTGTCGATGAATCGATCGGATTGATATCATTTCCAAATAATTTCTGTAATTTTGTCTCATCAAAAGACGAACTTATCAACAATGTATTTCCAGACATTACTAACTACAAAAATAATGAATAGTTGAGTGAGCGAGCAATTTTAGCGGCTAAGAATAAAGATGTAGACGACCTGAACTATATAACTCAAAATAAGATCATTGGAACAATGCCACCACCATCCAACTACCCAATTGAATTTTTAAACTCCTTGGATGTAACTGGTTTACCACTGCACAATTTACGCCTTAAGGTTGGCTCCGTAGTAATCATGCTTCGAAACATAAACCAACCAAAACTGTGCAGTGGTACGCGTTTGTTGGTTAGAAAATTGATGAACAATGTAATTTACGCGACGATACTGAAAGGAAAATTCAAAGGTGAGGAAGTTCTCATTCCGAGGATTCCGATGATCCCAACCGATTTGCCGTTTGAATTTAAAAGACTTCAATTTCCGATCCGTCTTGCATTTGCCATGACCATCAACAAATCACAAGGCCAATCCTTAAAAGTTTGTGGTTTGAATCTAGAACATCCATGTTTTTTCCATGGTCAATTATGTGGCATGTTCACGGGTCGGAAGACTATGTGCGTTGTTTGTTTTTGCGCCTGATAATAAAACAAAAAAAATCGTGTATCACAAGGTAGTTAAATGAAGAGCAACCTATGTAGTAAAATGCAGAAACAATAATAAATGATTAATGTACTTCATTTTTTTTTCTAATAAAAAAATTTACTTAATAAATTCGAAAATCTGCTTATTTATTGCCTTTAAGGCGGAACAGAGTTCGCCGGGTCAGCTAGTTTTTTTTATATAATAAAAAGGGAGATGTTGTAAGAACATACCATATGAAGTTGAGAAGTATAGTTCTTATTTAGGTTTAGTATAGAAGTTGAGTACCTAAGAGAAATGTCATAGCTGAAAGTATTATATTGATTAATAAAGCAGTCTTAAAACAACAACGAAATTATCAAAATAATATTAATATTTAAATTTCAATTCGATAGTTATTAAATTTACACATAAAAAAATATTGTTTTTGTATGATAGACATATCAATTTCGATATTTTTAATGTTGGACGACTTTTATCACCCAAAAAAATTAATTTTGCAGTTGCATTATCAAAAAAAAATTTTTGTTACACAAACGCAGCAAAACAATAAAATGTGCATAATGTTCACTTGGCGAACATTTCAGAAATTGTTAAATGAGCTTTCGAGCTTTCCAAAGTGAATAACAGCAAACAAAAAGGAATATTTTGTATACACATTTCAATTAGATTTTTTAATCAGATTTATTTTAATTGTTATTTTCTAAAAAAAAAAACTACAAGCTTTATATAGTTGAAGCAACTTACAATATGCCTGTCGAAAAAATACCACTATTATAAGATAACGTGATATACAATTTTAACACCTTTTGCCAGTGAAAACCATCCACACAAATGAGGAAAATTATACCTAGCTATTCGGATTCTTATGATGATGGGATTTCATGCAGCATAACACAGTAGGTATACAAACACAACCTCCTTAATAATTATATACCTTCAATAATCAATAAGCCTAATTAGCTTCCATAATTTATTATTTCCGTTCTTCATAGTCGTTGGTCGTGCGTTTGGTTCGCTTAAGGAATGATTTTGTCTTTTTTTTCCCATTTGCGAATCAATTCCCATTGGAAAGAGTTTAATGATTAATAAGCTCTGGAGACACGCCTTGAAACGCATGAAGAGCTACTTCTGTATATTGTACATAAATATTCTTGGAAATATGTAGGTCTTCTACGGAAACAACATCGTCATACCCGAAAAGCAATCATTTAGTTAAAGCAGAAGATTATGGTGCAAATAATTATCGATTAAGTCACGCATCACGATGACGACAAGAGAAGAAGAAATTCTTATTCAATTTTCATATAATTATTATCTATTTTTCTTCCTAATGAGTACCTTTGTGAGGCTTATTGGGAGTTTCTATTCACAATAGAATTAAAGTCAAATATAAACTTAAATTTTAAGTATGTAGCTATTTTCTGTAGTACGAAATCCTCAAAGTCTCTATACATGACCTGGGGCCAATTTCACAGAACATACATCACATACAATGTATGAAGTTTATGTTTTTCGAATTGGCCTCATATGATGCACAGTCCAAATTTGCAATAAAAAAACTAAATTATTCGCATAAACAGGAATCACAATATTTTTAATGTTGGACGACTTTTATCACCCAAAAAAATTAATTTTGCAGTTGCATTATCAAAAAAAAATTTTTGTTACACAAACGCAGCAAAACAATAAAATGTGCATAATGTTCACTTGGCGAACATTTCAGAAATTGTTAAATGAGCTTTCGAGCTTTCCAAAGTGAATAACAGCAAACAAAAAGGAATATTTTGTATACACATTTCAATTAGATTTTTTAATCAGATTTATTTTAATTGTTATTTTCTAAAAAAAAAAACTACAAGCTTTATATAGTTGAAGCAACTTACAATATGCCTGTCGAAAAAATACCACTATTATAAGATAACGTGATATACAATTTTAACACCTTTTGCCAGTGAAAACCATCCACACAAATGAGGAAAATTATACCTAGCTATTCGGATTCTTATGATGATGGGATTTCATGCAGCATAACACAGTAGGTATACAAACACAACCTCCTTAATAATTATATACCTTCAATAATCAATAAGCCTAATTAGCTTCCATAATTTATTATTTCCGTTCTTCATAGTCGTTGGTCGTGCGTTTGGTTCGCTTAAGGAATGATTTTGTCTTTTTTTTCCCATTTGCGAATCAATTCCCATTGGAAAGAGTTTAATGATTAATAAGCTCTGGAGACACGCCTTGAAACGCATGAAGAGCTACTTCTGTATATTGTACATAAATATTCTTGGAAATATGTAGGTCTTCTACGGAAACAACATCGTCATACCCGAAAAGCAATCATTTAGTTAAAGCAGAAGATTATGGTGCAAATAATTATCGATTAAGTCACGCATCACGATGACGACAAGAGAAGAAGAAATTCTTATTCAATTTTCATATAATTATTATCTATTTTTCTTCCTAATGAGTACCTTTGTGAGGCTTATTGGGAGTTTCTATTCACAATAGAATTAAAGTCAAATATAAACTTAAATTTTAAGTATGTAGCTATTTTCTGTAGTACGAAATCCTCAAAGTCTCTATACATGACCTGGGGCCAATTTCACAGAACATACATCACATACAATGTATGAAGTTTATGTTTTTCGAATTGGCCTCATATGATGCACAGTCCAAATTTGCAATAAAAAAACTAAATTATTCGCATAAACAGGAATCACAAAATGCTCTAAAAATATAAAATTTACACTGAGTTGTCTGTAGTCAATTTTGGCAATCATACATTGTATGATGTAAAATCTGGTCTATCCCAAAGACGGGATCTGAGAGACTTCTGATATAACGCTTTTTATGATGGAGCCACAAATGTTTCAGCGATAATATACACTTGTGGCCCAATTTTGTCATTTCTTTATCTCTGTACTGATGTTGTTTTGCGAGGTAGACAAAGCCATTGACTACTTCGAAGTGCGTGCATCTATCTGTCAAAACGTTTTGCCCTAGATTACTATCTCGTTGTTATTTCGAAAATCCTTATTATCAGCCAATCCTATAGTTCCCGCCTCCAAATTATTATGGCAAATACTCAGCCACAGCTCACTTCTTTTTGCCGGCAATGTCTATGCCCATCTGCTTAAGCAAGTAGTCGAACGGGCTTTCGAAAAATTGTACCAGAGGTGTTGACTTGTGGTTTTGTTCAATTGCTCAAAGCTAAATAAGTTGCAATACAAGCGTCGCTTTGAGTCTGTCCTTTCTGAAAACTAAAAGGTTCGGTGTTGATCTTACCGAATCAAAATGTCTCCATTGTCAAACTGCACAAGCGGATGCGTATGGCAGGGATTCTGCGATATGACATCGCTCTATATAATTCGTCTCTGTCCACGCTACAGTGTATTATGTAGATCGATCTGGAAATATATTTTTTTTTTTTTTCAAAATCTGTCGGTATGTGAACATTTGATCGACGGCGTCGGTTTATTGGCAAACCCGAAACCAAAATAAAAGGAGCAAATCAGATCGTTGACATATGGTTTTAAGCATTCACTCAGTATTTCGTGGCGTGCAACAAAGGTGATTTTGTATTCTTGTAATAGAAATTCAAAACTTGCCTTTTAACACCTATGTACAACATCGTGATTTAATAGATTTCTAGGTTAGGCTTTTAAATGTTATAAAATAATTTCATATTTTCAATAACATTTTATGCAAACTTCTGTAAACAATGAACAGCCTAGCAAAGTTAACTCTCTGATTTATATTGTCATTTATCTAAAATACCATTAAGATTTATGTTCTATGATACATTACATAGACAACAGCCTTACTTGATTCTTGATTTAACAATTTATGCATAAAATTGGGATTAACTGGTTTCAACATAAATATTTTGTATTCGAGCACCAACAAAATAGAAGCCCCAAACGACTATACTATAAAGATATGTGAATCCTCATAGTCCATAAACTTACACCTATATACTTATAAAAAATGAAAAATACATTTCATTTTATGCTTGTTTCTTCAGTTGAAAAATTTAGTACCGAATAAATTTGGAATATTCTGCAAAAGTATGTGTTGTATCGCATGTATGTAAGAATAAGTATTTTAAATGAATGTTTGCATCGCTAGTAAAAAATTTAGATATTTTGTTTTATAACCAAATTTGCATAGAAACACTCACTGAATTGAAAGATAATGCAACGAATATTTCAATTTGCTCTGAAGTTCAGATTTAATAATTTTAAATCCAAATTAAATTCCATGAAACATGTGCGTATATTGTGTCTGAACTGTATTTGCTTTCAAGAAGAAGAACGAAGTTCACTCCTTTTGACAGAAGCCAGGAATTATAATTTTCTATGTTGCAGTTTGGCAGTGGCGATAGGTGATGTATATTGATGGTAGATGATGCTTAAGTTTACAGAAATGCATCTTCATTATATTTGAAATCAAAGACAGATAGCAAAGGAAGCTATTTAAAATTTTAGCTATAAAATTAAATCGTTTTTTAATATTAAAGTTAAATTATATAAATGCAAAGATATAAAAACGTTGGTACAATCGAAAAGGACATAGACATTGCAAGCAATTTTTGACAAACTGGACTTTGAATTTTATTCTTCCTTAAAGGCTATAATTTCAGCTGCCGTCGATGTACTCTTATGAACGAACTATTGCCGCGTATATAGCTTTCCTTTGACTTTAGGGGTTCATTTTTCGATCACCGGAGATGGCAAAGTTTTTCCGGTGGAACTTACTCTGGATTGCATTGATACCCGAAACAAGCCCGTCCTGGTCGTCAGACAGCCGTTGCTGTCGTAATTCCGTATATCACCCTCTGATGAATGATAAGGTATTTGGTCACCGCAGATAAGTTTGCATATGAGAATCATAAAATAAAAAATTAGCTGCGAAATTGTCCGCAAAAGCGTGCAAGGTAAAGTACTTTTGATTTAAAAAATGTTTGCTTAAAGACTTCCTGATAACCAAATGTACCATTGGCGCAGCAACAGAGTTTGGTGAGAGGGGTAGTGCTTCCAAAAAGATAGAGTTTAAGCCCTTCGAACCCACGAAGCAGTCCTGGTTTCGTAAATTTCATTCTAGAACTTCCATATTTCGTGAAAAAGAAGAAAAATTAAGAGGAGAAACAGTAATGTAATTCAAAAAATTTAAGCAACACAGAAAAAATCGATTTTTTTAAAACTAGAAGTTAGTGAAATAGGCCACGGGAAGCATTGAAATACGAAACAAAACGTAGCTCTTACCTGTCAAACGAACAGGAACTCCTGAACCATTCAACTTGAATATAGTATTAGTTTATTACATAGGTATATTATGTTGTTCCATTGATGTATTTCGTGGTAAAGGTTAAATCAAATGTAAATAGAATGACTTCTTGTTCTCGTTACCATAAAAATGTATCCCTATGCAACTGATTAACCCCAGTCAAAAGATCTTAAAGGTTTAGAAAGCTGAACACAAATGTTAATGCACTAACTATGCCTACATGATACTATATCATGAAAATCAAAAGCATAAAGGAATAAAATAGTGTAGGTTAATCTCGGTCCGGTACATACCTGAAATGAAAAGAAAAATCATATACAAATTAGAATAAATTATAGTGTGTGGAGTTGATGTTAACATCAAAGATTTTAGTTTTATTAGAAAAGTGTTAAACAAATCGTTCAGTATAAATTAAGAAAATGTATCTTTTTATAGAAAAAAAAAAATAACGTGGGAATTACAATAGCTAACGCCAATTAGAGTTTCTTCAAATTTTATTAAATTTGTTTAATTTATGCATTGTAAAAAAAGTTTAGTTTAAAAATAGGTGGGTTGCAAACACTTAATACAGGAGCACAACTGATAAAAATCCCCTTCCTGTGATCTTAGGTATCTTAGTCTTATTTTTATCTGGATTCAAGTTTTTACTGGCTTTGTGTTGGACTCAGTAGTTTTCATTTGAAAGGCGCCTTATAAGTTCACGAAATAAAAATTAATAGTTTTCACCATTTTTACAGGCGTGGTGGGCAGAAGGTAATAAAAGGTTTATCATTGTTATTATTTTTAATTTCATAGATGTTGAATGTTTTGAAAGAATAGACTTTAATAAAAATTGTTATAAAAGAAGAATCAAAAAAGGATATTTTTCTCTTGATCTTAATTGTGTTGTGAAGAGTAATATAAACATTGATCCAGTACAATACGACACTGATACGGGTTGCACTTAGCAAGGACGAGTTCCGGAAGTCTAGAGAAAGTTAAAGCAAATGTAAGTAGGAATCACCGAAGAGTTCCTAATCAGAGTATATGTTCACCAGGGAAGAATCTTGAATCCTTTTCCCTTTACTACAGTTCTTCATTTTTTGTTTGAAGTTAAGATGACGGATCCCAAAGTGAATCAGATGTTCTTTGCTGGCGATAGATTCATCGTAAGTGAAGATCCTATGTCCTTCCACGAGCACATGATGTATGGATAGACATTCTGGAAGAAAATGGACCACATAGCTTTGGCTTACCGTTTCTAATCCACACAGGCCTATTCCAAACATCTATTTAAATGGAATATCTAGTCCTTTCCTAGTGCAAAAAATTAAAATATTTTTTATCTGTGATCAGTAGCTAAGGATCTTGTTATGACGACATCATCTTGTGTTCGAAAAATGTCCCCTAAGCTGAAAGGGAAGCTCTACACATCAGTTGTACGATTCCCAGTGGAGGACGATGAACAAAAAGTATGAAAGTAAATTGACGCCAAAAGAAACATCCTGCATGTTTCACAGCATGATCATCTTAGCTGGTACTGTCATGTAAAAAGAAAAAGTTCTGAGAACCCAGTTTAAAAGAGAATAACACAAGACTACAACACTATCGCTGAAGAAAGGCAGGTGTAAGAACTCCTGGGTGAAACAAATGCAACGACATCTGCATTTAGTTAGCCGCAAACGCGAGACAATCTAAAATCGGCAGACATTTTCAGAGGTCAACCCGGCGAACAAGTGGAGCCTTAGGATGAGGCAATTTAGTTGGAGAGTCCCACTGGAGATTGTGACCAGGCCCGGTAAATGAAGAAGAAGTGAAGATTGGTGGGGTACAATCAAGTATTAAAGAAAACCACAAAACTTTCATAAGACGAGAATCCTAGCAGTCGGCGTCTAGGCGGTCCTCCTTGTACAAACGGCCGATAAAACTTTTTTTTAAATAAGATTCAAAATAATACACAGCCAATATGCTCGACCTTTTAAATTATTTTTCTGAGAAAACAAGAGTTTATTCTGTTACTATTCCTAGAATTTTAAGGTTTCTTCTTAAATTGCAGGTGCTTTTGTTATTTATCCGAGGTAATTTATATTTAAGGTGGTTATTCCTAAGGAGCAGGTGCCTATTCGAAAGTTATTTTCAATACTATTTTTAAGTGGTACTTTATTGGAAGTAAGATCAACTGCTCGCGCATTCGACACTTCACCAAATAATTACAATTAATAGAATCGAGTTTCTTAGTTAGGTCCCAGTTTGGCTTGTATCAATTTTGGGACTTCCACATTAATTTTAATCTATTACTTCGTCTTCGATTTTCATTCTGCCAAATCTCTTTTATCTGATGTAGAGATAGTTGGTGCCAATTGCCAAAGCCTTTGAGAGAAGAAACGAATGAGAAGAGACAATACTTCGCAACTACTTTTGAAAGGGTAGCTATCATATAAATAACCTCAAACGGTTTTGACTGCTTCGGTTTGCTGCTAAACGAACTTTAACATTTTTTTATTTTTTTTTCTTAGTTTTGAATACTTTTTAGCAAAATAAAAAAAATCTAACATAAAAATGTAACAGTTAACTATCTACATTTTTACAAATACTTTTTTTATATTTTATGTGGAAATCAGGAATTGAAACATTCAATAAAAAGCTTCCCCAAACCAATGCGAAACCGGTGCGAAACTGTGGTGACGACGGTACCATGCAATAAAGCCGTGAAATAAGGCCAACTTTCAAAAATTGGCCTTATTGCACTTTGCGAAAGTGAAACAAGGTCAATTTGCGGCAGTTGGTCTTATTTCACTTAGACAAAGTGAAATAAGGCCAAATTGGTTTTATTTCACTTTCAACAGTTAGTTTTATTGCACTTTGACAAAGCGAGCCCACCCAAGGTACTTTTGAACAAAAAAACTGTTGACATTGGCGCTTGCCTGGCGACTTAACATACCCTAAGCGGAGCGACGAAGTGGCGTGAGCAGGTGTGTCCCCCAAAAAGGGAGTTAAAATCCCGCGAAGCGGGCCACTTAATGTACTTTCAACCAAAAAAATCTTTTTTTTACAAAAATTCTGCGAATCTGTTGTAAAAGAGTTATCGTTTTGATAATGTAAGATCCATTTGGTCCTTATTTCACTTTGTCAAAGTGTAATAATAGCAACCACTGATAATTGGCCTTATTTCACTTTTGCTAAGTGCAATAAGGCCAATTTTTGAAAGTTGGCCTTATTTCACCTGGCTTTATTTCACGGCACCGGTGACGACGACAAAATAATAACAACGACGTGTTGCTGTCAATCATAGAACAGTGTTTTTATGTGTTGTTTCATGTTCGTACCCGAATGTTTTTTCCTTATTGTTCTGGACAAGCCGTAAATGAGGGCCCTAAGTGAATTTCACAAATATCAGATTTATGATTTCTTTCTAATGATGGAGTAAAATTCGATTCTCTACGGACTACCGGGTCAGATTAGTTATGTAATAAATACCTTGGACTATTGATCGCCTTGAGCTACAAAAGCAAGTTTGTGCGATCCAGTTTATACCCCTCGCTTTTTTGTTCGTTTATTTCTTTTAATAATCTAAACTTCAACAATAATAAATCATATAAGTGCACTAGATTAATAATAAAAATCAATTCTAAATCAAATTTAAATGACCAAATCTTCCATCAACTAAATCCCACTCATCAGTACACCTACAGACTTTCTTCTTGTATTTAAACTCACTCCTTGAACTGGGAAGATATTTCTCTATGATATGATAGACAGTTCCATTAATATGAGAGATAAAGAATGATTAACATTTCCTTCTTCCCATTCAACAAAACTTATAATCAAACATGAGATAGACAAAGATAGAGGGAGATAGTAGGTTAAGAATGGAAGCTTTTGTATACGCAATCCATCCACCAATTGACCGCTTTTCTAACCTTCCTCATTCCAATGTCTATGGGCATTACGCTATAACTTTATGAATGGTTAACCACTTCAATTTGTTTCTTATAAATTAGGCCCTGCACATCAGTGGTGTATAAAATTTAACGCTTCAATTACAGCACGTTGCTACCATCACAGTTCTCGTTCCCTTCAAATCGATAGCAAATGCCCACCGCTTGTTCGTTAAAATGATTTATTCATTCAAATATGCGCTCACCCCGACTCTTCTTTGTCACACTTCTTTACGGGTTTGGATCACATAAATCATGCGATGGAAAAAAAATACCTCATCCTCCTCTTCTTAGAGCAGCCTTCTTTTTCGGTGTCTAAAAGAATACCTCGAGCCTACTACCAATACACAACATTTATCGAAATCGGACGACGCTGCCGACACATCGCGTCGGGCGAATACCATGACAATATTTTCACAATGCTTACGACAAAAAAGTAAAGAATTATTGCATCCATCGTGATATCCCGACGTTATGTCGTTTTACTGGTGCCGATGACCCAAAGCAAATTACGTTTGCTTACTGGTTGTCATAGGCGCAAATAAAAATTAAAAAATAAAATAATAACAAGATGTCCACTTAACAATTTGCACTTCCCCCTAATGTCGCACAGTGGAACAAAACATTTATTAAATATTTGAAAAATGGAATATAATTTATGAGTAAAAAGTCTAGTTTATAAAAACTATTGTAAGAGTTCTATATGGTCAGGCACATACAGTCCATTGAGAAGCTTTGACGAAACAATTGAGATCTAAATTGCTATCAGCTTGAAACGAAGCGCACAATTGCTGGAACTGACGGCCTCACTGCCGAAGAGCTGGAGACGTTGACTTGAATATGCGCCACCTTATCTGTACAATAGTGGTCGAAAGAAAGCATTTATGTAACATTAAAGTAGTTACTGATTTTTTGAAACTTAGGAAATTTACTCCACGTGTGATATCTTATGGTGGAATTTTGGATAAGCATTACGATAAGAAAACATAGCCACGAAACAATGGAGTTATAAATTGCTACAGCTTGAAATGTACCAATGTGCTGGAACTGACGCTGTCGACGCTGCATCTGTTTTAAGATGGGGTTTTAATATTCCACACAAATTGAAATTTCAATGATTTCACTTATACTACTCATCTGTTAACTAGTAAGTGATATTTATCACGCAAATAGTTAAGTATTTAATGACCAATATTTGAAGTGAACTGTTTTCAATAACGACAAATCAAAATCAGTACTGAATGCATTCCGAGAAAGTCACTGTTTGGTGCGAATTTCGGTCTAGGAGAGTTACGGTACTTACTTTTTTACAAAATGACATACCTGCAACAGCGAACTATATAGTTCGATGAAAGGCAACTTCTTGAGTTTAGCTTGCCACTACGATCGTGCAAATTTACACATGTAGACATAATTTCTTGTTACTATTTTTAATCAAGTTTTGCGTTAAAGCGTAGAGGAAACATAGTGAACAATGAAGCTATTAAAAATCAGACATCCCAAATACTTGTCACCTAGCAAAGCAGCGGGAGACTTTAAACTTGGTATCATTTAGTTTAGTTTTCTTTTTTGTCCACTCTTGAAACTTTATGTTTCACTGTACACATCACTTTGTTCTGTCAGTGTCGTTTAATTCACGCATTACATTTTGTTTAATTTAACAGCAGCTACAACACAAATGTTGGCGGCGGCCATTGACACTTGTTTTTCATAACGCACGCATCACGCAACAACTCACATTAAAGCCTCAAAAACAACCAATTGACACTTCAGATCCAAACAAGAGAGTGCGTAGTTTCGTTTCGTGTTTTGTATTCTTTAAGTGGGAATAAATTATTATATCGCTCTGTTGAGGAAGTTTCTCCATTCCATATAAATGGCTTAATTAATCCAAAAGATAAAACAAATATTTTGTTGGGATTGGGTATTAGAGACCAATAGAGTTCCATCGAACAGAGAAAGAGAGGGTGAACGACCACCCACCCATCATTTATATGAATATGAATCCAATTGAAGGTTCGCTGCTGAAAATTGAAGGAATTGAAGTTTCCGTTAATGGAGTGTCATAGCCGATTGTTTTTCAAAAGTTGACACAACCGTTAAAGTGGCTTAACCGCTCAACAACCGATATAGTTTAACAAGCAACAGCAGCTCTTCTTCAATCTATATAGAAATAATTGTTCAGCACTGCTGTGGCAATGTATGACAGGCACTGGATCTGGATTAAGTGTTGAGCTAGAGGGAGAAGTTTTTGTGATAAGAGGTCGATAAACATACGTATGTATACTATATACGAGTTTACGCTATACATAGTTGTAATTGCTTTGGAAGTTTCATTGGGTTTTCCGAGAGATGAGATCGAAGGAAAGGAAAGTATCAAGGGAAATCGAGGCTGTTATATGGTGGCAATTGGTTTGTGGAAGTAATTTCCGCTTCGGAATGAGTTAGAGTTTATATATGTGAGTATATTCATACAGCTAAACATCATTCAGTCAATTGACTTGAATGGTTTTCAGATCAGTTTCTGATGGAATTTACAATAACAATGGGCATAGAAAACTTATTGTCTGTGAAGAAGAATATTTTATAGGAGCAGTTGGCTTGGTATTGAACTATGTATTTCAATGGCCTCAGTGCGGATATTTTAGGTAATAAGGCACATTTGTTTCAGTTGAGCTATTGTGGTTTCAAGGCTCGTTTGAACTTACAGAGGATTAATTGGTATTATTTAAATTGAGTGGGCGAAAATTAAATATCCGTAGAAACGAATGGGGATGTTTGCGAATATGAAGTTAGTTTAATACCAAAAAAATGAGATAAATAGTTATAAATATATTTTATTTCGTATTTTAAGTAAGAGTTTATTTGTTACGCAAAGGATGTTGTCTTTTTTCATTATAAATCAATAAGAAAAAAGAGACAGCACTTTGAATACAATATAGCGAATTCTGAAATTGGTATCTAAATTTGTTTACTCTTCTTTAAATCAATTCAACATTTCTATGCATCTAATGATACCAAAGTTAATTTTTTCAGTGTATCCTTCTTAATAGTGTTTTCAGTCTTTAAAAATCCAGTTATTAAAGTTTCTGATTTTGATGCTCTAAATCACGTTTTATTGTTTGTTTTAATTTAAATACATATGTACATATATCGAAGCGTTCTTTTTATAGTCTACTCGTTGACCTGTAAGTTGATGGCCAATACTGCTATCAGATGATTAGTAACAGTAGTAATAGTAGTAACAGTACCTACGGTACCAACGGTAGCAAAAGTAGTAACAGAAGTAACAGTAGTGACAGTAGTAAGAGCAGTAACAACAGGACAGTATTAACAGTAGTGACCCAAAAAAATAAATTTAAATTGCAAACAAAATTAAAATTGGAACAGATTTGTATCTTATGTTTTTTAATACTAGATTTGTTATATATCAATAAAGTTCAAAAAATCTCTACCAGCGATTTCAAACGAAATGCAATCTTAATCAGTACTGCTTGCAAGCAATTAGTTGTCAATTTTGTAGATGATATCGATATACATAATGAACATATATCGGTATTAATTTTATTTTATTATTACATTGTGAAACTTAAATTTGATTTAATGTAGTATTATAAATTTCTAAATTTTCGCTTTTTAGAATCATAATTTATTTTCGGGAATTCAAAGTTAAAGTATAAGGATTAACATTATTAGCAACATTAGCAACGAGAATTTGGTTAAATGAAACTTAAATATTTAATTCTAACATGAGAGCCTATATATATACCTTATATATATTACATGAACGAGTCTCGATCCGAGAAAAATGATTGTTTGCATACTCATTAATGTTCAGGTAAAATTGAAAAATTGACCCAAATCAAATCAGTTTTAAGTGACACTGAGTATTTAAAATTAAAAAAACATTGTGAGAATTTAGGCTATGTTGTAGACAAACTTAAAAAAATTCAAGCATTGCTGGTTTTAAAAGGCCAGGAAATGAAAATAAGTGAAACAAGCTGCAGAACATCAGGTAAAAAGAACATTTTTTAACAAAATCATCGTCATTGTTCCTTATTAGGTGTAGTCATTTTCTTCATCAAATTTACCTGTTGAAAAAATTGGTAATGATACCTGCCAAGCGTCTCGTCCGGGTGTGCAAGGTGTGCATTGCACACCTTGGATATGACGAAAAACTCCCCCATTAAACAGTACGTAGTAATAATAACACTCAATTATATGATAAACACTTTGAACACTGGTATTGAAAGACATTTTTAAGTTGCAATCGTAACGGTCAAATCATCGGTAAAGCTCGATTACCAAATTTTTATCTTTTAAACAAAAACCCATAAGTTTAGCATCGAAAAGGTAATTAGCTAGTTTTGAATTCGTCAATCAATGATTATTTGCAATTCACCGAAACTAGAAAATAAAACTGCAGTTGTAGGTGCTGCCCCTGTTTGTGCGTCTTTGTCGCTCCCTTGTCCCCCACCGTTTGTCTCTTTTTGTCTTGTCTCGTAATGTCCGTGTCCCCATCACAAATAATAAAAAAAAACTAACATAAATAATAAATACAGAGAATAGTGAAAAAAGAATTACAAAATATACCTACACAATAAGTATCAAACACCGGAAAATCAAACAAAAATCAACATAAAAAAAGCATTATCAGTGCCGATATATAAAACAACAACAATTAATAGCAGAAAAAATAACGTACCCACAGAGAGCACAGAGCGCAGTGAGTTTTCCTTTCTTTTTCCTTCCCAACCTGCAGTTGTTTAGCTTAGCAAGTGCATGAATTGTATTGAACTTATCTAAGCTCTCTCAATTGGTGTACTTGCTGAGCGAACAATACATATGCATAGGGAAATACTGTTTTGATGTTAGGGTTCGGATCAATTCACATCACTGCTAAGGCATAACACTAGTAGTGTTGTGCATTGAAAAGAACGTTATAATCTTATTCAGTTTTTCTCTTAGATTTCATCTGTTTTAGTCGTTTATTTTCTTTTTATCACAATGATTGGAAATTTCAGAGTTGACTATTGTAATATTCGTGGGCTTAGAGCAAATTTCCTCGCTTTATACGCCCATTCTGTTACAAACAGGCCAGCAATTTCAACCACAATATGGTCCTGGTACCAACCCCTTGTTTAAATTCTCGGTAAACAGGCACATCATTCATTATTGTTTCCTCTATCGAAGCCCTAATTTGGAGTTTCAACTTCTCGCGAAATTCTAGTATAGTTTATATAGGGTAGTATAGTTTCGTTTCTCCTTCTCTTGTTGCCAATTGTTTTTTTGCAGATACATATGTGTTATAATTTGTTGTGTATTCGTCGCGTTCGCCTTTTTTTTTTGTTTGATTCATTGAACCGTATCCGACGGGTTCGAAATTTGAATTAAATATGTATAGTGGAGTAAAAGAAGAGTTTTTGTTTTCGTTTGTATACAAATATTAGAGCCAAGCCAACCCGAGTTACTTTCAAATTTCAACCTGTTGCAAATGTATTTTATTTTAGTTTAATATTGGTTTTGGGTTTTTCTTTTTATTTTAGTTTCTGACGAATGCTGCCGTGTGACGTATGTCCTGCTTTTATTGTATAATTTTAATTTCTATTTCTATGCATCTTCACTAGAATGTTTGCCCTTGTTTTAGTTTTTCAAAACATAGGATAAAGAAAAATAAAAAGATCTTAACACACATAAATCCGCTGTTTCGTATGGTATCCCAGCAATTGTTCTGAAGAGGTGTTCTTCCACGCTGACATCTATCCATCTATCCTATTCTTCTTGGCTTGTTGTTGTCCAGCCTATCCCAAAAAAGGCGAATCTTCTTCACCCTCTAATTACAATTGCACTTACTTCCCTTCTTTCCAAGGTCATGGAAACGCTGATAAATTATCAGCTCAAGAAATATTTCGAAGATCGAAAGCTTCCTAATGACCGGCAACACGGCTTTTACAGCAATAGATCCACTGGTGACTTGATGGTTTATCTCAACGAACAGTGGAACAAATCTTTACATAGTTTTGGAGAAAGTAAGATTATTGCACTTGATATTTCTAAAGCATTTGATAAAGTTTGGCATCCTGCTCTTTTATCGAAAATGCGTGCTTTTGGTATCGATGAAATCCTTCTTCGTTGGATTAGTAACTTTCTTTCGAATAGCTCTATACAAGTTGCATTAGACGGATTCAAGTCTGAAACCCACAACATTAATGCTGGTGTGCCACAGGGTTCTGTTTTGCCTCCGACCCTCTTTCTCATTTTCATTAATGATCTCCTGTCTGCAAGTATTAATCCATTAAATTGTTTCGCTGACGATAGCACCCTTAGCTTTTCATATTCGTTTCCAGATTTACATCCCTGCTCTTCGGACGTGGAACTGAAACGGCTAAATATGATAAGTTCATTAAATTCTGACTTAGACAGCATTGTCCAATGGGGATTAGGAAACCGCGTAGAATTTAATTTTTCGAAAACCCAATGCTGCCTTCTGTCGTTAAAGCGAGACATACCCCCCCCCCCCTGCCATTATCTATGAGTGGCACTTGCATCGAAGAAACTAATCAGCTGCGATTTTAGCTATGTTTATCACAAACCATTTTTTGTGGAATGATCACGACTTAAGGGTGAGTGTCTCATGAAAAAATAGGTTAGAGTTTTGCGCTAAGTCGTATAGCGTTCACACTTTTCCGAATATTTTAATGAAACAAACGGATATCGATAGGAAATAGGATGGGTAAAATATTTCAGGAGCTTTAAAAAAAAAATTAAAATTGGACCTAAAAATTAGAAAACAGATGGAAAAATCAAAAAAAAAATTGTAGAGTGCTTGCAAATATGATGGGGCATATAATAAATAAATTTTTTTAATTTTTTTTTTTAAGAAAATATATCTGCAAGATGAGTATCGGTTTTATTTTTTTTTATTTTTTTTATTTAATTCCAAAAAAAATCTTACAAGCCCATGAAAAATTAAGGAAATTTACTAAGTGGTATGAATGTTTTACTGGATATAACTTAATAAGTATAAAAGATAAAGAAGTCAAACTATCTTTTTTACAAAGCCAATAAATAGGTGTGTAATTACTTAACTTTCTTTTCAATTTTTTCAAATTTTTTTTTTTTTTTTTAACAAAAAGTAAAAAAAACACTTTATTTTTTTAAATTTCTGATTTGCACAGGGGCTTTTAGAATTATATTTTTTAATTTTTGTGAATAATTTTTTATGAAAGATTCATATATTCTGAAAAAAGTCTCGGTTTAAAAAAAAAAAAAAAACTCATAGGATATATTTCAAAATGCAATTCAATATGACAATATTTGTAATACCATTGTAAGAGAACGACTGGCAATAGAATTCTGGCATATTTTTTTTATTTTTTTCTGGTATTTTGTTTATCCACTTTTTTAAAAAAAATAATTTTTCCGCTTACTATTTATTTAATTTTATTCTTAGAAAAGACGTCTATTTTGCATTTTTTAACAAAAAAATTCCTTGCACACGCACACAAAGAAGTTGTAGTTCCACAAAATTCCACTGCAATATCAGCGCTAAAGAAGAGAATTTCTATCTCTTTGCAAATAAATTTCGCCCGCCCGTTCGCTCTCACATATATTTTGTCTTGTTTTTTTTTGTGCTTGGCTAAGTTTTTTTTATTTTTCTTTTCTTACCCGTCATCTTATAATTATTAGAAAATGTAAAAAAAACCTGCTGTTAGAAATAATTTTTTTTCTAGATATATTTGATGCAAGGTCATGATTCATGAATGACAATTTGTATATGACGTAGCCACATGCAGAAGAATTTGATTTTTTTTGGTTGGGCAAGTTACTTGTAGGTTGTTACACATTGTATTTTGTTATCGCGATTCATGATATCGCGATGGATATGATCGTTCTTTAGATATAAAACGCAGAAGTTTGAAAAATTAGGTAGATAATTATATACCTATGTCCTGTTTTTTTTTCTTTGTTCAAATCGTAACTCGTAGACTTGATGGTGGATGGAAGTTCGTGTTCACTATACTATACTATACTGTACCTATATATACTTATGTGTATACATTTATACTCATTGGTTGGGTCATTTGTTTGTTTTGCGAAAAGAAATATGTATACATATATATAGGTATACAAGTCATTTTGTATTGTTTTTTCTTCGATAGTTTATGTAAAATAGTGTAATTGAATGATGAATGATTGAAATGCTTGATATCGTTGGTGGAGAATTTAATTTTGAGTAGGTATAGCGAAAGATTTGATTAACATTATTATTTAGTGATTGAATGCAGTTTGCATTTCACTGGGAGGGTAATACCTTCAGATATGTGCAATTAATAATGTCAAGTGGATGGCGCCAAAATATGCATACATATACGTAAGAATCTAGTATACGTAATTTAGGTCGTTTTCAAAACAGTGAGTTCTATTTTTTTGTATGATCATTAGATTTTGGGATATCAATGATAAAAGAAAAAAACACATTTGAACAATGACAAAATTATATCCCGTTATTTTCCATACCTGTGCCTGCAATGTCTGTAAAAATTGTTTTTTTTTTCAATATTTTAAAAGAAGACGTTTGAAATTATTTTTATTTTGTTTTAATTTGACCATAATTTAAATACATAGTTGAAACCTTTCAAAAATCACTCCAAAATTTAAAAAAAAATTATCTTGATCGTCAGCATTTTATGATGTGTACTGTACCTACCTTATTTAAAAAAAAAATATCAACTATATAGCCCTTCCCGTATAGAACATACATACCTAGGTAGTTTCTCGACCCATACAAAAACTTATACTTTTTTTACTCTAGTTGGGTACCTATAATTTGAATAAATTTCCAAAAATCATGTCTTACCTGCCTAGGTTGCTACTCACTTTCAAAATTTTCAATTCCGTACAATTTTCCTAATTATATTCCAACCTGCAATACAACCGGCAAGAGTATGATAACCGGGGCGCCGAGAAATGATAACGGATTTTTGTAGAACACTGCAATACAAGCATTTCTTACTACGGGAGGGGGGGTCTATCTCCCTCCGTTTAGGCGGTAGGGGAATTTAAAAAATATGTACGTTAAATGGAAAACAAAAAATTAAAAAATAACGGTAATACTTAAAATTAAGTATTATACGTTATTTTAAAGCCAACATTCTATTCTATTAGCCAGTTTTTAAATCAAGTCAAAACTATGCATAGTTTTTCAAAAATTTAATTTTAAACTCAAAATTTGAGTAAAAAAAAGTTAAAAAACAATTTTAAATTTCAATATTTCAAAACCATACCTAAGTTTATAAATAATTTGGTGCGAGGTTGGCTGTATGACACACCGAGGTGTGTATGGGTGGTGCAACCCCCCTGCTTGGCCTCACTATAGGATTTGGGGTGTGTGCAACATGGGGTGGGTGCTAAATGGGGTGCATGCAAACTTCCTTTTGCATTTAAATAAACTGGATTTAAGAAAAATTAATTTATCCTAGGTATTTCTTTATCCATATTCGATTATAACTATCAAAATAAGACTACGTAAATACTCAAGCACGGAAAAAATAATTTAATTAAAATATTTTTTTTGGTAATTTTCAATTTTCTCAAGAACTAGAAGACATAAAATCATCTAGTTTTCAGATTTTGATCAAAATTAAATTAAAGCAATGAATTCTAAAAAAAAAAATAACAGTAGGTAATGTTGAAGTTTTGAAAAATTACACTTTAAACCTTATTTTTAACTATTTTTTGCCCAAATTTTGAGTTTAAAAGAATTTTTTTCAAAAACTATGCATAGTTTTGACTTGATTCAAAAACTGGCTAATAGACAAAAGTGTTGGCTTTAAAAAAATGTATAAAACTTAGTTGTAAGTATTACCGTTATTTTTTAATTATTTGTTTTCCATTTAACGTACATATATTTTAAATTGCCCCTACCGCCTAAAGGGGGGAGATAGACCCCCCCTCTCATAGTAAAAAATGCTTGTATTGCTGTGTTTTCCAAAAATCCGTTATCATTTCTCGGCGCCCCGGTTATCATACTCTCCCCATACAACCGTATGAATGAGCCGGTAAGTGAAATGTTCTTTCAAAAAATTCTCAAAAGAAAACTTACATTTTACATAATACCTAACTAATAATGAATATTTTTTTTAAATTAGAAGATCATATCATAACGAACAAAAAAATATGTAGGTAGATATCTACAACAAATAAAAATATCCACCGCCACCAAACCGAAAACCCCTCTCTAGCATTATGTATATCGTTTTTTGTCGCTTATTCATATTATGTATATTACTTTTCTCATTTCTCATAGTATGACATACTCGTAACATCCAAAAAACAAAACAACTACCTACCTATAGCAAAAAAAAAAAAACTTAAAAAAACATCATTCGCGCCGTGCCTATGTCATAGCCACTGGCCGTGCGTCGCGTGTCGGTCAGACTCATCTCTCATGTCTCAGCTGCTGAGACATGAGAGATGAGTCTGACCTCATCTGACCTGAGACTCAGCACAACAGGCTCTGGCAATAAATATGTAATATGTATGTATGCCTGTGTGCGCTTGTGTACCTCTGTCTGCTGATGTATACCATACCCATATGTCTCTGTGGCTGGCATTATCTGGCTCTGAGAAAAGTATTGCACAAGAGAGAAGTTAGCTTATAGAAGAGAATCATTCTTCTACTAATACATTCAAATGTATTTACATGAGTTCTGAGATTGCTTCTAAGGGACACCCACCCTTAACGTCGCTAAAAATGCTGCAAGATGTTTAGGTTTCCTTTGGAGATGCAAGAAATTCTTTTCCCCTTCTGATCTGGCTATTATCTATAAAAGTACCTTTACGTCACTAGAACACCGGCGTAACGTTTCTTGCTGAATGGCGTTTATACACCGTAAACTCATAACTCACAACTCAAACTACGAATTCCCTGAAAAAAGTTTAGTTTGAATGCAAATTCTTGGACCTACACATTAGAATAATCGTGGATCAAAGAAAACCCGCCGTAAAAAAAAAGAGATCTTAAGGGGGCCTTAAATAATCTTTATTTCAGGAACAATCCATTGAAAAATTTTAACTTTGAATCCGTTAATCAATGATAATTGTAAGTTTTAAGCCTTCATCAATAATCGGCGATTGCATTATCTCGAATAGGACCACAACTTTTCCACTCCACTGCTTCACTCTAAGACTCCACTTGTGGGGTTCGTTGTGACAATTCTAAGTTTTAAGTAAGTAACGGACTTTTCAGCAGAAAATTGTTATGATGTCGATTTCGTATTAAGGAATCAATGATTAGAGCAAGTAGTGTTATGCTATCGATATTTTCAAGCAAGAAAAATGAAATATATTTTATACGAACTAACTCTAGCTTTCTCCATGCTGCAAAACTGTTTAAGAGAAGCGATAAATAATCGAAATTTTAATCAAAGAATCACTTTAACCCTGTAATTTTTAAAAATAATTTTTAGACTCAGCACATGCAAAAATACCATATACCATGCAATATAATTTATCACCCTTTAGTTTTTGTGGGTCGAGTGAATTGCTTCCCAGTTCTTAAAAAAAATTCCCAGTTTCACGTAGTTTGTTGTAACTTTACTTCCATCGACTACTTTAAAATCATTGCATGGTTCATATTTAAACATTTTGAAGTTTATAACCAACAACAAATAAATGACATCCCCGAAAGTAAAAATTTTAATTTCAAATCGGAAAACTTGAATTCCCAATAGAATGACACTAGTCAGATGCGACCGCACTGATGATTTGAAGTCATGCCAGGCACACGCACCCAAAAGTTGTCAGCATCAGCATCATCATCGTTGGCGCGAACATAATCATTAGTAACAAACAGTAGATATCTCTGTAGCAGCATTGACATGATATTATGTTTGAGCTGTGGGTCGATGTTTTTGTGAGAGTTTTGATTTATCCATCAATCACGTCCATCTGAAAAGTTTAATTAAAACATATTCCGGCAACTTTTACAAGTAGTTATTGAAACAGAAGTTCTGGTAAAGGCAACAACTACTGGCTCTGTCCCTATGCATGCCACTGCCATTCATTTTTCTTGAGGGAGAAACTTGCCTTGGTTTTTGTTTTTTTTTTGTTTTTTTTTTTTTCATTTAATTTTTACTGGAGAAAAGCATCGGCTCTTATCAGAATTTCATTTTTATTTTTTTCTAAAAGAATAATATGAGCGAGTATATTTGGGCAGAACAGAAAATAAAGAATTCCTCTTCAGAAATGCACACCAGGTCGCCCTGTCAGTAAGCAATTAAATGGGCAACAACAACAATTTAAAAATCGTTGGTTACTAACAAACATTATTATCGTTGCACTTGCATGAGTAAAAAGAAGACATCGGTTCAGAAATTGACAAAAAGGCTTATTTATACGTTTTTTATTGACTGTGGTTCCACGAAATATTAGGGCTGGCTTCGAGACCCAGACCAGTCTCGGTCGAGGAAACAGACGGGATAGAAAAAAGGACACTAACACGGTAGTGTTTACAGTAACGATAATCATTGAATATAAAATTCAATATTTCATGTAACTATTAGACAGCCTTAAGAATAAAGTGATGGTTAATGATGGGAAGATTCTGTTTGGTAACAGAACGAGACCGAGACGAGACGTGGTGTAACGAAACCGAGACCAGGCTGAAATGTGCAATATTGCCGAAACCGAGACTTAAAAAATTCTTGGCGTGTTCTCACCTCATGGACAGCCCTACGAAAGATACATTGTACTGTCAGGGGACGTTGAATTCACAAACAAATTACATATTTTAAAATTTCATTTCAAGCTGCCGGTAGTCGAACTCATCGTCGACCGAAGATTTGTCATAGGAAAAAAAAGTACAGAATCTTGCGAAGATAACTTACTTAGTCTTTGATAAAATAAAATTTCTGAATGAAATATAAACCATAAACATTAGGCCTGATACCCAAATCAAATTAAGGAGCAAAGATACATTTTCAACTCAATTATTCTTGTTACTTTTATTTTGTGACATGATAGCATGGAACTGAAAGGGACCCATATTCTGCTTCGAATTCGAACTGCTAGTTTGGTTTTTCTGTATTATAGCGCATTAATCAATGATATGAAAGAGGCCCTCCGTGCTTGTCCAAGGTATGATGTCAAAATCATCCTTGGGGATTTGAACGCTAAAATAGGTCGGGAGCCGGTATTCAGGCATTACGCAGGCATTACCCGCGTGATGATATCTACAAAGCCACCTGGGTATCACCTGATGGAGTCACTTGTAACCAAATTGACCACGTGTTGATACGCCTTAAAAACACTGTCATTAGTACTGCCAACTCCATCTTAGGCAGCAGTCGTAGAAGTCGGAACGACTGGTTTGATGATGAATGCAAGCTAGCGACTGAACGTAAGAATGTTGCGTACTGAGCAATGCAACAATCTCATAGAACGCGGGCACGCGAAGATGAATATAAAGAGCTCAGAAGAAAAGAAAAACGGCTTCACAGACAGAAAAAATCAGCCTGGGAGAAGAACATCATCTGTGAATTAAAAAGAAGCCGAGAGCGCGGTCCGCACCAGGCGCAGAAGTTCTACCAATCCGTCCGAAACATGACGCAGTACACACCACGCTGCACTTACTGCAAGGACGGAAAGGGAAATCTGATCACCGATCCCCAAAGCATACTGGAGCGATGGGAAGTGTACTTTAATGAATTGCTAATTGGTCAGCTCACCGCAGAAGTAGTGGCTCCACTACTTCAAGAAGAATACCCTATGTTACCGCCACCAAGCATAGAAGAGGTTGACAAGGCTATAGCCCGGCTTAAGAAAAACAAAGCCCCGGGAGCCGATGGCATACCAGCCGAACTATTCCACTACGGCGGGCCAGCCTTACGCCAAGCAATTCATGATATTCTAGTGCACGTATGGGAGCAGGAAGAAATGCCAGAAGACTGGCGAAAAGGTATAATTTGCCCCATACATAAGAAAGGAGATGTCACAAATTGACACGACTTTGTAGGTTGACCATGACCAACGTAACAAGCCAAGTAAAAATAGCCGGATTGCTATCCAGACCAATCATAATCTTTAATGTACTCCGACAAGGGGATGGTTTGGCCTGCCTCCTCTTCAACCTGGCGTTGGAGAAAGCAATCCGTGACTCTGGCACGGCAACAAGAGGGACCATCGTCAACAGGTCCAGCCAGATACTGGCTTACGCAGACGACATTGACATCATCGGAAGAACCGAACAAGCTGTACACGATTCCTTCATCCAGATCGAGCAGGCGGCACAAAATCTGGGGCTGCACATTAGTGAAGGTAAAACAAAGTACATGGTGGCGTCGAATGCGAGAAGAACAGTTGGTCAAACAATCAAGGTAGGGGAGCACGAATTTGAAGTGGTGCAATCCTTCAAATACCTTGGGTCAACAGTAGCAGCTGATAATAATTTAGAAGAAGAAATACGCGGGCGGTTGCTCAATTCCAACAGAGCCTACTATAGTCTGTCAAAGCTCTTCAAATCCAGAAATCTCACTATAACTTCAAAACTGCTGCTGTACAGGACCATGGTCCTGCCAGTACTCACGTATGGATCCGAGACTTGGGTGCTTAGCAAAAGACACTCCGACCTTTCAGCCGCGTTCGAGAGAAAAGTCTTAAGGAGAATTGTTGGCCCCATATGTGAGGAAGGACGATTCCGGAGACGGTACAATCATGAATTGTACGCAATCTACCTTGAAGCAGACATAGTGACAAAAATTAAGCGCGGTAGACTCCGGTGGGCAGGGCACCTAGCTCGCAAGAGTGAAGAGGAACCTGCTCGGAAAGTCTTTTGTGGTACATTCTATGGTAGACGGCAGCGTGGTAGGCCATAGGTGGAGAGACTTGTTGAAGGAGGCCAGGACCGGACCCCGGTTGTCGAGCCGATGATGATGAATCAATGATATGTTTAGACTTTATGAACAATAATAACATTATAATTTTTAAAAACATCTTTCAAACAATCTATTATTTCTGAAAAAAAACCAATTGCTTACTCTGCGACTTGTCACACCACAAAAAAGTATTTGAAAATACTGCGATTGTATTAATCTTCCAGAATATTTAATTCTTTCATCACATTCAGCACACAAATGGTATGCATTTATTTTTCTTGAATTAACAATCTCAAGAAGTTCTTTAAACATAAACAATCGTTTCTTATACTCTTACAATAACATATTGAATGAATGCGTGTTCTTAACTAATAAACAAAAACAACCCAGTCGGAGGACTATCGAAACTCTCATTACACATCGCACTATGGCTTGCTTAACTTAAGAACATGACTTTTTTTAGTCAAGTTGAATTTAAAAAAATATTTATGAAGGTGAAAATATTTTTGGTATTAGATGTTATCCAATGAATGCAAAGAAAAGCTTCAAACAAATTTTTGAAAATTTAAACTTCACTTAGTGAAAAGTTTTGCTGTAAATTATAAGTATTTTTCGATTTTCTTACATTTTCCTAATCAAAAACTCCACTGTAGGTTGTTTTAACAAAATTAAAAAAGGAAAAAATGCAAACATCTGTAGATACTGCGAATTCTGTTTAATAAGCAATGCTATAATATATACTTTTAATGAGCTACCTACTGATAAATGATATTTCTCTTGTTTTCATAAAATATTACGAAGACGCTGCGCTGTAAGAAATAAACATGAAGTATCCATAGTTTTTAATTATAAAATATCTTAAAATAACTTCCAAACACATGCCCACTAATAGGAACTATCTTCACAATGTTTTCATTAACACTTTTGAAAAGTAAAACAAAATGATATAGAAGTAACTTAAAATAAATCATGTAAAAATAATTAAAATATAGTCTATGTTATATGATTGGTCGATTATTTTTTTACTAGGTACATTTCAGCAGGACGAATATTAATGACTTTACTGCAAATGCAATAGATCTACTACATTTTTTTCTGGAAAAAAAAACTACTGCATTTCACACTAAAACAAATATTACGTTATTCACATTAAATCCAAAACTTGATTTTGGATGATAGCACAAATTTTTGTAGCCAAAAGTTTTATATAAAATCATGCCGATTTTTCTTACTTTAAAAACAACCACTGCGAAAATATTTAATGTACTTCTTTTTTTGCCAAATGTGCTACAAAAATTTTGCGTGGATAGTGGGGACACTGATAAAGATTGGTTGATAGATGGATGATGGATCTGCGAAACATCTCTAAGATTCTGATTACAGTGATGAGTTTCATACGAGAACAGGTCAGTAACCCATTAACAATTAGCTTCGAAAGGGTAAATATATCGCAAATCAAAACGATGCAATTAAACCCTTTCATGCAAGCAGGCCGATCTATCACTTGACGAAGAATGGTCGTGGTCGCCGAGGAAACACCACAACTGGGAAGAGTTGGAGATACCATCTCTAGGATGGTATAGGCCCCGCAAGGGAAACTCACGAGCATAATTGAGGCTATCAGTGCAATAATGGCGTAACCCACTTTTTTCAAAAATGAGTTTTTCATGAAAATGGGTCTCCTAATATATCTATTTTAATACAAAAATAGTTTTATGCAGCTATCTACACTCAAAACTAGATGGCACTCAAAAGTGTTATTGCATTTTAAAATTTGATCATAGTTTGAGTGCAATAGTGGCGTAACCTTCATATTTCTCTAAGAAACGGTTTACTGTGGTATAGATTGTGACCATTTGCTTTGGTATACATAAATTGGGCAGTGAAAAAGTACTCTGTATCTTGTCTTATGCATTATTTTAAGAACGTAGCTAAAAAATTATTATTTATTTTGTCCAATGTGGAAGCCAAAATAGAAATATAAAACTTTCATTTCATCGGCCAGAAAGAAAAACCCATTTGGAATTGTGAAAATGACTTCATCTGATTTTTTTCCACAAAATCTCTGGAAGAAAATATCACAAACAGGAAAATATCAATTTCCAATTCCAAGGTTGAAAGGCTTAAAATTCAGTGGTTACATTTCGAAAAAAATAAAACATTTTCAATTCCAATGGAATTGATATTTTACTCGAAGAGGTAAATGTAAAGAGACAATCCGTGGATATTAAAAATCTCAACCAACTTGAACAGCCCAAAATAAAAAATGTGAAAAAAAAGAAAGACTTATTTGAACTGCTTCAAAACAAACCACCAATCCATCACTTTTTTTTACAAATAATTCAAAAGTGTCAACAAGTGTTCCAATCGAAATATTTGACGTTTTATCAAACGAGGAGTAAAATCATTAAAAATAAATAAAAACATATATACATATAGTTTTTTGTTGTTAAAACATGAACTATGAAAGAAATAAAAAAAAAATAATATAATAAATTTGACGTAACTCTCCTTTTTTTCATTACAAAGAATGTCTTTTTTCAAAGCCTTGCACATTTTTAGATTAATCAAAAATGTCGAAGGGAAAATATAAAAATGTTTAAAGAAACCCTATTTCTTGAATCTCTCGTAGCTCTAAAGTGAATTTTATGGGTTACGCCACTATTGCTTTCATGGCCTCAATTAAGGTCGAGGACCTCAATTAGTAATAAGCGTGAAATATTTCAATTGCAATATTATGATGTATACTTCAAAAGTAAAGTGCTTTCAATTCCACTCATCGAATATTCTGTCTTTCAAATTTACTTATACCGATCGTGAACTAAAATTTCTTGTGCTGAACATTTGAATGATCAATAATACAACGCATGTGTTCCCGGGAATCGAAGACTGTTTCAGGGCTGCAATATTCTTTTGCTTTTGTAAGTGAGCAAAAAAATTCTCATTTTAGCATCCAAAATGACTCGAGAAAAAAATATACATGGCCATCCTCATTACCTTAGCTCAATTTGTGCCATTTATGGTGTTTATTTACATAGGTTCAGTTCTTTTAGAATTATGTTCCTCATGAACTAATGACTATTTGGACAAACTAAATATAACAAGAATTTAATTCGATCACAAGTACATTTATGTACGAAAAGTCACATCAAATTCGGTTTCATTTAAAAATCTAAGCCAAAAATTTACGACCAATAACTTAATACTACACCTCACTTTGAATTCTTGCAGTGTTGCTTATTTTCTCTTAAATCTTACGTTGATATCAGGTTTTATTAAAAAAAATCCAATTCTACTCTTCACGAAAACATAATACTTCCTTCTCAAACCCTTTAATACACGAATTTTACTAAACAGAATTCCATCAAAACTATTAGACCACTCATCATCAGCCATCTTATTTATCCCATTCAGAGATCACAATATAATGGGATCACAAATTAAATATACGAACTGCCACGCGTCTGCCTTTGCAGTTGAGTAGTGGTATCTGAGCGAGACCAACGTAAATTGATCTTGAAAAATAATATTACAAAAAAAAAATCGAAATAATCTCAAGAAGGTACCACCACATCCCTTTCTGGTGATTCAGACGTTGGGTGAAGAGATGGATCCAAAAATAGAATATTCCTCCAACAACAACAATGAAAAGTATCCGGCATGCATGGCATGATGCATGATTCCTATACATATTCTGTTGTAGCCTGCCGCTAAAAAAGACCTCGAATTTAGTTTTTTATTGTCTTGGAGTTTAGTTGAGATCCCTTCGGCTTCGCGGTTGGCACATCAAAAGAAACGACTACGCCGTGTGCCACCTTCCTTTTTCTTTGTTTTTATTACAAAAATTTCTTCTCTGTTCATGCTGTGATGGTTGAGTTTGTTGGCTACTGTTACTGTTTGGCTGACTCCCGGCTTTTTGTTTGTCTGCAAGTCGTTTGCCACCAAACAGCGTCGCCGGCCGGTGGAAAGGCGTAAATTAAAACAAACAACAAAAAAAAAATGTTTCTGGCTTTTAGATTTTGTTGTAAAAGGGGTCAGTTCAAATACATTAAAAGTTGTATCATCATCCGTAGGTCTATTTGTATGTTTTTTTTTAACTATGTTCTCGAAGTTGCATTCATAAACATGAAAGGGAAAGTTTTTTTTTTGTTACTGTACTATTTGTCGCCTCTTTTCGTGACAGTCTGAGGAATTCCCTTTATCTTCTTTTCTATTGTTCTTTTCGGATTTGTTTCGGTGACCAAACACTTTCAGGCATCAGATGGCATTTGTATAGAAAAAGCTAGAAGCGTGTCATATATATTAGAGTGGATACGGATGGTAGGACAAGTTGAATGCACACCTCTTATCCGGAAGTTTGTTTGAAATCGGATGCTTAGTAAAAAAAAAAAGTAAGGAAACATTAACACCAACTTATAAGTAGAAGGCAGAATCAAAATCGAAATTTCTTTAAGTATTTTTTAATTTTTTTGTTTCATATTTTTAATCTTTGAAAAATGAAAAGTACGTATATTTATCACTTTTACATGCATACTTTATAGGAAATTTTTAACTTAAATTAAAAATTTTGTTCCCATTTGGGTCGCATGTACCTAGTTTATTTTGAATTAAGAACTGTAGAAATGACGATAGTTTTCCAGTATCTAGTATTTAGTTGAAAACATGAGCCTTCAAGCTTAAGGGTATTGGATTGGAATTGGATTCAAAAACAAGCAGAAATACATAAGCATTAGGGTGGTCATTAAAAATGTCTCTACCCATTAAAAGGTCTTAAATACCCTGAATAAAAGAATTGGTAATTATTTGCAATTTTTTTTCAGAGGAAGTTTTACTTAGACATCTCGGTAGAAAATTTACCATATTTTTAGTAAATTTGTTGGACAAGAAGCCATATACGGCTTTTGATATTCAAACGACCACTACTGAGATTATGGATAAGTATCTACAGTTTTTATTACTTAACATTTCGCTCATGCGTATTTGTGCATTTGATTTACTTTTTCTCTGCGCAATCAAGAAAAACTGCAGTCAAATATAACAGCTATGTAGATTTTTTGCTGTTTCTGAAGATGGGGGATGAAATTCTCGAATCGGAGGATGATCAGTAGAGAAACATACAGGAGCTCAAAACTGATGAAAGGGAGTACAGTTCTAATGACAATTTTCTACGTTGAAGGCCGAAAATGAAGAAAAAAGCAAAAGGTAACAAGAAGAACGAAGTCTCGAATACAAGAAATGTGATTATCTTTTTTTTAAAGACCAAAAAGCTTTCAGATGAAATATCTTCTTTAGAGACCCCGGCTGACTTCGATTCCTTTCACCGAAGAACTGTTTGACATGATTAATGAGGAATCCCATAAAGCATTGGAAGGAAACATAAATAAGCCAAAAATTATTCGAAAAGAAATGGAACAATTTGCCGTAATTTTTAATGCACGTGAGTTGCCTACTGCCAAGGCTACATACGATATATGATGTTGTCAGAAGGTTATATACATACATACAGTCACCAATACTGTTCCTGTTGGTGATTAGTGACTTACTGCTTGCAGCTTTGTCAATATCTCAGGAGAACTGCCTCTATTGACGGCAGAAATGAACTAGATATTAACAGAAATATATGTCCAAAATATTTAGAAACAACTCTAAAAGCCAAGCTACGACTGTTCCAATCCGATGATAAATCCGTGCTTAATTATGGAAGAAATTTACATCCGCTTTCACAGGAAAGCTACAAGCGTTCGTAAATAGATGCCTGCAAAATATCTTGAGGATTTTCTGTTCCAACCGTATCTCCAATGAAGAAACATCACGTGGGAACAAGTCAGGAACCCATTGACACTAGCATAAGGAGATGTGAATGGAAATCGCTTCGAAAAGGCACATTGCAAGACAAAATGGATGCAATAGAAAACTTTCACGCAAGAAGGCTGACGAAAGGGCAAAGAGCAGTCGAAAATGAATCATCACAACTGGGGTAGAGTTGGAGAGAGATGAAACGTAGGAGTGTAGGAGTGGATGTTCTATGTCCCGCATGGGCATGAACCATTTCATGAATAGAATAAAAGTTTATCTGCTGTTACTAATTTTTAATAAATTAGAAAAATCTAAAAACAATTCGAATATTTTGTCAGGCTTACTATTAAAGGGTGTACAGAAACAAATTTAAGGACCACTCTTATGTACAAACACATATATGTATGAGGTATTACAACGTTGAATGTACCTGCTTCGGTGAAAAAATAAGAAATGTCGGACATCAAGACTACAGAAATAGGGATATTTGAAGATGAGAGGCATTGAATATAAAAACAATAATAGTAAGTTATTTTTAGAACAAAAAAATAAGGGTTTCTGAACAACACGAAGAAGGTAGCAACTTGAAATTATATATTACACGGAATTGGGTAAAATTCTTTATACCTAGGCAGGTATATCGATATGAATACATACATTCGAATCGTGACTTGATTGTTAAAAGAAACCACAAAAGCAAAAACTATGGCTTTTGATTGAATGTTAGACAAGTGGTTAATTTGGAAAAAGGATATCCTATGTCGAGTGCTAGAACGTGATGCATTTTTTTTATATACTAACTTACCGAACTCATCAAAGTCGAAAGGGGTATATTGAAGACAAATATTTGGAAGCATTACTCTTTTAATAAATAAGTGGTTTTAGATGTATTTCATAGTTTCCTTAGCATGTTGTGTAAAATACATAGTATCGGTTTTCTTTATTTATAAAACTTTAAGTATTTGAAAAAAAATCGAAAGAATACTTTTAAATATTTTCATTTTTTGAATTTAGTTGTAAATTGAATTATTTTTCAAATTTTAGCAAAGTCTTCATTTCAGCATAAAAACAGTAAAACTGATCATTGGAAAAAATAACAAAAGGCATGTTAAAATTTCGTGAATTTGCAGTTAAAACCCACAAAAAAATCTAAGTTTTTGGTTAAAATTTCAATTTACCAAACAAACATCAAATTAAATGTGAAACAAATAAAATTAAGTTATATTTTAAAACAATTTTTTTTTTCTGAAATCAGATTTAATTAGATTATTTTACTTAAAAAAGAATACTTATATTGTACAATGACTTTATAGAATGGTTCATAGGGTTTTCTCTATTGTCTCAATGTGACATTAGACCATCGATAAATCTTATTGTTTTTCTTCTATTTTTTTAGGTTCTTTTTTTATATATACATATATGCAATGATATACAAAGAAATTTGAAATATTTAATTAATTTTTTTTTAGATTTGTGTGACATCAGAAGCACCTTGCAACAAGGTTATATTAAGTTAAGAAGTATATTAGCTTAAAGCCAATATATCTTGACGCTCTTAAAAATAAATAACTAGCCCTAAACACCAAAATCATTTGAAAAAAAAAATTACTTTAGCCATAAGTTTTCGTAAACCACAACTTTTACACAAAACGATTTCCAAAACAAATTTTGAAACTAATAAGTTTCTTAAATTAAAAAAAAATGAACTGCTTTTTTTGGCAATCTGCTGCAAAGCGTTTTGTGATAAGTGGCAACGCTTTTAACGTGTATAGAATGAGAATAAGTAAAATCTGTGTTTTGCGAACTATAAACATCAAAATGCAAACTGTCATCACACCAAGCTGTCTCAGTACAAGCACCTTGCATTGAGTATATTTTGATTTGAACTAAAGTATCTAAATAACTGGTGCCTTATTTTAAATGCACTAGATTCATGTTATTTTTTTCACCTAATAATAAAGTATCGTATACCATATATGTACATACATAGGTAAATATATTATTGAAGTGTACCTTAGCTGTTTTTAGAATTCACATAAATTACAATTAGTTTGGTTGCACTGCATTACTTTTTTTAAATTAATGCGCCAAAATCGTGTGGTATACTTTTTTATGACTTCTGACACTGACTGTGTGTTGTGCATCTAATCCCCTTATATATTTGTTCACCACAATCGCCTTTGATTTGAAATTTAGTTTTTCAAATTGATAATCCCCACTTAATCTTCATAACTACCAGTTCATTTTAATGACCTAATTACCCTTACATTTGTAAGTGGATTTATTTCATAATCTTCTTTAATCCTTTTTTTATGATTTGCCGACAGAATAATTTACATCTGTTCTGACAGGCATCGTAATCATGTAATCTGATCATAAATTGAGTTTTTTTTAACCAAACCATTACAAAAAAAAATAATCCCTGTCTTTTTTTTGACGAGCCTTCTTGTTTTGAACAACACCTTGTTTAGATCAATCATTTTGACTCCCTTTGCAATCGGGCAACTGCCCGATGTTTTTTATTTATTAATTTAGCAAAATAAAATCTTATTTGATGATGCCGCACCCCTTTTAATTGCTATCATTTACTATTATTGCCTTTGCCTTAGCAATAAATCACAGATTTCAAATTTTGATCAAAGTTGGTATTTTATCTGTTAGAATTATTTGCGGCAAAAGTTTATTTTACAAAAAAAAACTATTTGTTTTCGACAGAGAGGGAGATTTTATAATATATATGTATGTATGTATTTACTAAATATACGAATTATCCTTCAATTTACTTATCAAAAGTGTTAAGCTTTGATTTATGGTCTGCCAGAAGTTTCTGCACTACTTATTTATTCCTCCTCGATCATCTGCAATCTTACTTAACTTTTAATCCTCTAAGTATTCTACGTAAAATCCCAGTGCGGAAATAAACTTTTGGTCTCGAATATCATTTGAACCACCAAGAGAGACTCCTTCACACAGAAAGCAGACGTTCGTTGGCCTAAAAACTTGTCATCTAAGTTCTTTGAACAGCTTGCAGCGGTCGGGTATTTTTAAACCCCAAAAACAAAAACGCTAAACACTCTGTTTTGTTTGTTTCTCAAAAAAAACTTTTAGTTCACATAAAGTAAACAAACACACATTCAGTTCAAAGACATACATACACCCCAGCTTCTAATGCAAAAGTAAAACAAAACCCCAAATTCACAATCTGACACTGGGTTTAACAAAACATAGTCTGGGAGATGAAGTTTTTGATTTGATTTTTCTAGCGATGATAAAATATTAGTGGTTCCTCTAGCGATGATAAAATATTAATTGGTTCCTCTAGCGATGATAAAATATTTATTGGTTCCTCTATAAAATATAAAATATATAATATAAAATATAAAATATAAAATATAAAATATAAAATATAAAATATAAAATATAAAATATAAAACATAAAACATAAAATATAAAATATAAAATATAAAATATAAAATATAAAATATAAAATATAAATATAAAATATAAAATATAAAATATAAAATATAAAATATAAAATATAAAATATAAAATATAAAATATAAAATATAAAATATAAAATATAAAATATAAAATATAAAATATAAAATATAAAATATAAAATATAAAATATAAAATATAAAATATAAAATATAAAATATAAAATATAAAATATAAAATATAAAATATAAAATATAAAATATAAAATATAAAATATAAAATATAAAATATAAAATATAAAATATAAAATATAAAATATAAAATATAAAATATAAAATATAAAATATAAAATATAAAATATAAAATATAAAATATAAAATATAAAATATAAAATATAAAATATAAAATATAAAATATAAAATATAAAATATAAAATATAAAATATAAAATATAAAATATAAAATATAAAATATAAAATATAAAATATAAAATATAAAATATAAAATATAAAATATAAAATATAAAATATAAAATATAAAATATAAAATATAAAATATAAAATATAAAATATAAAATATAAAATATAAAATATAAAATATAAAATATAAAATATAAAATATAAAATATAAAATATAAAATATAAAATATAAAATATAAAATATAAAATATAAAATATAAAATATAAAATATAAAATATAAAATATAAAATATAAAATATAAAATATAAAATATAAAATATAAAATATAAAATATAAAATATAAAATATAAAATATAAAATATAAAATATAAAATATAAAATATAAAATATAAAATATAAAATATAAAATATAAAATATAAAATATAAAATATAAAATATAAAATATAAAATATAAAATATAAAATATAAAATATAAAATATAAAATATAAAATATAAAATATAAAATATAAAATATAAAATATAAAATATAAAATATAAAATATAAAATATAAAATATAAAATATAAAATATAAAATATAAAATATAAAATATAAAATATAAAATATAAAATATAAAATATAAAATATAAAATATAAAATATAAAATATAAAATATAAAATATAAAATATAAAATATAAAATATAAAATATAAAATATAAAATATAAAATATAAAATATAAAATATAAAATATAAAATATAAAATATAAAATATAAAATATAAAATATAAAATATAAAATATAAAATATAAAATATAAAATATAAAATATAAAATATAAAATATAAAATATAAAATATAAAATATAAAATATAAAATATAAAATATAAAATATAAAATATAAAATATAAAATATAAAATATAAAATATAAAATATAAAATATAAAATATAAAATATAAAATATAAAATATAAAATATAAAATATAAAATATAAAATATAAAATATAAAATATAAAATATAAAATATAAAATATAAAATATAAAATATAAAATATAAAATATAAAATATAAAATATAAAATATAAAATATAAAATATAAAATATAAAATATAAAATATAAAATATAAAATATAAAATATAAAATATAAAATATAAAATATAAAATATAAAATATAAAATATAAAATATAAAATATAAAATATAAAATATAAAATATAAAATATAAAATATAAAATATAAAATATAAAATATAAAATATAAAATATAAATGCAAAATATAAAATATAAATGCAAAATATAAAATATACATAAATGCAAAATATAAAATATAAATGCAAAATATAAAATATAAAATATATCTAAAATATAAAATATTTCTAAAATATAATACATAATATAATATAACTATGTAAAAAAAACATAAAATATAATACCTATGTAAAAAATATAAAATATAATATTTAAAAAAAAAATATAAAATACAACAAATAAAATAATGTTTACAAAGAAAACAAGTTTTTGTAATTCGAATGTGGACACTTTCATAATAACGGCACCACTATATTAGATTTCGTAAATTGTAGCTTTTCAAAACTAAAGTTCCCACTCTTCAATTTTATTTAAAAATGTACCTTCCTTCAGAAATTAACCGTCGTCGATATAAGATGCATCGAAATAAAAAAATATAACGTTTTAAACGCGTACATGATTTTAGACAAGGCAAACGAGAAAGGGAAAGAACCCCAACGTTTGGTCATTCGAGCCGGATAGTAAATATAATTATTGGAATCATCAATGTCAAAGATCACTTTGACACTTGAAAGATTTATAATTATAGTATCTCATAAATACACCAGCTAGAGTGAACACGTGATATACTTTTAGAAAATGAATGATGAAAAACACTCTTATATTATGTATGTATATATGTATATGTTTAAGTTATTTTATTTTTATTTTAAATTCATTACCTTAACTGCAACACTACTTCTTAGAATATTTAAGTTATCTGTTTGTACTTTAAGTTGCTTTTCTTTATTTACAGAATATTCTAGGTTATTATTTATCCTGTAGCAGGTTTGACGCGAGCTTAACGGTGATATTTGTATCCAGCTGATAAGAAATTCCAGGTGATAAGGCAACTGGGATCACCAGTTTTTGTTTGCATATGACAAGACAAGAAGTAGTGAGGCATCATTTATTTTTGTAATAGGTACATAAGTACACTGACAAAAAAACGAAGCCGTCAAATCTTTTTTTTATCTTACGTTGGATCCTTTTTTCCAATTTTAATTTTAATGAACACGAAATCGATTAGTTTCTTCTTGCACAAATATGTACTATCATTGAACATTTTCCTAACATTGTAAATATGAGTTGATGGGAATTGTAAAGCTAATGTATTTTCATCCAGTTACACACTAACTTTGTTAATGGCGTCGATCGATTATTTGAAACATCATCGCTTTATTTTAGTACAAAACGTACATAGGTACCTAATTGACACAAATTAATTGAATTTGTCAAATAGTTCCCGCTTCGTATTTATAATATGTCAAGCTTCATATAATACCTGTGCGCTTTGCCATTCAATAAAGATTTGACGTTCTAGTACTATATATGTACATATATGCTCAATGCTCATACACTATACCCAGACCCACGCGCCAAATTAAATTGATGTCATATAAAACGCGACAACCATAAATAGATTGTACACTGCAGTATAAGTGGTGATGTAGGAGGAAATATGGAGTGCCATATAAGTATATAGACTTTCTTGTTCAGGGTGGCATTGGTTGACTTGGCATTGGCACCACCATTCAGCAATTTCTTTTATCTCTTTTTTCGAACTGTCACGAATTAGCAGCCGAACTCAATCGCATGTTCAACAAGATAATTCATTTAATCCTTTGCATCAGCACGATTTCCAAACAAGACACAGTTCACCGCATACGCAAACACATGCCCACCATGCAACCACCCGCCTGAGGCACACATTGAGATAGCACGGGAATTCCTCCCGTCTTCGCAATGCTGAGGAAAAACAAGAACAGCATCACACACATGTGATGTGAAGCTCTGCAAATCGTGTGGCGTAAACATAATCCGCCGCTTTCCATTTCGAAGACTTAACCAAAAAATCTCTCTTCAGCACCAACAACAAATAGTTTTCGATTCTATAAAGGATTAGAATGGGACCCGTTCTTTCGAGGACAACCATCATACCACCATGCTTTCTGATAATCCGCATTCAAAACCTTCCCTACGGTATACTCTTGTTGTACGCTCATGAATATGTACAAAAATTGGGTTATTGAGGCTTTTGAAAGCAAAGTCAGCTGTATAGTGTTTCGAATGTTTATTTCGCGTCAGCAGTATGTAAAAGACATCATAAGGTGCTGCAATCCGATTTACAACCTATTTAATGGTTTCTAGTGGCATTAGCCGTATTTATTGCATAAAACAAATACAGTAAGCAGTTGGCCCACAAAATGGCTCAGTGAAACAGAGTAGGTATGTTGTGTTGCTTTTGGGTGGAAAGGTATACAGTTCGAGTTTGAAAGACATAGACGCCAATAACGTTGTTAGAGGAACCAAAGAGATATTCAAACGCTTGACCTCTTTAAATTTTACTTATTTTAAGAGTAAATAACTTTGATTAACAATTTCATGAGAACTTATGTAGAAATTTGCAAATGAATATGAGTAAATCCAGTCATCGGCTGACCTTCAAACCGCAAAAACCTATCGCTATCGAGGTAAAGTGTGATTTTTGCGTTTCTTTTATTTTTCCGTTCCTTATCAGTTAATTCCCTAAATTCTAACAACACTTTGTTATACAGTAAAAAAAAAAGTCGCTTTCTCTTACGACTTATAGTTTTGTTTTCTTTCGGGATGGCTCCGAAACCGAATCGCCAATCGGGCAACCGATATGGCTTATTTGATGACCAATCCCTTTCTGATCCTCCTGACACCTCCCCCTCTCCCCTACAAAAAAGATATAAAACCTCAAGTTGTGTTTTTAGTGACAGTGTTTTCCCAATCCTACTAACAAAACCAACCTATAAAAACTCACGCTTTGTGCACATAACATCAAAAGATTATTCGACCGATGGAACTTTTACCCATTTTGATCTCACGCTTATATCGCCCCACCTTACTCAAAAATCAACTTGGGAGGTCTCCGATGACTTGTTTGGGAGCGATCATTTTCCTATCCTCACCTCAATTTCTTTAGTCAACAACCTAACTCTTCCAAAGACTCAATCAAAGTTCTTAACTGACCTAGCTAACTGGGATTTATTCCAGTCTCAAAACAAATTTCACCGAGGCCAACTTCCACTATCAATAACATCAACAAGGAAGCCGCTTGCGTCCTTAAAGCAATTCGTTCCGTAGCAAATGTGTCAATCTCTCAGACAACAAACAAACCGCATCATATCACATCCTTTGGTGGAATCAAAATCTGGCCAACCTCCGCCAAAAAAAAAAAACAAGACGCCTTTGAAGCATTCAAAAAATCAGCAAATGACTCCAATTTAATTTGCTATCGTAAGGCAAATGCCCAATTCAAAAGAGCTGTAAAGATTGAAAAATTATCTTGTTTCAATAAATTTACAGGTGAAATTAATCAAAATTCAACCCCAAAAAAAATGTGGGCTGGCATTAAAAGCCTTACAGGGAACTTCATTCCACACACTATAAAACTTATAAAAACAGATTCTAAAAACTTGACTTTTCCAATAGAAATTAATGATTGTTTTGCTAAAAGTTGGGAAAAATTCCAAGACGATTCTAATTTTAATCAAATTTACATTGATGAAAAAAACTCATGTTTTAATAAACCCAAACCACTGTACATTACTTCAGATTCAGCAAACCTAATTGATTCCCCCATCAATCTCTTAGAGCTCGAAAGCGTTTTGAGTTAAGTTAAGCGTAAATCTCAAGGTTTTGATAGAATACCCTAAACAATGCTCAGAAACACCCCGTTTAGTTTTAAGACGAGGTTGTAATCTTTGTATAATAACATCCTCGATAGCGGAATTATCCCTCAAGCATGCAAAGTGGCGACTATCGTCCCTATTCCAAAACCTAACAAAAATCACACATCTATAAAAGGATACCGACCTATATCTCTCCTTCCCTGCACTTCAAAAATTCTAGAAAAAATTGTTTCAAAGCGTTTATCATAGTGGATAGATAAAAACAATCTTATTTACAAAAATCAAGTTGCCTAAAAAAAGGGAAGATGCCCTTTCAGAAAAAAACACGTTTCAATTTTCTCAATTGATTTTAAACAAGCCTTTGATAAAATTGGCCCACATGTCATCCTAAATCAACTTATTAAATGGAAAATTGGTCCGAAAATTTTTAGCTGTGTTAAAGTTTTTCTTTCCAATCGTAAATTTCGTATCAAAACTAGCAGTATATATTCTTCAATTCATAACATAAAAAATGGCATCCCCCAAGGATCGCCATTATCAGTAACTTCATTTTTAATAGCTTTTAACGAAATAAGTAGTATTATACGTAGATACTCACAAATAAAGCACGTTCTTTATGCGGTCGACCTTATTTTATTTACTAAATTAAAAGATCTTGTGTATGTATCATCAATTTTTTCAAGAATAATTGTAAATTTATCAGAATGGGGCTATATGTCTGGTTCTAAAATATCTCTCTAAATGTGAACTTCTGCATATATGCGAAAAACATAATTGTGCAAAATGTATTGAAGGAGTCAATTTAAACAATATTTGTATCAAATATGTAAACTTCTCAAAAATCTTAGTGATTATTTTCGACTCCAAATATAGTTTTAAGGATCATTGTTGTTATATCAAAAAGAGCCTCACTACCAGGGTTAATTTAGTCAAGTTTCCCCCATGGAATCTGCCAAGAGACTCTATAATTTGTCACCTTAAAGAATTCAACAAAGATACCACCCACAACAGTATCTATCATGCAATGTTCTTAGAGCTTAAAGAAAATTATACAAGGCTGGGATGGCAATTTTATTTTACTGATGCTTCGAAAACATGATGGAACCTCATTCGCAGTTGTCACTGAAGAAGGATCTATTACCAGTAAAGGTCTACTCCACTTCACTTCATCGATCTTCACCGCAGAAGCATTTACAATACTTAAAGCTATCCAAAATGTGAAAAATAAAAAAACTATTATCTTCACCGATAGCATTTCAACAATAAATGCTATTAACAACCTCAACAACTCTTCAAGTATTGTTGCAGTCATCCGCGACAAACTTATTGCAAAAAAAAATAAATCTAAGAATCACATGGGTACCAGGTCACGTAGGCATCGTTGGCAACGAAATACGAAACTGCTGATTCTGAAGCCAAACCAGCATTTAAAGAACCCTTAATCTCGTACTACCAATTCAACAAAAAAAACATAACAAAATATTTGAAAACGTTTATGAACACCAAGTTGAAAAACGCATGGCATGAATGCCAAGATCAACACAGCTATTCTTTAATCAATCCAACAGCTTTGATGGTTATATTCTTGAATTAAAAATGAGTAGTGGAAAATTGTCCAATTCTTCCTACTTCGGTTCCAGAACTAAGCCTAAAAGCCTGTTTAATATGGACATAGACACTAATTTTCATTGAAACCTCATCAATTAAACAAATTCTTTAGAAATTAGATGATCGTTGTACAAACGTGGTTTAGAATTTGTTCAACTTTTTAAATCGAAGATTTTAGCTCTCTCTGGCTCTCTTTTGTATATGTGTGTTAAATAATATATTGTTCCTTAATATTAATTTGTAGTTTAATAATTTTTTTTTGAGTCTGTTTTGAGTACGAAATTTATAAGATATACAAAAGAATTGTTGTTTTCTCCAAGCTCACCAAGTATACCAACAAATGATAACAGTCAGTCCAATAAATACCTGATGATGGAACTTAGTGCCGAAATATGTCGTTTCAAATTTAATATTTAGAATTAAATCTACAATTAGTTGTGATTAAAGTTTTTTTTAAATAAAAGTGCAACATGCAGCATGGAACATGCCATGCAACATGCCATACATCATGCACGACTTAACTGACTGCATTACCAAAGTACTGCAGTCTTTTACAACTCTACCGAACAAGCAGGATTCTGCACTGGCTCTTCCTGTGTGGATCATCATCAAACAGTGCGTCGAATGGAAGAATTCAGTGGACTCTGCAATCATACTTCAAACACCTTGACTACGAGGCCGACGTATGCTTGCTTTATCATAGGATCATGTATCTCCATCAAATGACAAGGGTGGAAAGAGAATCTGAAATCGAAGGTCTAAAGATCAATTCTGCAAAAACAAAAATGATCAGCCTTGGAACTTCCTCATCTGCTCAAGTAAATATTCCTGGATAGCGAGTAGAGATTATTGAAAATTTTCGCAAAGGCAAAGGCTGCGTTTGGTATGCTGTCCAAAATATGGAGAAACAACTCTATAAACTTGAAGACCAAGCTACGACTGTTCCACTCCAATATTGAATCCGTACTTCTTTACGGGATCAGCAATTGAAAAGTCACAACCGCTGTCACCAGAAATCTGCAAATGGCCAAATGATGATGAACTTCATGCGAGAATAGGGCAGGAACCCATTGACTCTATCAGACGAAGACGTAAGTGACAAGGGGCCATACCCTTCGAAAGGGTAACGAATGCATCAAGCGATGCAATGGAACTCTTTCACTCAGACAGGCAGACGACCAGGCCGACCTAGAAGCACTTGGCGAAGAACGGTCGAGGAGGAATCAGCACAACTAGGGAAAAGTTGAAGAGAGCTGAAATACAATTCCGGGAACCGTACAAGATGGCACGTATGGCAGTAGAGTGCCCCGTAACGTACGTAATATAATAAGTTTGAAGATTTAAATATGGATGTAAGTACGTAGAATGTGTTTAAATAGTGAATGTTCACTTACATAGCTGTGATAGAATGTGATCAAGAATCATCAAAAATGATTAATTTAGAGTAAAATAAGCAAGAGATTTTTCTGAATTTCACAATTTTCTTGATGTGTTCGTTTTATTAGTTATGTATGTATATCGATACGCAATCGTAACACGCGTCTTAATAGTAAAAATTCTAAAAAAGAGGATGGGTGCGACCCACACTGATAACTTCCCATTTGTGATCTTGAAAACTTTATATTTAGTTTTTTTCAATTAACCAAATTTTCTGCAAAACAAACTTTAGCTGTTAAATTCAAACAATCATTATTTTCAGATTGAAAAGCATTTTAATTATTTAAAGAGATTTACGAAATGCACATCATATATTATAAAGATTAAATACCTAATGGCAAAGTCAATATCATTGCTCGTTCTCATGATATTCGAGTCGAAAATACCAATTTTACCACTTTTTAGTTTATTTTTTTTTTATATTTTTTGTCAAAAACTGTCAATTAGATATTTGTCAAAATTTAACCTTTCATAAAAAATTGTACTATGTATAAAATAAAATATTTTAGAAGGCACAATCGTTGTTCGTTCTCAGGATATTCGAGCTGAAATACAATTGTAACTACTTTTCATTAGAATTTTTAACAGTTTTTGATTTTTTGTTAAAAAACTACATATTCAATATTTGTCAAAATTTTATCAATTGCTAACAATTATGTTATGTAGAAAATAAAACAAACAAGAAGTCAATATCGTTACCCGTTTTTGAGAAATTTAAGTCGAAAAACAATTTAAACCAATTTTTGGTAGAATTTTTTGTAGTTTTTAATTTTTTATAAAAAAAACTGTCCATGCAATTTTTTTGAAATTTTCACCAGTAGTCAAAAACAACATTTTTCGTAAAATAAAATTATTTTAAAGTTAATATCGTTTTTCCATCTAAGGATATTAGAGTTATAAAAATTTTTTTTTTAGTTTTTTTGATTTTGAAAAATAACGGTATATTGATTTTTTTCCAAATTCATATCAAATTTGTATGACGTCATAATGTGTCGAATAAAATTTATTTCAAGTCAATAGCATTATTTGTTCGTGAGATATTTGAACCCAACCAAAATTTTCACTTCTTTTTTAAACTGCTATAGTAAAAAAACAACTGATTGAATATTAATAAACGCCCTTTCAGCTTCTTTCGAAGTTATTATCTGTAAAACAAAATTTATTTCAAGTCGATATCTCTACTCGTTCTTGAGATATCGACGACGAAAAATGGTACCAGAACGTACGAACGTACGAACGTACGTACACACGCACACACAGACATCTCTCTAAAAATGATTGATATAGGCTCTAGGGACCTTGAAACGTCGAGAAATGTCAAAAATTTCAATTTGACAAATCGGACCGATTACAATAACTCCCTATGGGAAGTTAATAAAGGTAAAAAGTGATTAAGAGAATGCTTAAAAAGAATGACTATTTTTAAGGCCAGTCGACAGATAATTTTTTTTTTGTAAAAAAATTTATCTCAAATTTTATGATTGGAATAGAAAGATAAATGAACTTAGAGTTTAAAAACAAAATGGCTCTGTAAGTGTTGTGCGTTGGTGCTTATAAATTTCTTTTAAAATGAGCTGTTCTCGAGATATGGATCTAAACGCTTTTTTTCCAAAATGACGGTCAGCACACAACGCTTCCAGCAGCGGCATTTTTATTTTAAACTAAGAATTCACTGATCTCTCCGGTTCTATTATAAAATTTGAAATGAGTGATTATGCGTTATGGAAATTAATTATCTATTTAAGGATGACACCTCTTGAAACTCTCTAGGAAAAACCGTTATTTTATTAGACAAAAAAAATGCAATTGAAATTTCATCGAAAAATAATAAAAAAAATCGAAACATTTTTCAAAAAAAAAAAATATTTTTTGGGGGTTGGCATCACTGAAAAAATTTCAGCATCACCGTCTTACAATTACCTATCCGATGACACCTCTTGGAATTTCTAGGAAAAACCGTTATTTTATTAGACAAAAAAAAATGCAATTGAAATTTCATCTTTAACGCAGGCGATTAATAAGCAGTATGGGCCTTTGAACTGGCTCAGACAAACATGTAATGAATAACATACTGATCATGTACTCATCACATACTGATTTAGTAAGAGTTAGTAAGAGTTAAAAAAGCCTCTCAAATTTTAGCTGGGTCACAGGATAAATAGAAGCGAACATTTAATGAAAACATACATTTTAATAGAAAAAAACGTTTGCATTCAGACAATGATTATTTAGAGTTTGTGTTTGAAAACAAACCAAATTGAAATTGCAATTTCAAATTTTGTGCCAGGAAAAACAAAGTCGAACACGTAATAAACACATAAATATATAATAATATAAAGAAATATCCAATGCTATACAACGGCCCATATTCGTCTTTTTAGACTCGAGTTTAATCGATGTAAATTAGATAGGATTAACTCAAGTTTTTCTAAACAACAGCTTACACAGTAACTATGAATGTGCCCAATGATTATTTACAGTGTGATCTTGATCTGTGATACTTAAAATATTCTTGAAATAGGGCCTCTTTTCAAGCTCTGTTCAAACAACGATGAGTTGAAATTGCATGTTAAATTGTTATCTGTGTATCGGGATAAATATTTTTGTAGGCGCCAATGTGCGTCGAGCTAAGTATGACATTCACATGGTAACTTGTGCGGGGTCACATTGCCAGAGCTATGACCTCGACAAATAATTCGATCTTTGGAGGCTTCTATCCTAATGAACAATATTTTAAAGGTGCGCGCTGGAGTGGGTTCATTCCTCCAGAGATATTCCTCTATTTAGATAGATGCGGTCTGATACAAGATAGGCTGGCAATTACGTTGATCTACCACGTCAGACGAAGTACCGTGGACCGGCGGCGGCTCCTTTACAGTCGAGACATCCTCGCACAAGACGGAGCCGAGCTCCTTCGGTTCAGTAGGGCTGTGTCCGAACGGGACCGAAAAGATAGGGTGAAACTGGAGAACCAGTTTTGGTGACTTCAAGCTGCATTTTATAATGGTTAGTCGGTTTGGGTTGTTTGGAGCCTTGGCCGGCTTACATACTTGTTTTATGTTTAGGGGGGTAGGGTTTAGGTTTAAGTAGAGTAGGTGGTAGCACAAAAAAAAAAAATTAAAAAAAAAAAAAAAAAAATTAATAAAAATTGAAATTAAAAAAAAAAAATGTATATAGTATGTATATATTATAAAAATTGAAAAAAAAATACAAAAAAAAGATATAGATTAGATAAAAATTGATCATTTAATTTTTTGCCGCTGTGGGTGTTCTAGTTTGTAGTTAGTTTTTTAGGTAGATTAGGTTAGTTTTAAGTAGTATTAACTTTTATTTTAAGGACTTAATTTTAAGTAGTATGTAAGATAAAATAATAGTTAGTTTTTTCTTATCACATTTTTCTAACAATTAAAAATAAATAAATAAATTGAAATAAAATCAAATAAATAGTTCATAGGCCGAAAGGCATTAGTTTTAAGTCTATCATGAATTACTTACAGCGCCCCAATGGGGCCAGGAAGTTATATTTAGTTAAGTTTTAGTTAAGTACACTAGTTTAAGATTCATTGTCTAGTTTAAGTTAGGTTAAGAATATTGAATAAAATAAATTTAAAACAAAAAAAAAACATTCACATGGTTTGCTTTACGGATTAAATTTATTTATTCAAAAGCGAGCAAGTGGTACTTACTCGTATACAAGTCGAAATCGGAAGCTATTGCTGTTTAAATAGCTATAGTATAAATATATGTACTATACAATACATGCATATGTTCATCTACATGGCTTGATGGTGTCTCTGTAGGTAAATTCATGAATAAATTAACATTTTACGGTTAATTAAAATACACACAACTACAATCAGTAAGCTTACATTAATATACGGTTAAGTGTAACAGTTGTGTTTGAGCACATAAATCCAAGAGTGCGACGAGTACCGTAAATTGCATTTGATTTTCATGACATAAAAGATAAAACGCATCATCAAACTGCTTAGCTCCTGATGCCTCTACCACTACCGCACCGCTGACATCGCTTTTGATGGCTGCTGCTTGTGCTTGCTGAAACGATACGCCAATGATGATGATGCGATCCCGATTTGCGGTTTTAATTTATTTGACGCAATGGAATTGCGTCAAGAATTTGCATGTTGTTCGAATTTGTTGTTTAGAACCGCTAACTTTCCTACATTACGATTTAGTGCTTTGTGTGGCGACAAATCGATGACAACATATTGAATGTGTGTTTTTTTTTAGCAACCTTATACCTACCTCCTGGCAGACTGATAGACTGCTTTATAGGAAGATTGAATTACGATGTTTGATTGTGGTCTGAAATCGCGCAGTTGAGTAACAATAACAGGGAAATTTTTGCTCAAATAAAATTGTACATACATATGTATGTGTGTACACATACATGCGAATTTGTGTTGACATGGTGCCGCTGGAATATTTTGTTTTGTATATGCACGTTTTGGGTATGCTCGTATAAAGAACGCAGATTTCATATAATGTAGTATTTAGTGGTAGTTTTTGTTCTTTTTTTTAGTTCATGAATTAACACCGATAGAATTAAATACTATATTGAATTGAAAGGCAACTTTTGTGACATCAGCCTGCAATAGGGATAGGAAGAGTGGCTTGATGAGGCAGGCCTGGGGTTAATTTCGATTGTAAGGCTAATATGCAGAATTGTCATTTTTTTTTTTTTGGGAATGCAGTACTTCAAAAAAGGCAGTACATGGCAGGGCACAGTAAATTTTAATTGTTTTATATTTAACTATTCAGAAAAATATTATATTATTGAATATTAGTGACAAATATTGTTCTTTTGACAAATTAAAATCAAAATTTTTTTTGAAGGATTGTGATAAAATGCACGGATATTGCATTCGGGACAGTGAAAAAATTATCCGTGTTGAAAAAATTCAATAAATATGTATGTTAAAGAATATTAAATTTTTTCGAATTTTTTTTTTGAGATAAAAAAAGAAGATTTTTTGTTAAACGACAACAATTGTTGTCTTTAAATTTTTATTTTAACTCTGTCGGAAGTTTTTCGTTGAAATGTCGATTTTGATTTAAAAAAAAAAGGTTTTTTCGTTTTTCGACCTTTTTTCTATGAATTTTCACGGCAAATTGTCAAACTTTTTAAAATTTTCAAAAATCGACCGAAAAATTTTCCGGTAACAGTGTTTTGTAAATACCTTTCAATTTTTTTTTATTCGACACTTGAAAAAAGTTCAAATCTAGTTGAAAAAATTATTTAAAAAGGTCATTATCTAGCAGTACGAAGATAATAAATACTGCAATTGCAGTATTTCGGTAGTTCGCAGAGGTATGTGGTGAAGATATGTATGAGAGATTATTTCTGACATTATTTAGCCAACATTTTAATCAGTAAAAAAAATCAGAAAATGTGTTTTTGCTTTGCTTTGTTTTGTCACTGTTTTACGATTGATGCGTTGGTGCCATATAGGTAATCCTAATAGTCCAAGATCCCAGGGCCACCAGACGTCACGTATTTTCTGACGAAGGAAATGTGGACGATTGAGTAGTGTTAGTATGTACTAAGAACGCATGCCTACCTGCTTGCTTGTTTAGCCGGCCACTTTTCAGGTATAAGGTAATCAAGGTACGTAAAAACATTACTTACCTCACGTAAATTCTCTAAGCTGATTTTTACGTATATTCTAGGAAATATCCTTAAAAATAAGTCGCCAATACTCCCACACAGAACGAAAAAAGTCATCCTATTGACTATTTTGGTAGTCAAATTGACTATTTTGTAGTCAATTTTCAGCCGATAACCGCGATAGTCAATAGAACAATTTTCGATTGTCAATTTTGGGATCTGAAATTTTTTTACAATTTAGTAGTCAATATGACAACTTTAGTAGTCAATATGACAACTTTGGTTGAATGAAATTGAAACTACGGTTGCCAATATGACAACTGCGATAGTCAATATGACAACTTCGATAGCCAATATGACAACTGCGGTAGTCAATATGACAACTGCGATAGTCAATATGACAACTTCGATAGCCAATATGACAACTGTGGTTCTCAATATGACAACTGCGATAGTCAATATGACAACTTCGATAGCCAATATGACAACTGTGGTAGTCAATATGACAATTTTTGTTGAAAACCCAAATTTAATTTGACTACTGGGTATTCTATATACCAATCCTCGATAGTCAATTTTGGTAGTCAATATGACAAACAAATTGTCGTATTGTAAGTTTTGTGTTGTAAATTCTACGTTGCAATATGCAATAATAAGTGAGATTGCTTAGGTAATATATCAAGAAAAATCATAAAATTCATGAAACTTGCAAAAAATGGCTGTGAATGATTCTTAGCGGCTAAGGTTCACGTAGGGGTTAAATTTTGTTCTCAAATACAAAAAAAAACCTAAAAGCAACATGTAGCAGTCAGTTAGAAAGAGATAAACAGTCGTAGTCATATCGAATGCGTTAATATATAGTTACGGTTAAGTCAAATAAATGAGCGTCTGTGGTATACACTGATGTTTAAGGGCGCATTCGGTTTCGGATACTCTCTAAAAGCAAGAGAAAATTCATGTTGAGACGAGATTTTCGTACAGTAGAGTCTCTTAAATCGGTAAGGAAAAAATACGAAAGTTGAATTTGAAAGTTATTGATTTGCAATTTGTAATTTCAAATGCAAGATTATTTGCCGAATGCGAATTGGTTAGCCATGATATGACTGAATGTGTGTTTAATACATGAAGTAAATTTCGTGGTGCTTGGCTTAGTTTGCTTCGGTTTGGGTAGCAATTACGGTTTGACTTATGCGTATGCGTATGTGTACGACTGCGGAACAACTCGGTTAAGAGTTTTATAAAACTAAGCTTTGATAATGTGTACTATCAGTTATAAAGATGATTCTTAAATGTATGTTTAATACATTTAACAGTCACCGGCTTATTTGTTTTACCTAGCGTCAGAATAATCGCAGATGCCCTTCCAGCGTTCAATCCAGGAGAGATGTCCTCCATGTCAGCAGAAGGTTGGATAAAAAGGGTTGCGAGTCTTATGAAGATTTATGACTGGGATGAGAGAGCCGTATTAATGGCTGCTGCTTCCAAAATGAATGGTCCAGCTCGACACTGGTGGGATTCAACTCAGGAAGTATAAACCACTTGGAATGAACTCTCAGCTGGACTGAAGTCAAATTTCCCTCAGCATCATAGCGAAGTGGAGGTTCACCAATAGCTGATAAAACGAATAAGAAGACCTCAAGAATCCATAAAAACCTACTGTCATGAGATGAACATGATCGGAAAGAAAATACACCTTAGTGTGAAGTCAATAATACAATACATCTTGACGGGTCTTAACGACCAACACTAACATATGACATGCAGTCTAGCAGCTAGTGATATGAAGGAGATAGTCGAAGTCGTGGAAAAAGTTAAATGGTATGAAAGCATCAGATCCAACTTTCGACAAAACACGACCAGCTCCAACAAATCGTATATAGAACTGAATCAACAACCACCGAGCCCGCAGTCCAGTAATGCAATGTCAACTCAAAGAAAAAATAACGTGAATTGCTACAACTGTAACCAGCCTGGTAATTATTCAAGGCAGTGTCAACAAAGTCGGAAAAGACCTTATCAAAATTATCGTGATGACAACAAACGAACTGAGGCGAAGGAAGATAAACCGGTTACCAAAAAATTCAAAGTAAATATAGTAAAAAGAAACGAAGATATAGATTGTTATCACAAACTAGTGAAAATACAAGGTAGAGAATATAAAGCACTGCTCGACTCAATTTGCGAACGAACAATCATCACTCAATCAGTAGCAAATGCTATGAAATCAGGTTTTTGTAAAGAGAACATTATACTACATGGGTTCGGTGGTGGTATATGTAAAGTAAAAGAAAGTGTTTCATGTAAAGTAACCATTGACGGCTCGCCATTTCCATTTAACGCTCTAGTGATCGGAGACTACCATTTAACGGAACCAGTATTAATTGGGAAAGATGTCCTTTGCCATATTAATTGCACTGTGAATAAGATAGGAGACACTCTTACAGTACAATTGATAGAACAAACAACAGAAACACTGTTAAAGATGGGGAAGAAAAACATAAAATAAGAATGGATGACCTACAAATAGATACAGATGTCGACACAGAAGAACTTTTGAAATTGCTACAAAAATATCGTCAATGCATAGCTATGACCCAAAAAGAATTAGGACGTACAAATCTTGCGGAGATGGAAATTGAATTGGAGAAAAACATACAAGTTGAATATCGCCCCAACAAAGTACCTTATGTCAAGAGACAGAAACTTCAGTCAATGATCGATGAAATGCTAGTAAATGGAATCATTAAAGAATCAGAGTCAAACTATTCATCTCCAGTAGTCCTGGTAAAGAAAAAAAATGGCGAAGATCGTATGTGTTTTTCTACAGAGGACTTAATCGAGTTACAAAGAAAATAAGGTACCCGATGCCCTCAATTGATGAACAACTAAATGACTTACAAGGATATCGATACTTTATTGTCTTAGATCTAGCTTCTGGGTATTATCAAATACCAATAAAGGCGCAGCATACTTATCTAACTGCATTCATAACACCTGGCGGCCTGTAAGAATTTGTAACCGTACCATTTGGCCTTGCTAACGCACCAGCTGTGTTCAAGAAGATGATGAATAATCTGTCAAGGAAGATGAAACCTGATCTTATGGTATGCTTTATGGATGATGTTGTAATACCAAGCAATTCAATTGATGAAGGAATGAAAAAGTTAGAAAAGTTTCTGGAGTTGCTGCGACAAGCAAATTTGACGCTGAACCTGAAAAAATGTTTCTTTTTCAAAACAGAAATACAATATTTGGAACACATAGTAAGAGAAAATACAATAACACCAGGAAAGGCAAAAACGATAGCGGTAGAAAATTTTCAAGTACCTACCAGCTAGTGAACGAGAATTTCGACAATTCATAGGTTTGACAAGTTACTTTCGAAAATTTATAAAGGATTATTCCTTAATTGCTCTACCCCTCACAGAACTTACGAAAAAGAGTTCTGCGTTCACTTGGGGTGAAAAGCAACAAGAATCTTTTGAAAAATTAAAAAAATGCCTCACACAAAAACCAGTACTAGAACTTTTCAACTCTGAAGTGGAACATGAGCTACATACCGATGCCAGCAGCAAGGGACTAGCAGGGGTGTTGATGCAAGGGCAAGAAAAAACCTTCCACCCCGTCGCCTATTTCAGCAGGAAGACTACGAGCGAAGAGAGTATGTATCACAGCTACGAACTTGAGGCTTTGGCAGTCGCAGAGTCTACAGAAAGATTTAGACAGTTCTTATTGGGAAGAAAATTTACAATTGTAACTGACTGTGCAGCCCTTAAAACCGCCATGAAAAAGAAAGAATTGGTTCCGAGAATAGCTAGGTGGTGGCTCAAGTTGCTGGAGTACGACTATGAGGTGAAACATCGTTGTGGTAAGTTAAGTGAACACGTAGATGCTCTCTCTCGTCAACCATGTGAACCAGCTAAAGCACCGGAGGTAGTTGCATGAAAATTAAAAGGGTTAATATTTTAGAAGAAGACTGGATATACTCTTTGCAGATGCAAGATGAAGAAATCGTAGGTATTGTCCAGGTACTAAAAAGAAAACCGGATAGTAATGCCGAAGCACAAATACATAAGGATTACTTGCTACAGGATGGGCGAGTATACCCCAAGGTAAATGACCAACTAAGCCTATTTGTACCCAAGGGAGTCCGCAACAGAATATTGCGTTACAGCCATGATGAAATGGGACATTTTTCTGAAAACAAAACAATTAAACATATCCAAGAAAGGTTCCCAAGAATAACCCAGTTTACAAAAAAATATATCAAGGCATGTGTAGAATGTGCTTATGCAAAAAAGAAGCACAACCACGTGGTGAACTATATCCAATCGAGAAGAAAAGTGTCCCCTTCGACACCATCCATTTGGACCATTTGGGACCCTTTATTAAATCAACCAAAGGAAACACTTACGTAATCTTACTAGTCGATGCTTTCACAAAATTTATCCAGATCAAAGCTTTTCCCAACACGCAGGCTAAACCGTTGCTAAACTTCCTTACGGAAATATTTTACATATTTGGTACACCAAGGCGTATTATAACGGACAAAGGTACAGCATTTACATCTAAACTTTTTAAAGAGTACACCAAAAGCCGAACCATCACCCCTGTGTTAAATGCAACCAAAACACCTCGAGCTAAGGGACAGGTAGAACGCTACAACCGGACAATTTTAAATGCGTTACTTGCTACAGTAGAAGATGAAAATAAATGGGACCAAAAAAAAAATCGTACAATGGGGAATAAATAATACCTTCAACGAGGCAACAGGAAAAACAGCACATCAAATGATGATAGGGTACATTCCTAAGGATCCACTACAAGATGCTTTTGCAGTAGGAGTACAACTCAATCAACACCAAGAAGATATAAACAAATTGCGTAAAGAGGGAGCAGAAAAAATGACGAAGGTACAAAATAAACAGAAATTACGACACGATTCTCGACACAGGGACGCTAAGAAGTATCATGTGGGTGACCAGGTCTTTATCTTGAATGACAGCCCAAGTAGTACCGGTACATCACGCAAAATGGAACCAAGATAAAAGGACCTTATATAGTTACAGCAGTTCCACCACATGACAGATATCAGTTTACAGATACATATGTCGTATGCGCCCCGAAGTCAGAAACCTTATTCAGCTATCTGGGCAGCCGATCGTATGAAGCGATGGATAACACTAAACGCAGGATTCGACGAGGACATCGAAATGGTCAAGATGGACGAGTCTATAACACCACGGCAACACCGAGACGACACAAATGAAGAAGGAGAGAGAGATGGTTCTCTGATAGGCATTAAATATCCTGATACGATACAGAGCGGACGTGTATGATTGCGCTACTTACATTCTAAGCATTTTAAAATTAAATAAATAAATATAAAGAAGTTTTTGAACGAAGTTGTTTTATAATAAAAAAAATTGAAGCCATTTAAAAACTTCAATTACCTGAAACTACAAAACAAATAAAATCGTTCTTAGGAATTACTGGTTATTTTAGAAAATTTATTAAGGATTATGCCAAAATTGCGGAACCAATGACCAGATATTTCAAAAAGAACACAAGAATAAATCTAAACGATTCAAATTACATAAGCTCTTTTGAAAAATTGAAAATAATTCTCACAGATTCACCAGTTTTAAAATATCCAGATTTTAACAAAAAAATTTAACTCACGACCGATGCAAGTGATTTTGCTATTGGATCTGTACCAACACAAGAAGGACTCTCAGTATGTTATGCTAGTCGTAGTTAAATAATCACGAAAGAAATTTGGTCTGTGAGCTATTTTAGACCTTATATATACGGCAGATCTTTTGACTTATTGACAGATCATCAACCACTCAAATGGTTGCAAACAAAACATAAAGGTAAAGATATTAATCAACGACTTCTGAGATGGTTATTACAACTAGGTGAATACAATCGATTATATAAAGGGAAAGGAAAATAAAGCCGCAGATTTCCTTAGTCGAATTAATACAGAAACGGGAGAAATTAATGTGATCGATACGCTCACACCTAAGGAGGGAGAAGTAACACCCCATCCAAATTTAAATTTTGAAATTGATAACATGAGTGTAGATAATAATACAATTCATTCCCAAGAAGAAGAACAGAATGACCATTTCCCAATATTAGATACAGTAGTTAAAAGATTCTATACACAAATTATTCTAACGAACAATAAAACGAAAGAGATAGAAATTATAAATAACAAAAGAATTATATATATATATATAAACCCTGAAGACATTGAAGAAGAAAGACTTGTAGATATATTTAGAATGTTCATCAAAAGAAAAGGTAAAATAGGTATTTTCTCAGAATATAACTTAGTTCAACTTAAACTTGTGATGCTTTTTTCCTTATGCTGAGGTAAGCTCGTCGTGTCCAAGGTTTTTCCGAAGAAAGCAAAGTAAAACTCGGATAAAGAAGGAAGAACTCGCCAATTACCAGTTATAATCTTTTATTTTATTGATAATGCGAACTTCGTACCGCCTAACAGTCAATGAATGTCGTGTTACCTTTTAGCTGAACTAATTTAGGCTTCGATGACCGTAATGCAATGATACAAAATAATATTAATATAAATAGAAATTTATAAGTATTTTATTATGATGAATGATGATGAATACATACAGAATGGGAATAAAAATTAAAAAAATAATAATAATTAAGTACTTCAAACACATGTCAGAAAAAAATGATTGAAAACTATGTTGTGCAGATTGTGATACACTCGGAATTTTTTTTATATTGGCCCTGTGATTTGTTGATAGTCATGGCGAAGGAAATACGAATCGGAAATTGAATTCGTTTAAACTCAAAGGGCATATCCGTTGGGATCATCGGAATCCTGGGAATAAGAACTTCCTCATCTTTAAATTTTCTTTTAAGTATCGACGCGTGAATCACACTGCTCATCAGTTTTCTTATCACGCGTTCCATTGCACAGTTTTGGTTGGTTTAAATTTCTAAGCATGATGACTACCGAGCCAACCTTCAGTTGTAAATTGTGCGGTGGTAAACCAGGTATGTACATCCAAGGAGTTTAGAAATTCAGTTGGATAACTAGTGGCTTCATCTTCGTTTGTTACACAGTCGATAGATTTGAATGAATACAGAGTACCTACGATTTAATTTTGAATTATAAAATTGAGGTCATCTACATCTTTATTTTCATTGTAATAGTAATACTGAATATGCACTCGCACAAAACCACTTCGGAAATAAAAAATTAATAATTAATAAATAATTTACACAAATTAATGTCTAAAACAAATATAACAGTACCTCAACTTTCGAGAGTTTCTGAATGAATATTTGTTACTGTATTTGACAGGATTGAATAACAAATGTTTGACAAAAACAAAATGATTAAGTATTCATTGCATATATCGAGTTTTCATTGTTTTTAAGATGTATTCTGCTATTCGGGTCGGAGACAAATCCAACGAATCAATAACCATGAAAATTGGTTCAGCAGATCTCGAGTTATAAGTGTTGTAACAAACCCGTCTTTGTTTTATATATATAGATAAAGGTGGTTTGTAATCTTACAATACTTTTATTCTTAAAATAATTAAGGAATTTAATTCCAGCCCATGGCTACTCCAAAAATTACTTTGCCCTTACTTCCTCTGAAGGAGAAAGAGGGATATCAACGGCGGTACAGGAATCTGATTCCAGCCCAAGGCTACTCCAAGGGAAAATTACTTTGCCCTTACTTCCTCTGAAGGAGAAAGCGGGATATCAACGGTGGTACAAGAATCTGATTCCAGCCCAAGGCTATTCCAATTCCAAGGCAAAATTACTTTGCCCTTACTACCTCTGAAGGAAAAAGAGGGATATCAACGGCGCGGCGGTACAGGAATCTGATTCCAGCCCAAGGCTACTCCAAGGGAAAATTACTTTGCCCTTACTTCTTCTGAAGGAGAAAGAGGGATATCAACGGCGGTACAGGAATCAGATTCCAGCCCAAGGGAAAATTACTATTCTACCACTACAATTTCTACTAAAAAGAAAGGTCTGGCTTAAAAATAGCACACGAGGTATTATAAAAGCGACTTGTAGGGATCGGTAGTTCGTGATCGCCGGAACCTTATTACTCTCAACTTGCCAAATATAAGATATGAGGTAGTTGCACCGATTGATAAGCTTCGAATTACTCGGAATTTCATTTATCCTCTTGCTGACTTTTCAGCTATGACACAGTGTGAACTATATTGAGGTAAAGTACAAAGTTAATATTATTGTAGTAATATTACACACTGTGTCGATGCTGATGTATCATGCTGCTGCTGGTGTTTTTGTTGTTCGGATGATGATTTATTTAAGGTTCTTGGTGCAGGTCGGTTGTGGTTGCTGGTTATTTAACTGGTTCGGTGGTGCTCGGTAAATAATTGGGATTCGGCATACGGGAGGGGCTGCGTAAGTGTAACGCTTCGTTACGAACTAATTGAATTATTTGACATACGAAATATTAAGTTTTATAAATCACGCACAAAATATAAAAAATGAAGATGATACTTATAAGCAGGTAGGAAAATATCATAAATATGAAACTGGTTATGCTGGCATAAACGAAAATTATGCAGGATTAAAGAAGTTAATATACCTTAAAAACTTAAAATAATTGATACAGAAATATATTATAATTGCGATACATGTAATCAAGCAAAGTATGATAGGAAACAAATTAAACCGAAGTTTAAATACACCGAAACACCAAGTGATATAAATCAAATAGTACATGCAGATATTTACACAAACTCCAAAAACAATATCTTAACTTTTATTGATAAATTTTCTAAACACAGCATAATATTTCATTTAGAAGACAGAAATAGCATTACTATCAAAGAAAAATTGCGACTATACTTTTCTATAAAAGGCAAACCTAATAAAATAGTTCTAGATAATGAATTTCAAAGCGCTAATGTCAAAGATTTCCTAAGGCAAGAGAATATTGAAGCTCATTTCACGAAAGCAAATAGTCACACCGGTGAATCTGATATAGAGAGACTTCACAATATCATAAGCGAAAAAATGGGAGCACAACAGAAAAATCATAGTTGACAACGAAAGAAAAAATATATAAGTGCGTAGAATGGTAGAATAAGTCAGTATATTCGGCAATTAAATTCAAACCAACAGATGGGTTAGAAGGTAGAATAGACAAAGAAAAAGTTAAAATGAACATGCAAAATATGAAAGACAAGGTCATCGATAAACTTAATAAAGATAGATAGGAATATAACGAAGAAAGAGAAGAAGGATTAGTTAGGAACTATAAAGCACTCAGGCATAAAGAGGAACCTAGATATAGAAAACTTAAACTAGATAATATACATCCTTCAAATATAAAAAGACTAAATAAATTTTCAGATCAATTGGATATTAGCAATTCTACTATTAACAACGACGACGCGACGATTGATGCAACGTTTATTATAGACAAAATAGAGACGAATAGCGGATTTACGGAATGGGGTTGGCCGAGGCGCGATGGTATGCGTGGTCGCATGTCAACCTCACAGGTCACAGGTTCGATCCCTGCCGTAGTTCTATGTCATGTTTTTATTCCATTATCATTGATCATTGTTGGGCCGCTGGTTTACTCGTTACATGTTGTTCAGGCATAACAATAACAACCATGTAATTGAGTAAATACTGGTATGCCCAACAAATATGACAATGAACAAAATAATGCGAATTATAAAAGGATATTGATATAAGACACGGCATTTCTCCGCTTTAGCCCAGACGCCAACCCTGGAGATAAAATTTGAGACAAGCACCACCTTCAGTCTCAGTACCTCGAGCCACATACCTTTCCATACACCTTTCCCTTCCCATCCCTATCCTTCACGCCCGCGCTGTGTTGAAAAACATATAAAGGGTACAACATCCCCTTGAGCGCGCGCAAATTATAAAAAAAAGAAAAAAAACTTGGAAATATCGAAATAGTCAAAACTAACAATATGGTATTACACATTATAAACCCATAAACCCATTTCATCTTTAGAAGAAAACCTTTCAAATATTCAAGTAGATAAAGATGGAAAAGAGATATTATTTAATGAGTTAGATTCACTTAAATATAAATTAAATACTATTATTCCGCATAGAAATAAAAGAGGATTAATTAACATAATAGGGTCAGGTTTCAAATGGTTATATGGAACCATGGATGACGAAGACAGGCAAAATATTGAGGAAATAATAAACAAATATTCATAAATGATAATTTTAATCAAACCTTTTTGGCATTAAAACAAACGATTGAAAAAGATAGATTTAAAATATTGTACCAATTCAATAATATTAAAAGAGAAACTGTTTAAATGAATAACAAACTTATGTACTTAGAATCATTGTTAAAAATTGGAATTATAAAACATAATACGAGTATAGAACACATTCAAAATAATATTGTAGAAAAGGTATAATGGGAAATAATATTTTAAGTAAAGAAGAAATTATAAAATATGACACATTTTGAAAAATTAAAAAACATAAAAATGGGAACCGCTTTATATGAAAATGAAAAAATAGTTTTTGTTATTAAAATACCTAACGATGTAGTTGAAACAAGAAAGTACTTGGTTAGGTTAGGTAGGTGGGCTGACATATGGTCTTATTTCCGTCACACTTAGATCAATATAGATCCATTGTGATACCCTTAGTTGAATAACCTACGGCAAAGTCCTATGAAAGAGTACATTTATTGGTAATGTAGATAAGGTTCCAGCGAGCTATAGCTCGAAAGGTCGAAAAGTCAGTTAAATCTAGGTTTCTGTCGTCGTAAGATCACCATGGTTAGGAGAGGTTTACACGTCAAGATTATTCTTGGGTTTGTTCCTTTTCCTTACCCCTTCCAGGTTAGATCATCCCTCCCCCAGGCCCGTAGAGGCAGCGGCCTCATTCAACGTCCGGTGGATGGGCTAGATAAGACCGGTGGTTGGTGTGTGGTTTAGTCAAAGATTTACAGGCCCACCTGGTTGAGGAGAGTCAGAAGTTTCAGGGTGTTGACCTTGGGCTTCTTCCGTCCTTTCCCCACATGGTATATCACAACCTTCCCCAGGCCCGTAGGGGCAGTGGCCCCATGCAACGTCTGGTGGATGGATTAGGTGGACCGTTGGTTGTACATAGGGTTGTAATTGTTTAATTTTCAAGCCATTTTGTGGCTTTAGTGAAATCTAGCAGGCTTTTACTTGGAATAGCGGAGAGTTCTTCCAAGTCATCGAAAAAGTGTTTCCCGAGGAACCTGTTTCTCAGATGACAAAGCGCAGGACAGTGGCACAGGAAATGAATAGTGTCCTCATGTGTATCCTCATCACCACATCCTCTGCATAAGTCATCCATACTGAGCTTCATCTTCTTCCTGTGGTAACCCAGTTGGTTATGCCCTGTGGTAATGCTCACGAGAAGAGAGAGAGATTTTTTGCTTAGTGGGTTAATACTATCAGTCCTTTGTTTACTGAAGTTATGCCAGAGTTTTCTCGTTGTGACACAGGTATCAAGTGAGCTCCATCTTTTGTTTGTCAAAGATAGAATTTTACTCTCGATTGCCTGTATTAGGTTGCAGGGTGGGATCTGTACAGTTGGGCCCGCCTGACTTAGATCAACTGTTGATCCTATTCTTGCCAATTCATCAGCGCTTTCGTTTCCTGGGACACCGATGTGACCAGGAACCCAACAGAGCCTTATGTTATGCTGCGTACTAAGAACCTTAAGCTCTTTGCGACAGCAAGCTGCAAGCTTCGATTTTACTATAATGGCAGAATTTGCTTTTATGGCCGCTTGGCTGTCAATGAAAAAGGTAATATCAGCTCGTGGCATTGCCAACATTGATATTTGATTAGCAGCTCTTGTCACTGCCAGGACCTCAGCTTGGAAGACACTGCTGTAATTTGGTAGTCTCAATGAGCTGGCTAGTCCAAGGGCTTCTGAAACGAAACCTGCACCAACACCAGTGTCCATCTTGGAGCCGTCAGTGTAAACTGCAACCGTCGCGTCGGTTCGTAGGTTAGTGGTTCGTTGGTTAGCAATTCATCCCTACTAGGAAAGAAGGTTGTGAATGGTTTGTCAAAGTCTAATCGGCGTATTATGTAGTCAGTGTCTACATTGTTGCCCGTGTATTTCTGTAGAATCTGTGCGTGACCCATGGCACTTGATTTCCAACTAGAAGTTTGGCTAAGACGAAGTGCGCTTTTGGCCGCTGATTCTTGTACAAAGAGATCAAGTACTTGGTTACTTCTTTAACAAATATTTATTTTGAAGAATTAATAATAGATGACGAAGAAATTGTTAAAACAAATGAAACTACATATACATATGAAACAAATGTTGACTTCAAAAACTTAAAGAAATCTAATTTATGTTTGTATAATAGTATTTGTATCAAAACAAAGAATACAAAAATGAAAATTGTCGAGATAGAAAACGGATTGTTATTATTAAAAAATATTAAGAATATAAATCTAACAAGTACTTGTGATGAGAGAATTACAAAACTTAATAGAAACTTTTGCAGGCTTAATAAATTGTTTATACCTTTTTTAAAAAGTGTTTTACTTAAATAAAGAACTTAAATCGCGCTGCTCGTCCCCTCACACTTTAGTTGCATCATCATGAAGAAAATGTTTTTTATGAAATAAATGGATTCGAAAAAGAAACTTTAAATAGAAGCAGTCAGAGAGGTGGAGGAATAATGATGTTTATAAGGAATACCACCAGATTTTAGTAAAAAAAGACTTTATTAACGAATTTGCAAATAATATAGGACAAATGGGTAAAAATGAAGACATGATTGTGATGGGGGATATGAATATTAGTGTTCGCGATCTAAGCTCAACTTATGTGAAAGATTATTTGGAGATGTTGGCGTCATTGAGACTGATGAATGTGATTATAGAATATACAAGGGTAGATGCTAAAAGGGGTAATAAATCATTAATTGATCACATACTTGTGAGCAGAATAGACAAAAAAAATAATTCCGCTGTCATTGAGAATGACATTACCGATCACTATCCAACTTTATACTCTACAGATACTCTACCTTAAACTGATAACGTAATAATTAATAAGTCTTACATACGCAACAATAGAGTAATGATCTCATACGTGAAGCAAACTGGCAGGAAGTATTTAACGATGAAGATGTTAATATGATTTATAGTAACTTGGTCTCAAAATTTGATGCTATCTATAAAAAGTCAACTTGTAATAAAATAATAAAAAATAAAAGAAAAAGCAGTGCATGGATAACACCTAATTTAATCACTGAATGTAAGAAAAGGGACGAACTTTATAGAAGATGGAAAAATGATAGATGTAACAAAAGTTATGAAATAGAGTACAAAAGTTTCCGAAACAAAGTTAATAAAATGATTGCAGTTCATAAGTTTAGGACCGATCCTCGAAAAACATGGGGACTAATAAATGAAATTTTAGGAAAAAGTCAAATATACATAGATATAACGCTAACTAGAAATTTTATAGTGTATAAACTCATATAGTGTAGAAAACACAGTTTTTGGTAATGAAACAAATATCGGTGAGCTGTATGGAGTAATTAGTTCAATCGAAGAAAATAAATCACCAGGAATCGATGGAATTCGAGCAGCTGACATAAGAAATCACGTCGACATTTTTGCATGAAACAGCCACGAACACCGTCAACACTGAAAACGGCTATTCTAAGACCGATTTATTAGAATGGTACTAAAAATGAGTTGAGTAACTATAGACCGATATCAATACTCCCAGTAGTAGAAAAGTGTCTCGAACATGTTATCTCTAGAAGATTCAGAGCTTTATTGATAAATATTCTCTTATACACGAAAGTCAATACGGATTTCAAAAGAACAAAAATACAGACAAACTGCTCGGTGAGTTCGTTAATTGTGTAAATGAAAGTTTAAATAAAAGTCATCATTGCTTAGTAATGTTTATGGAGTTTAGTAAAGCATTCGATACCCTTAACCATTCGAAATTATTACAAACTCTCAGAAGGATTGGCATACGTGGAGTATTGGCTGATTGGCTCAGGGATTATTTTCACAATAGGCTGTTTTGCGTTAAAATTAAAAATGTAATAATCAAAGCTTGGTAAAATTCTTTTTATATTGTATACGAATGAACTACTTCGCGTTTTTAAACAGAGCACTCCATTTGCCTTTGCTGACGACATAGCGATTGTTGTCCGTCATAGATCTCTGGATACGGCGATATGCATAATGCAGGAGGATTCAATAATGCAGTTAAATGGTGTCACGACAACGGTCTAGTTATCAACGCTTCAAAACACAAAATAATGCATATCAGAAGTCCACAATTAAATTCCACACAGAGCAGAGTATTATTTAAAAATGATGCCTGTCCTAACACTAAAACAGCGGCTATTGAACTAGTAGAAAGTTACAAATATCTTGGAGTCATAATCGATTCTCACCTTTTTTGTTTATAATTTGGATGTTTTTCAACACAGCGCGGGCGTGAAGGTGTATGGAAAGGTATGTGGCGCGAGGTACTGAGACTGAAGGTGGTGGTTGTCTCAGATTTTATCTCCAGGGTTGGCGTCTGGGCTAAAGCGGAGAAATGCCGTGTCTTATATCAATGTCCTTTTATAATTCGCATTATTTTGTTCATTGTCATATTTGTTGGGCATACTAGTATTTACTCAATCACATGTTGTTAGTGTTATGCTAACATGTAATGAGTAAATCAGCGGCCCAACAATGAGCAATGATAATGGAATAAAAACATGACATAGAACTACGGCAGGGATCGAACCTGTGACCCGGAAGGTTGACAGGCGACCACGCATACCATCGCGCCACTCTGGAAAACATAATTTTATAATCTTCTGCAGACAAGCCTAGAGGCTTCGCAGAAAAGAATATAAGAATTGTTAAGTATTATGATAAATAAAATGAATGAAAAATTTATGAAAAATGAAAAAAAAAACTAATACTAATACTAATAGTAATGCAAAGAGACTCAAACTATTGGATCAAAATTTTCGGTACCGTTTTCGAGAATTTTAACATTTTGGAAAACAGTTTTTAACATTTATATGGGAGGTACCGTTGTTTTTTGTTAAAATTTTTAAAAAAAGTAAGTACATATTAAAAACTCATTTTGTACCAAATTTGAAAATTATTTAATTTCCAAAAATATTTTTTTTTTAATTTTTCAAAACACAAAACAATTTTTTTTGAAAATTTAAAATTAAAAACAAATGTAGTTCGATAAATTTCTTTCAAAAATACATATTTATGAAAAAAGTTGATAAACATTTTTGTTTTGTCATGTTAACCGTTTTTGTGAAAATCAAAAATCAAAAATATAATTTTATGTGAGGCAAAGATAACTCACAGTTTGGATTTTTTTTTTTGCATTTAAAATGAATGGTGTGAATTATCGCACAAAATGGCAAAAAATGTGTGCCAGGTACCGTTATTTTTGGTCGTTAAAAAAAATCAAAAAACTATACACCTCCTCACTGTTTAGGCTGTATGTCATGGACAGACAGACAGTCAGAATTACGACACCCTTTTTTTCAACATCCCTATCATAGTCTAATGTCAAGTTTGATCAAAACCTCGAGTTCGACAAACAAAAAAAAAATCAATTTCAAAAAAAAGTAATCTTCATATCTTATTCCATGATTCTTTGTTATTGAATTCAAGTACTAAATTTTTTTTTATTTGCATAACTAAAATTGAAATTTTCGATTATTAATTACATTTAACCGATATTGACTACTTTTTGTATAAGCATTGCAGCACAACTCTGTTATAGGCTGGTTTTGATTTTATGAGGTAACGTTCTTGAAAAAATAATATCCTCTATTTTTCATTAAATGAAGATTCAAACTACTACTGCCTATAGTGTCACTTTTAATTATTAAAATGCACTCAAAATATATTTTAACAATTAAAAATATTTGTCTTTTACCAAAAATTACAAACTTAACTACATAAATGTATGGAACCAATCTAAGATATTTCTGTATATGTAAATGAACAGATATAATTACTATTAGAGAATTTTTGGTTCATAAATAAATAAAAAAAATGAGTGGCTTTCCGAACCATTGTTTTTTCCTAACAAAAATATATATTTGAATTTAATATTTTTGACATATACATAACTATAAAAGCGACAAAAAATATACATAAACAAATTTATTTACATATTTAGATCTTAATAAATAAAATAAAGTCAACCTACCTGAACTAAAATATCAACAGCAAAAATAATCCCGCATCTTGAGATAATTTTTAATATAAATATTTTTTCCTCTTAAAAAGTTGTGACACTTTTTATCAATTTTTGTATTTTATTATTTGTTATTTATGTGTTCAATGTAGGGAATGACAAGATTTAAGTTAGCTATTATGTACACTACATATATGTATGTATACGTTTATAAAAAATAAACATTTAAATTGAGAATTAGATGAAAAAACTTGTTTTGTTTTTCGGGGTTTTTGCTGGGGAATACCATTTAATTAAAAGATTAAAGTCAAATAACTTACAATAAATTTTTATCGACAAATATTTTAATAGGTATACAAGTATAACTCTATTTTTATGCGTTCTAGCGAATTCTTATGTTTGGAAAATTATAGTATCACGTTTTTCATTATCCCGATTTTGCAATCAAAACTAGTTGTTTTATTTTAAAAAATCGTGCGATTTTATTGTAACCTTTAACAAATATAACATATAAGAAAAAACATAAAGTAAAGTAATATTCTTTTAAAACAAAACAAAAAAAAACATAAAGTAAATAATATTCTTTTAAAACAAAGCAAAAAAAAAAAACAGAAAGTAAAGTAATATTCCTTTGAAACAAAACAAAAAAAAAATTTAATCAAGTAACAAAGCAATACATAACGTATTTAATTCAACTGTATACTATTTATAAGCTATACGACGCAAAAAACCTGTTTTACTCATTTTCTGCCTATTCCTCATGACTTTTTTCAAAGCTCGTGTTTTTAACTAATGAGTTTTTTAAATAATTTCTCTTCTCCATTTCATAGCTTTTCTACTTGAGTTTTAATAACAATAGTAAAAAGGGGGATTTTAGAAGACGGGATGTTAGAAAACAGGATTTTAAGAAATCGGTATTTTACAAGACGGGATTTTAAAACTTTTTTTTCGGAATTTTTGAAAAACGGGATTTAAAAAAGCGGGATTCCGATACGTTCCCCTTGTGACACAATGTCTAGGCTGGGCCTGCAAAGAAGATCGTTAGAACGAGTTTTATTGTAGATGGGCCTTATCTTCCTGGATATAATGCAGTTGGTTAATTTGCTCCACCTTCGATTCGATTCCCTTTGGTAAATGTAAAAGATTTTTCCCTTCATAGCACCAAGAGGAAAGTCAACCATTTCCGCAAATGATCTGTGAAGGGCCGATACTTGCCTGGCCAGCTCATCAGCCCGTTCATTTCGGTTTGGAGTATATAACCACTTAAATATACATATATGTATGTATTATGTAAACTACAGAAAACTACGCTCTGAGTAAAACTTTCGGGGTCCCAGACGATTTCAGTGTCGCCAGACCTAGCCAGACGCCTTCAAAGACCCACTCTAGAGATTATTATTACTTTGTTAATCGAAAATAAAAAGTTTAAAAAAAAAGGAAAAAACTATGATTATTTTTATATACGAGTACCTATTTAAAAAGCGGGATTAAATTTTTTTTATTTGTTTCAGGTCACTCAAATATTTGGGACGAAGATATATTTGCTGATTTTTTGATATAGCATTTGTTTGGTTATAAGTTATAACTATTGAAAACAAAAGTTTTTTTTTCGCCTAATGGGTTTTTAAGGGGGTCTGGCTAGGTCTGGCGGCACTTAAATCGTCTGGCACCCAGATATTTGTAACGAGGACATTTTTTATGATTTTTCGATATATCATTTGTATGGTTATACCTTCGAAATGAAAACATTGTTTGCGTCTCTGAGGACCTTTGAGGGCGTCTGGCTTGGTCTGGCGACACTCAAATCGTCTGGGACCCCGACATTCTTAATCAGTGAGTTATCTTCTCCAAACCAAAATCTGGAAAATCGTCGTTTGCAACCTAGCGCTTCCAGCCCCGGCGACAAAATAACCATGCGAGACGAATAAATTTGAAATCAAGGCTCTAGTACCTTCACATATGTACATGTTCGTGAATTTTGATTATACCTCCAAACCAAAAATTTGCTGTCACCTCTTGGTCTATTAGGATAAGAGGATATGCTAAGGATTAGAGATTACATTTCTTTTTAAATATTCTCATTTATGTGAAAACTGAAGTACTCGTATTAATATAATATTTAATGAAAACTATAGACCTTATGTTTGGAAGAAGGGTCAACAACTGCAATCTTCCACTAGACGATCAATCACTGGACGCACGACATTGGTGACCTCTCACCACTTCTATCGAACTTGGTCGTCAATTACCTATTGACAACTCTGGAAGGTGAGGTATTCAAATCGATTGATAAAGAACCCCAGATTCTGACAGAGCTTATTTAAAGCTCTTAACGAGCTAATAAAATGGAAAGACCGATGAAGGCTAGACACAAAACAGAACTCTTCTTTTTAAGAAAGAAAGCAAAAATCCGACATTAAACCCCCCAACAATAGAAGTTGTTTTACTTTCTTATTCAGTTAAAGAACAAGTTACTCCGATTACATTACACGCAAACTAAGTTTTGACAACAGATTACAGGTCAACGTCCCCCCCAAGTCATCTTGGGGTGATTTTGATTCTTTACAAGATGATTTAGTTCATTTTTACACTAATAGATCAAACACTAAAGATGACCTTGTTTGCGAGGTGTACTAAGACAGGCTTAGCCTTATTCTATCTTTCCGACTCTATAATCAAAGAAGCTCCATCTTAAACGTAATATCAACGATATATCAAGAGGCCTTAAATCTCTTGATTCCGTTTTTGACAGAGGTGAAAAATCTGACTATCTCTGGATCCTAAGCTTTCTAATTGTTTTCTATGATTTGGCTAAGAAGATTCATGGATGCAGAGCAGGAGAAAACAATTCCACATCTTCTTTGCAGATGATCAGCTCTTTCATAGAGACGCAGACTCCAATCATATACTGTCTCGCTTGCTCCATCAGAAGCTCCGAATGGTTCTTCTCATGTGGTATAACAATGGTTCTAATATTGGTTTAAGTGTGTCAAATGTTTTGCTGACAGCCACGTCAATCCTACCTCACCTTGAGTTCAATATTCAAATCAAGATGGTCTTAAGAACTCCGATATTAGATCAAGGAACTTTAACAATATTTTCTGAATATAAAAATAAATACTTTATAATACTTTAAAAATGTTAATTATAGTTTGTCATAAAAAGTTCACTTTCTGCAATGAATCAAAAAAATATAAATTATACAAATAACACTTACCTGGTCATTGCAAAAGTATCCAAATCCAATAATGCCAGCGATCGCCAGAAACAAGCAAAATACAATAATTGTCCGAATTTTTGAGCGTGGTTCCATTTTTTTGATCTCGTAAACACCGCTGGGCAATAGTAGGGCAAAATCACTATCTACTTGAACCGAGACGCTTTTTTGCATATCAACCATTATACGGATTCACATTCACACGCGGACGCGGGTGGGATAAGGATTGGAGGAGGGCGAGGACTAGGGTGAGTTTAGTTTTATATATGTAGGTTCCAATGGCTATGGTGACGTATGGAAGTACAATAGAATCCGATTGGGAAGAGAATGGGGATTAAGGGATGAATTGGGAACTTTATTTTAGATAGAACTTTTATTCCAACTTTTATATTTTTTTTTTTTTTTTTTGTGTTTTGCTGCGGGACACGGAAATCACATTCTTTAGAAATAGAATCTGGTAAAGGCAGTATAGAAGAGCGATGAAGGGGGTTAAGAGTGTTAGAGAACGATGAGGATTAACTCGATCCAATTAAAGTTTCTCGCTGCTCTTGCTTTTGCCGCTTTTGACTGCTTTGCTGGCGATACAGACGAAGCCGATGACGAGGAGTAGACTGAGTGAGTAGATTGAGCCGAAGTACGTAGGATTTCATCCCTTGAGCCTTAGCAGAAATTGGTGATGGTATAGTTTTGTTGGAAGGCAATGGGGCTGCTGCTGCTACTACTGCATTTGATGTGGCCTATGGCTGGAGCGGAGTATAGCCTCATCTGTGCATGTGCATGTGCATGCACCCCTAGTAAATCAAAGCAAAAAAGAAAAAAATTATATATAAAAATAATTGAAAAACACCCAACAGAAATGTAGAATCCCTTTCGTGTTCGTAATCGTAATTTGTCGTTTAATTTTTTTTTCTGTTCTCTTGTATGTACGTGTTCCGTCCTGTTATGTTGTGTTGTCGTGGTTGTTCTCCGTTTTAATGGAGACAGACCATGAAAGAGATTGTTAAGCAGAAAAATTGAAAAAGAAACGTGTAAACGATATGAAGCCGTTTGTGAGGCTCTATAGAGAATAGGGTTAAATGCTCTGGTTTAGTGTTGCCGATTTGCGTGAATGATTTTTTATTGTTTTATTTCTTATTGCTTGTTTTGTCATAAAAAGATTTTTTTTATTTCAAGGAATTACTTATACACAGTTTGAAATTAAATCTACCAAAAAGTACTGCTTTTGAGAATTAAATAACACGAATAAAAGAGAATTTATTTACATTGCCTACTTTTGTTATTTTATTTTGTAAGTCACTCCACAAATATTGTATGATCACAGTTTTAAGGTGAAAAGTAACTACATAAATGATTATAAGATTGAAGAGACATTTAATTTCACATAATACAAAATTGACTCGTCAAATCTAAATCTATAGTGGTAAATTGAACGGATTGTGACAAAAAACTGATTAGTTATTCTAATTTTGTTTGAATATTTTAGTTAACACAATAACATTTGTCATGAAATCTATGTACAAAATCACAAAGATGAAAGTGCTAACTAACGAGTTCAAGTGAGGTTGCAGAACGAAACCTTAACATTCTTGGACGAAAGACTAAACTTAATACTAAATAACAAAGAGTTATTCAAAATAATTTTATAATATAATATATAAAATTCTCGTGTCACGGTGTTTTTGGTTAAACTCCTCCGCTATGGCTTTACCGATTCTCATGAAATTTTGTGTGCATATTGGGTAGGTCTGAGAATCGGATCATCACCTATTTTTCATTCCTCTAAATGTTAAGGGTAATCCACCCCTAAATTTTTTTAAATTTTTTTATGATACAGCATTAGTAAATACATATAACCCTGAATTTTCAACCCTTTTCAATCAACCCCTATTTTACCATCGCCATTTTTGTTTGTCGCACAAGACATGCAAGCCAGCAACAAGTGTATTCACAGAACTTAAGCGAAGAAAGACAAAATATAGTAAGAGAAAATGCCTGATTGAGACAACGCGTGAGCACACGAAGATCATTGGCATCATACAATCGCTTGGCATTCCAATATGATCCCACTGCGAACTACAGTGATGATGACAGTTTAGATATTGGACCAATGACCACGGTATGTCGATATTGCAATGCGTTAAAGTTCAAGTGGAAAAGTCAAACTGGATTCATTACTTACACCACCACAGCCACTGAAACCAATGTTCGATGGAACTGATCCCGATTTCAATCATTTTCTTCAACACATCCTTGAATACAATAACTGCTTTCGCATGACTTCCTCTGGAGCTAATATCATTCAAGAAGGCGGCTTCATGCCGACTTGTAAGGTAAAAGATACAACACACACAACCAATCACTCACACCAACACAATCAATTGCAACACATAACAACTACACATACACCACACATTACACCATCACACGATCAGATGTCAAACCGTATTCTTCAAAAATAAGTAAATTAATCATTCTATCTTAATTGTTTGCCATTATCACTAACCACTAAAAGTTCAACTTCAAAATGATCAAAGTGCTGCACAATTTACCAAACAATTGTTAGCTGTTGGAAATGGAAAAGTCCCAGTTGATACGCCAACTGGATTAATTACTCTAACCAACGACTTTTGCCGATTTGTAGACTTTCAATTAGATCTTATTTAAAATGTTTTCTCAAACATTTGTGAGAATTATCAGAATTATGCTTGGTTAAGTCAACGAGCAATTCCCGCGCAAAGAATAATGATATTCACGCACTGAATTTCACCATTCAATGAAAAATCGATGGCGATTTGGTGACATACAAATCCGTTGATTTCATAACAAATCCCGATGATGTAGTGGAGTTACCAGGATTTCCACCACATAACTTGCAACTCAAAGTTGGTTCAGTTATTATGATATTGCGTAATTTGAATCCGTTGCGACTCTGCAACCGTACTCGACTTGCGATGAAAAGTCTTATGCCGAATTTGATTGAGGCAACCATTATTAACGGAAAGTACGCAGGTGAAAATGTATGTATTCCTTGAATACCAATGATTCCGACTGATCTTCCGTTTGACTTCAAACGATTGCAATTCCCGGTTCGCAATGACAATTAACAAGTCGCAAGGTCAATCACTTACTGTTCGCGGGATAAATTTACGTTGCGTGTTCACAAGTTGGGAAACCGTCCGCTTTGTTTGTGTTAACGTCAGACCAAAAAACAAAAAATGTGGTTTACCAAAGAGCACTTCAATGAAACGGATAATTTGCGGACACGTATAACGCTTCGTTATATATAACGTATTTACTTTGGATTCACTTTCATTTTTTACTTAGAGAAGTTCAACTAAAATACACTTCATTTTTGTAATCGAAATGAATTCATTACTGTTGTGAAATGGAATAATTTTTTTCCTTTTCAAATATAAAACAAAACAAACAAATTGTTCTTCATTTTTTAATCCCCAAACGAAATGTTACAAAAAACGAAGCCATCTGGTGGCGAAACGGAGTTCGCCGGGTTTGCTAGTTGTTATATAATAAACCTGATATTATCTATAAAATAGAATGTTCAATGTTGTTCTGTTTATGTAGGACATAGACCATTTTCAACAACATTTGACTTAATAGTACTTATGGCCACTTTATCATTGAACCATAAAAAAAATTTATATTTTACAATTTGTATTTTATTGGCGTAACTTTTAATGGAGTTTTGCACCAGCTTATCTGCAAAATATGGTCGGAAGACAGCATGATAACTGGAACCTCAGCTTTATTTCCCCGGTCCTCAAGAAAGGAGACCCTCTGAACTGTGCCAACTACAGAGGTATCAGTCTTCTTAACATCGCATATAAGATCCTCTCTGCCGCATTCTGTGAGCGTCTGAAGCCATTCGTCAACAACCTGATAGGTCCTTATCAGTGCAGGAAAGTCCACCATAGACCAAATCATCACAACACGGCAGATCTTGATGACGATGGAGAACGCACGCTGCTCCATCAGAGTCGGAAAAGATCTCACCGATACATTCGATGTCAAAAAAGGTTTTAGACAAGGCGATGCACTGTCATGCGACTTCTTCAACATCTTTCTGCAAAGAATAGTGCAAAACTCCCACGTCAACACAAGAGTCACAATCTTTCAAAGATCCGTCAAATTACTCGGATATGCCGTAGATATTGACATAATTGGAAGAAAACAACTTTGAGACGGAAGCAAAGAAGATGGGTTTCGTGGTCAATGAGGGCAAGACCAAGTATATGCTGTCATCGAAAAAGGACACCCAACACCTTGGCCAGAACGTCACAATAGACAGCTATAACTTTAAGGTAGTTAAGGACTTTGTCTACCTAGGCGCTGCTATGACTACAAACTACGACACCAGCGCTGAAATCAAACGTAGGATAACTCATATTGCATGGTCCGACTGGACTGTAGCGCCACCTTAAGTAAGTAAGTAAGTAACTTTTAATATTTATAATTGTAAAAATGTTTTGTAGTTTAGTATTTTATAAATTACGAGCTTGATATAAACGTATTTTTCAAGATTTTTATACATAAACAAAAATATAGAATTAAAAGATTGCATCAAACACAATTTTAAGTTTTTTGGTAGTATTTTTATAAAAAAAACTGATTGTAAGTTTATACATATTTTTGTATTTTATAGTTTTCTATAATGTTATTTTCCAATGGGTCTGAAAAAGAGCGTAAACATGCTTGAAACGTTGTATCTGATAAATGAAATATGAAATACTATAAACTAGACCGGTAGCCTATTGCTGACTGATTGAGTAATTTAACACCGTTGAATGACCCTTTATAATTACAGAACATATATGTGGACTGTGCTATGTAATAACATATATTTTATATTAATTATTTGGTTGATATTGCTTTTTTTAAGCAAGTTTTACACACAGAAGGGATAAAAAACAAAACGCTAGTACTAGTATTTGACACACACAAGAGACGAAGAAAGAATAAAACGAATGTACAGGACTTCAAATTCACGGTACTAAATAAATTAATGTTGAATTTCATTTTGATATCTTGTCCCCCACATAGTAATGTTGGTGAATTTATTCAACGGTATTTGTTCAGCGATATTTAAATATAAAGGTTCTTTGTATATGAAAACTATAGTACTATCATGGTGGAAGTCGAATGGGGCGACATCTAATTTACCTATGCAACCCTTACTCTTTTTTTTTGCGGAGAGCTTATGGAGGTTTTAAATGATATTTATTGATATTTTTTGGATGCAATAATCCAAAAAATAGTCTACTCTTGCCTTTACCACCAATTTTCGACGCTTAAAGACTCCCCAAATCGAATTTTACACCTCACATTTTGCAGCGCCACCACCAGGACCTCTGCAACCCTAAAAAAAACTCGCCATGATAGTACTATAGTTTTCATATACAAAGAAAGGTTGGGTCATATGAGTCAATTTGTGATTTAATGCACCTAATAAATGCAAAAAATAAGCTCGTTGCATCTAAAATTCGGAAAAAGCGAGCCACGACAAGGCAGTGTAATATTTGTATGTATGTTTTTAGTGTTAAAATGTAGCTTTATAAATAAAGTAAACTTCCTTATTTAAAGAAAATAGTTGTAGCTGTACCACATGTGACAGTTCTATTTGAAGTTTCAATTGCAGTTTGGATGGCATTCAGTAGAAAATTGCAATAAGAAAGGTAAAACTAATTACATATATAAAAACGCTCCTAAAATGTTCTATAATTATATAGGTACATAACATTGGCTTAAGACAAAGTGGGCTTTAGTAAAATTTCTAGTTGCAATTGCTGTTTTTAAGGAAATGTGCTTTTTCCGAACAGCAAAACTTTTTTTTTTATTTTATTTATTGGACCTAGGACCTGTGAGTTCCATTTAATTGGAGTTGCAGTTGCATTTCGAAATAGTTCAAAACAACAACAATAGGTAAGTAAGAATTGATAGGTAATTAGCGAAAGTGGGTGCGAATGTCTATTATAAAAAAAATATAAACTTCAATTGGCAAAAAGCATGGTTATATGTTGGATATGTTAATTTGGGTGGCTTAACGTCAAGCAAAGATGTATAGGTACATTTTTTTTTTTGAATACTTATTTAAAAACGCAAAATTGAGTAAAAATCGAAGCATTTGCTCATTCTCAATTCGTTGTTTGGAGATTAACGATTAAGGAGCAATTTACTTCGGTAGTTTTCTTGATCATAACAAATTATGGGATATAATTCCAAATTTGAATTTAACAAAAAGAATTTTAACATTTTATGCAGTTGAAGAAAATTGCAAAAAAAAATATTTTAAAATTCTTCATTTTATTTTATTTTCAAGAAAAACAAAATTCACAACTATTCCCCTTAAGATACACGAAAAAGTTGGTCAAAAACATCAAACAAATTCCAAATAGATAGTTAGATAGTTGATCTTCAAAATTGAGGTTTCAATGTTAAATAAATGTGAGTACCTAGTCAGATAATTTACATACCTATTGAAACAAATATAGCATGCTGCTTAACTTTACAATAAAATATTTATTAACTATTAATATGTTATAGTCTATTATGCATTTATCAAGCTAATATGTATATATTTGGCCAGGACCGTTCCAGACGAATATAACCATTATTTATGTTAACACAAAATTGCAAGAGGTATCGCTACGTAGTGGAACCAATGTCAATGGTATTTCAAATGTATTAACACACATTTTAATTCTATTATTATAATTATTCAATAAAAAACAAAAGCGAAACCGTTTTGTAAATCAAAAATTCAACTACAAATTCTATTTGTCCTAGGTACCACGTTCCGAAAACTCCGATTTAAACCAGGCTTTGTCTTTTAAAAAATTATACCAGAAATAACTTGAACCCTAAATTTAATATTGCATAAAGCACACAAAAAAATGTGCCAAAAATATATATTTTCTATGGCAACCCTGTCGGCACAACCACAACCCCTTCTCTGAGCACACTCCAGCCAAATGGATATTTTTAAGTTCATTTTGGCCACCGCATTGCAGCCTTCAATGCTCCAGTTGGTCGTAAACATCGAAAACTCTTAAAATGCTCAATTTTTACAACAAAGGCCTTTAGTATTCCAAATTTCTTGTTCGATTTTTTCACTGCAAAACTAGGCACAGATAGACGTCATGCAAATGATTATCATCACAAATCTTCTTTTACCCGTAAAACAGCTGCTGGCTACAATTTGTCTGCCGCTGGTTGCTGGTTGCTGGCGCTGGTCCTGCTTTTGCAGGCAGAGATAAAGAAATTAAAAAATAAAAAAGGGAAGAAAACGTCAAAAATTGCACCAAAAATACTACTGGGAACAGCACCTTCAACACACAGACTTATGGATTTTTGCTTTTGTTTTGATATTATTTTACGAGTAAACTTGAAAACAATTTTTGCATTTTTATTATCACTAAATTTTTATTGACACTGTTTCGAAGATTAACAACTTACACGCGCGAGATTAAAAAAATATATTTCGGAAAATAAACAAAAAAAATACAGCAGACAGGCGGAGCTATGCCTCAGAGACTGTAAATAAATGCACTTCCTTTTGCGACGCGTTTATACTACAGCATTCGTGAGGTTTTGCACAATAATTGAGGGCTTTATTAAAAACTGCTTTTTTGAAGAGATTAATTTAACTGGCCACTATTCGCGTCCAAAGATTCCGATAAAGTGTTGGGACACAAATTAAAGAATTCAGAGCTGCTCAGTTTATTTCCGTCCGCGAAATATATCAGCGAGCCGCCATGTTGTCGTAAACTGACGATTGACAGCAGAAAAGTCAAGTTGTCGTTCCAAGGACGGGAATGTGTTGGCAGTTGTCTGGATCTAGTTCCAATATGTTTGGAAGCAAAATGACAAGTGGAAATGCATTAATTAGTTCTTGGGTGAAAAGAGTGGCGTTGCGAGTAGTATGGATCAAGGAGAGTGACAAGAATATTGGTACTTGGTACCACGGCACCTGGCAGTCAAATCGTGAACTTGCAATTTTAGATAGATTTTTTTTCGATTTGACGTTCAATGTATTTCCCTTAAGAAAAAAACAAAAAAGGGTTCGAAAAATATGTATTATGTAGTTTTACTAGCAGGATTTATATGAACGGGTATCAATATTATAAATTTAAACGCATAATAATGTTTATTTGCAAATCAAGTGGAAAATATATAAAAAAATAAATGCGGAGTTGAAACGTGTTTGAACTACGTTTTCATTTCATTTGAATACTTTTCTTTGTATATATAATTACATAGTACTATTATGGAGAGGAACGAACGACGCGACCTCTGGGGAACGGGCCCGGCAACGTAGTCCTACCTTTAGTGGAGATTAGTGTAGAGTAATTAATAGGGGAAGTACAAAGAAAAAGAATAATAAATATGAATGTCTAGAGAATAACAGAGGATAGAGAAAGCTGTATAAAATTGGAATACAATTTGGTGGGAGTTCGAGAGAGTTAGAAAAAAAGACTCTTATTGATTTTTTCGTCATTGTCTTTCTTGCAAAGGGGAATTATTTGAATTTTTTTTGCTAGGTAGGTAGGGAATGAGTAATGAAAATTCGTGAAGAAAAAACGATTTTGTTTTGAATTTTTTTAAGCAAAAGGCCCGTATGCACTTCGTCACTTTGCACATAGAAAAATATTTTTAAGATTATTTTAATTTTCTTTTTTCTTTTACAATTGAAGTAAGTATGAAAGTATTTTGTTAATATTTTATTAATTGTTTTTTAATTTCACGTAGTTGTTTATACTTACGTGATATTTTAAAATTATTGAAAAACGACAAAAAAAAATATTGCTATGGAAAATTGAAGTAAATTTTAAATTTTTTTCGGTGGTATTTGAAAATTCAAGTAACATTTTCAAATTGAAACGTGAGTTATTGAAGATGTTTATAATTCACGTTAGTTTTTAAAATTATATAATCTGTTGAAAATTGACGTGAAATTTTGAATTTACTTAAGAACCTTAAAAATTCACGTCAAAGTCTGAATTTACTTAAAAAACATGAAAATCACCGTGAAAATTTAAAATTATTAATTTCTTTTGAAAACTCACGTGTTATTTAAAATTTGTTTAGGACTTGAAAATCCAAGAATTCTTAAAATACCCGTAAAATATAAAAACAGTGAGCAATAAAATGACGTGTTTTTGGAAAATTGACGTGAAATTTATAAAATGTTCTAATTCTTTGGAAATACACCTAGAATAGTAAAATTAAGTAAGTTTTTTGAAAACTACTTGCTTTTTAAAGTTCCGAATTTTTTTTGGAAAATTCACTTGAAATTTATAAAATAATGTAATTTCTTGAGAATTAACCTGGAATATTAAAACTACGTGTTTTTTAAAGTTCGGTGTTTTTTTTTTAAACTCACGTGAAATTTCTCGAAAATTCACAAGAAATTTTAAATTTCTTTTAGAACTACGAAAAATCCACAGGAAAATTAAAAGAAAAAAGGTTAAAACTATGAACTATGAAATTTTTTTAAATAATTAAAACTTTTGAAATTTCACGTGAAATTTTTGGAATTAAATATGTAGGTACCTACTTAATTTACTAAAAAACTTTTTAAAATTTTAAATTTCATTAAGAATTTCCACGTGAAATTTTTAACTTCATTTGAGCTACAAAAATTCACGTGAAAATTATTTAAACTTTTGAAAATTCAGGTGAAATTTTTCGATTTCCTTAAAATACTAAAATTCACGTGGTATCTCAAATTTACTTAAAAATTTTGAAAGTTGACGTGATATTTTAAATTTACTGAAAAATGAATATACAAATACGTTTAAAAATATTTGATTTTGTTCAAAAAATTTTCTTTCAAGCAAATATTTTTTTATAAAAAAAACTTTATTTAATTTTACTGATGGAAATTCGCACGGAAACCTTTTTTAAGCAGTAAAATTAAAACAAAAAACTGTTGCATAAACTATTTTTAGTGATTTTAGGTACATCAATTTTGTTATCCTTTTAATTTTCAAATGGTTATTTCTTCAGATTTGAGAAATTAAAAGGATATCATGTACCTACCTATAAAAAAGAAAGATATCATAAAAATATCACTGTAACCAAATGACAAAAACCAAATACGTATTGTACCTACAATTCTACATTGTATATATAATAGATTCCATATACAATGAATTCTATCACCTGCAAGAAAAAAAAATATAAATGTTTCTGTAAAACATGAAATTTGGCAAGGTATAGTTCACAAAAACCAAATACGTATAGTAAATTCTATTACAAGCAAGAAAAAAAAAGTTTGAATGTATCTGTAAGACATGAAAATTTGCAACATAGCTCTCATAATATCTCAAATCTCACAAAATCAAATAAAATAGCTATACGAAATTATTTGAAAATTGAAAATAATGTAGCTATATCTATACTTCTACATATAGCAAAAATCGTCCTATGCAAAAAAAACCGTTGAATAAATCCACGCCAATAGAATTCTTTTCATTTTCTCATTTTCCCCTTGTTGCCATGACACCCATCAGCTGACTCACCTATCTCCCTTACCCTGCCTAATTGTTGTCAGCAATTGTCAGAATGAACATAATTAATTCTCTCACTCTATCACTTATTTTATATTCTTTCTGCCTACCTTCATTCCGAACTCTCCAATCCGCTTTTTAGGCAACACCAGCGCCACCAAAAGAGAGAGAAAGGTAACTTAAAATCGTGTTCCATAGTAGTACTATTAGGTTATATATACAATGTTTGTTGTCAGCAACTGTCAAAATGAAAATAATAAATCCTCTCACTTTGACTACCTATTCTATATTCTTGCTGCCTATCATCTCATCATTCCGAACTCTCCAATCCTATATTTCGCTACTTCCACGCCACCAAGTGAGGCGACCCAAATAGAAAAAATCGTGTTCCATAGTAGTACTATATAAATTCATATGCAAGGGTACTGTGCTGGGTCAGAGAAGGCAAATGAATGTATTCATGCAGACCTCTAGTCTTTATTGCCCTTCTTGTGTATGAGTATTATCTCTGACTTCGTCCATTTACCATTAGTCTGGGACTACTTCTGTGACCAAAACAAAGATACAGCTTCACAAAAACACCAGACAAAATCTTTAAAAATAAATAATGTTTTCCCTTAATTACATTTTTTTAAATGTCAAGATTTAATATTTTTCGAAAAAAGTTAAAAATTCAATATTTAAATAAAATATGTACATACATATATACATTCATTTGGAACACAATTTGAATATTTTACGTCCAGCTTGAATGAAACGACACACTGATGTGCATCGTGATTTTAAAATCCAAATAAATTGGTCTTTTTCTACATTTCAAATCTTGTTCATGTTGTTTCGATTTCATGACTTTGGTTTTGCTTGCTTTCTTGTTCTCGAATCGATATCTTGAAGAAAATATGTCATATTTCTCATAAAGAACTATTTTTCTTTCTTATGAAGGTTATTTGTTTTCAATTGGATCTTCACTTCGTTCATTTGTATGGAATATGAAAAAATGAAGCACTCCCAGACAGTGTTCACAATCGTAATCGTTTTTGGGGAAACAATCCTCCCTTTCAACAATTTAACCTCCCTTAAGCCTAGTACGCAGATCGTGTTAAAATTTATCTTTCATATAAAATCATTTAGAAAACTTAAAACAAAATCGAAACTGTTCAGATAAAAAAAATAATCAAATTTTGAGTTTAAAACTAGATTTTTCAAATTATGCATAGATTTCATTTAATTTAAATACAAGCTAATAAAACAGAGCGTTGGATTTAAAAAAATGTATAAAACTTAATTGTAAAAATTGACGTTTTTTTTTAAATATCTTTTTCCATTTAAAGTATTTTTTTTTAATCTACCCACCCCGATGTAAAGGCACAGATAGACGCCTTCTTAAAAAATGCTTGTTTCTGACCCCCTACCAGAAAAGCGTTATCAGTTTTTGGCGCCAAAGTTATCGTACTCGTGCCAGTTAGTCAAAAAAAAAATAACAAACCAAACTCAAAAGAATGATTGAAAAACAAATAATTCGGTGCGTTTGAAAATAACTGACAAAGAGCTTCTAGTGCCTAATGCAAGCACTTCTAGCTTATAGCTTCTGTTAGTAGCTCCATGCAATTTATTGAAGATCGGGACTAAAAAAATTTTGTTCCACAACAAGTTTTAAAAACATTTCTACTGGTTCTGGTTATTATCTGACAACTTTGTTTTGTATTTTTTTGACGATTTAAAAAAAAAAAATTTTTGAAAAAATGTTTTTTTGGCGAAAGTTTTTATGGGCAAAATTTTGTTTTCCCAATATTTTCTTAGCTCATGGATTTTATTTAAGTATCAAGATACATACTTTTGTAGACTTTTAATCAAAAAAATATTCATAATGCCGCCTGGCCTACCCCGAAAAGTGAGTTAACAGTAGAAAAGGGCACAGACTCCTTGGGTTCTTATATCCAATTACTTTTTAAATATTAAGTACTGTTTTAACTTAGAGTATGTTCCAATCAATAAAAAAAAACTTAAAAAATACCCTTAAATAAACAGAAACATTATTAATTAATTCTAAAACAAAAAAGGTCTGCACTTTGTCTTAATTTCAAAAATATGGTTACCGCATCAACTCGACCGACATCTTCATTCTGGAAAAGCAATCATTGCGGAAATTGTGTCTGCAAATCAACCAAGATAAAGTTGATATTCCGCATTTCAAATATTCATATTCTTCTCCACTTTTATGCAATTAAGTTAAGAAAAAATCTAATTTCAAGGTTCAGTCATTTTTATTTTAGTAAGAACTTTTTTGTGTGGTAGAATCTCGTGCTTTACTTTCTTCATTATCTATACATAATATATCTTATACTATACGTATTATATTAAACGATATGCTGGGGTGAATTTTGATTATTTATAATTTTATTTGTGTCACATTTTTTTTAGGGGTGATTTGAATAAGGTGCGACAAAATACTAAGACAAGAAACTTTAGACTAAAAAAAAGAATATTGCCAAAAAATTGTGAGCAAATCTTTAATATTTGAAATAATCCGGTTCTATGGCAGGTACTGTTAATAATGATGTTTTGAAAACCCATCGAAAGAATTTTCCTCCGCCGTTTATGTGGGAGAGGCAATACTATAAAAGTGAATTAAAACACGAAAATTAATATAAAAAGGACAATACCTATAATTTTGTGCTATACATACATAGCTTCGTTTAAAGCTAAAACTGCATTCCTTATTCGCTTTAAATGATTTTTTGTTTGGCAAATATGTGGTTTTAAAAAACTTAATTTTCAAATTAAAAATGTTAATTTTTTTAGCCGTGAAAAAATGCTTTCCAATCTAAAGTTTCTCAACAAAATGATAGAAAATAAATTTGAAAAATTCATTTTTTTTCAAAGAATCAATTCTTGGAAAATCATGTTCCGCCATAATTTATTTGCACTGAAAAATGTGATTGTTTTACTTCGCAATTAAAGGACCAAGAGCATTTTGGTATGGACCCTGGTCCTAGGTTAGACCACATGAATCTAAACATTTTCTCCTTACTCGTTGAACCATTTAGAGCTTTTTATGAAGCGTGAGAGACTGTTTATGTCTTAGTTAACAAGGAACCTACGTCTTTGGGATAGAGCACGTACAGAGAGGATGAGTCGTTGTTTCTTCCTCCTCTTCGTCCATGCAGCTTCTGAAGAAGTCAATAGAGAAGACAGCTAGCCTTGCTGCGTGCCTCCCAATCAGACAGTGTCCTGTAATGACACCAATTACGGAGCTAATGTGCGATCTATTTAGAGACAACAAGCATCTAGATCGCCTCAGATTTATCAGATTCCAGATCTGTTCTGTCGCCGCACAAGTAGTGATGGTATTCCACCTGAGGTTTGTTAACCTAATGGTATCTTGCACTAGCATGAGTTTGCATGTAGTGATAGGTACATTTCGTAGTGTAGTTCCATTTCTAGCGAGTTAATCAGCTTTACAATTGCCTTTTATGTTCCTGTGGGCCGGCACCCAGCAAAGGTGAACGTTAAACTGCTGCACCATCTCCACGAGAGATGATCGGCAATTGAAGGCTGTCAATGAGTTTATGGAGACAGAATCAAGAGACTTAATGGCAGCTTGGCTGTCAGAGAAAATGTGGATATCAATGGTTTATATCACTTTTCAGAACTTCTTTGATCGTTACAATGGAACACGCTACAATGATTAGGAAAACGGAAGGATAGGCTTAATTTAAGCTTCTCGGAGTACCCACTCCGTCAATAGTTTTTAATCCATCAGTATAAAAATGAAAACAATCTCCTTCAAGATATTTCATGTCCTCCCAGACTGATCTGGAAGGTATTGACACCCAAAAGTTCTTGCCAAACTGAAGATGCGGACTGGAGTAGTCGATGAACCTAGGGATTGTTTCTTATAGATTCGGAATGACAATTTCATTGTTAATCCACTGAGACGAGTTAACATCTCCATTACATATTATGACTAATCTTAAATTGGTCATCATATTGAATCATATTAAATCATACATAAACATCCGCTTAGGATGTTAAGAAGTAAAGTAAGGCATATCCATTTCATTTGCAATAGACATAAACATCCACTTGGATGTTATGAAATAAACATTCAGATCCATGGGAACTGCATGGTTTGCATTTATCATCTCAAAAGGAACTTGGGTGACTGTATCCATCAGATCAGTTATCAATTTTAAGATTCAGATTGATTTATACCGCATAATTGAACGGTCGTATTGTAGTTAGTATTTTAAGATAGAATAAAAATATAAATTCTTTTTAAAAACTAAAAAATACCGATCTCATAATTAATTAGACGCTTTAAGGTGTCAGATGGAGCAGGTTCATCAAGGGCTGCGGAAGGAGTTGTGCGGAGTGATCCACTTATGCAAAAACTTGCTGATCGCTGGACCTTGCTTAAATTATCGCGATTCGTAGCTGTGTCCAAAGCAGTCCACCATACAGGCACACCAAATGTGAGAATCGCCCTCATGAACGAAATGTATAACCAGTACGTTAGTTGAGGTTGAAGACACCATTTATTACCAAAGGCTTTTTTGCATGAGGAAAGTGCCACTGTGGCTTTTTTAACTCTTTCTTGAATGTGTAAGAATACAGTATGCATGAACCTTTACTTATCTATAATGTGTTTCCACCTAGTTGTAAGAATACAGTATGCATGAACCTTAACTTAAATAATATGTTTCCACCTAGGAAAAAGAGCAAAGAATCGCATCCAACTTAGAGCGAAAATACATACATATTATAAATTTTTCGAATATATTCTGTTCTGTGAAACAAGACACGTGTGACGTGAAATAAAGCTTTATTTAAAATTCAACTGAATATAACTTATTATATCTCAGAAGTGGGATAATAAAATAAATAAAATCAAAATAATTACAAAACATCACGCCAACAAAAATAAAAAATGACCCGATCCGTAACTAGAAGTGAGATGACACGTGCGTTCATGGATGCGGGAATAAAATTCCCTGAAACAGCGAGCATCGCACAGCTTCGTCCACTTTATGAAGAGTTAGGAGCATATTCGCTGGAAGGCGATGGTAAAACAACGATCACGATAAAACAGGAGCAGGCATTGTGGCTGTTGTTTCTGAGGAAGAAATTGATGCTTCAGATTCCAAAGTCACCTCAGTCATAACTGCGGCAACTGATGGAGTCCCCGTCCCTATTGGTACCAATGCTGTTGTTACTGTGGCCAAAACTTGTGTTACTGATGCTTAAACTTCTGTTCCCTCTATTATTTCAACTGAGGTAAACAAAACTTCTGCTACCCGCCATTATTCTGATGTCAATCCAATCGACGATTCTCGTGCCAACCAGATGAATCCTGTATTCTCTCCACCGGTGTCTGTGCCTGATGCTACAAGGCTTCTTCTGAGGTTAACATAGAGCAGGAGATCTTTCTGCTTAACAAACAGAAAGAACTGTTAATACTGCGACGTGAGGTGGACCTTCTTCAGGGCCAGGTTCAACATCAGAACTTACCTATCGACTCCTCCGTAATCGATTATTTAAATCGTTTTTCTGGAGACGATTCGTATAATGTGAGCAAGTGGTTTCGTGAATTGGAAGATGCCTTCGAAATACTTAAGGGCAGTGAACGCAGCAAAGTTGTTTGTGCGCGTCGCTTATTGGATGGTACTACTAAGTTATTTGTCCGAACTGTTGGTGCTCATGACTACAGTGATCTGAAACGCATCTTATTTGAAGAGTTTGGAAGAAAACATTCCTTAATTGAAGTCTATGAAGAACTGAGAGCTCGAAAACTGAAGCCCAATGAAACGATTCAAAGGTACGTCATTGAAATGAGGAACATAGCAGAGAAAGCAGATATACCAGAATGTGACTTATTTGATATTATTATTGGCGGTCTGAACGATAAATCGTCCTTGACAACAATGCTGTACCAGGCCACAACTCTTCGGCAACTTAAGACGCAGCTTGATCGTTATGAAAAGCTACGTTCAAAGGTCGGACATACTTCACAACAGGCTAGTGCTGGTGCTGCAGCTGCCCAGAAACAAAAAAATACAAATAATTCATATCCAGTTAAGGTTCCGGCTGCCACTGACAATCCCAGATGCTATAATTGCTCACAGTACGGGCATTATCAGTCCCAGTGCACTAAACCAAAACGTCCACCATGTTCGTGTTTTAAGTATGGCGAAATAGGCCACTTCCATCAAGAATGCCCTAAAAAGAGGAACATCGTCGCAGCAATTGAAGACTCACCAGAGGCCGATGCTCTTTTGTCCAGGGAGGAGTCCAGAATAGTAAAAGCCATAAGCGCTTTACAAATGGTGTGTGTCGCATTCTTGGGTAAATCGAAGAAACACTTATAGTAAAAATATAGGTACTCGCTCTTTTTGATTCCGGTAGCCCGAAGAGTTTTCTTAATGCATCCGCTGTCCCATTCAGAATCAGTTCAACATTGAAGCCAACTTAGTATCGTGGTATTGGCAATATGAAGTTAAGGATTCTGGATAAAGTTTTTTCCCAAGTTACCTTTGAAAATCAAACTGAATTACATTTATTTTCTGTTTTGCCAGATTCCGATCTATCTGTACCTATGCTTATAGGTCGGGATCTTTTAAAAAAAATTTCTATTTTCTTATGTAAATTAAAAACTAAAAAATATTCTAAAGAGAAACTTACTTTTAAATGATAAAAATATTAGCAAAAATTCGAATTCAGGACTTCTAATCATGGTGTGTTTGATCGATTTAATTTAACGAAAATTGGAAAAATTAATGTTGGGTGTCTGGATGTATTGCCTTCATCTCGTGACGAGTTGATTCAACCACATTGTAGTATGACTCTAGATAAAGAAAAATTGGTTGACAGAATTCCTATTCCAGGGTCTTTGTTGGTGCCTGCTGAAAAAGAATATAGGTTACACATTTATGCAGTTGAGTTAGTTGATCAGAAAAGAACAACCTATGATAGTTGTTACGAACAGCTAGAGCAAATTTCTGCCGTTATGAAGTCAGATGTGATTGTAGATATTGACGTTCAGATAGAACTTTATGATAGTAAAATGAAAATTAATTTAACCGATGACACCCCCTTTCATAGCTCACCACGAAGACTCTCATACTCCGAAAAGGCGGAGGTACAATCAATCATTGAGGAATTATTAGACAAAGGAATAATAATTAGGCATAGCAATTCTCCTTACGCCTCGGCGATCGTTTGGGTTAGAAAAAAGTGGGGAAGGTAGACTTTGTATAGATTAGGTATAGATTTTTGAATCAGAAAACTATTCAAGATAATTTCCCTATGCCTTTAATTGATGAGTGCATAGAATATTTAGAAGGAAAACAATATTTTTCTGCATTAGATTTGAAGAACGGATTTCACCAAGTGGAAATGCATGGTGATTCAATCAGATACACATCATTTGTGACCCCTTCAGATCAATACGAATATGTTAAGATGCCGTTTGGGTTGAAAAATGCTCCAGCATTCTTTCAGAGATTTATTAATGAGATATTAAGAGATCTAGTCAAATTGGGGAAAATAGTTATATGTATTTATGGATGATATTGTGATCGCCACAGCAGATTTTGATGACCATATATTAAATCTCACTGAAGTTTTAAGTAGACTATATAGAAGGGGGTTAGAATTAAAAATGAACAAGTGCAAGTTTGGATAATCAGAAATAAATTTTTTGGGATATATTGTCAATTCAAAGGGATTACGTCCAAGCGATTGACATATCGAAGCATTTAAAAATTTTCCGACACCTCAAAATTATAAACAATTGCAACAGTGTTTAGGACTTTTTTCTTATTTCCGAAGATTTGTGCCTTCATTTTCCGCAATTGCTAAGCCGCTGACTTGTTGATGTTGAAAAAGGAAGTAACTTATGATTTTGACAAGGAATGTTCCGATGGCTTCCGTACACTGAAGTACAAATTGACTTCTGCCCCTATTTTAGCTATTTACAGCCCTCGGAGGGAAATTGAGTTACATACTGACTCAAACAAATAAGGTTTTGGTGCAGTCCTGATGCAAAAACAAGATGATGGGATATTCCATCCAATCGCATACTTTTCAAAAACTGCTTCTGAGAATGAATCTAAATTACACAGTTTCGAGTTAGAAACCTTGGCGATTGTTTACGCCTTAGAACGGTTTAAGACACAATTATAGGGAATTATGTTTACAATGGTAACAGATTGTAATGCTTTGGCACAGGCTTTAAAGAAGAAACAAGTAAATCAGCGTATTGCAAGTTGGGTTTTAGCTTTGAAAACTACAATTATAAGGTGAAGCACCGTAGCGGAATCTCGATGGGGCATGTAGATGCACTTAGTAGGTGTCACCTAGTTACTAGTGATGATATTCAAGAGTTGGATTTAAATATCCAAATCACTCAGTCGTGATGTTAGAATCAGGGATTTAAGGGAAAGGCTTGAAATTTTGAACTTAAGGATGGATTAGTTTTCAAAACTGGTAAAAACTCAAATAATCTGCGGCTCTATGTACCTTCCGAAATGGAGGACAACATTATAAGGTCCATTCATGAAAAAATTGGTCACTTAGGTGTTGACAAAACAACTGACCAAATAAAGAAGAATTATTGGTTTCCAAAATTAAGAAAAAAGGTTAGTGAATACATTAAGAATTGTGTAAAATGTATAATTTATTCACCAGCATCGAGATGCAATGAGCATAACCTTTATAATCAGTGGCGGATTTACAAATTTTCAAGATATAGGCTATATAGTTTTTGCCGCCCTTTCCTCTACAATTGTAATATCATACATTATTTTTACAATGCAACAATTGGGTTGAAATTGTACGTGAAATAATTTTTCGCTATATTTTTGAGCTACGCGAAGCTCAATCGTGGTATGGGCGGGGTAATGTATACCTACTATTTACGCAATAATGAATACTAAAAGCATCAGACCCAAAGAGAAATCATGGTTTGATGGAAGCTGTAAAGAGGTTATTAGGGTTAAAGAGGTTAGCTTCCGTTGTTTTAGAGCCAACCCAACTGAGGAAAACCGGAAAAAATTCAAACAAGCCAGGAAGGCCTGCAACGCCCATATTCGAAGGACCAAATTTTTGCATGACCAAAAATTAAGGCAAAAAATACTTCAATGTCCCACCCGTAGTAAAAATTTTTGGTCATTTGTAAAAAAACATGAGGAACAAAACATCTTCCTCGGTCCCAACACTCGTTGTCAATGACATTCCCTTCGTTAGCTCTCTCGAGAAGGCTAACTTATTCGTTAGGCAGTTCGCCGCCATCTCTACGCTGTCTGATAGTGTCATGACTCCCCCAGTTCTTGAGTGCATAAATGATTCTATGGGACAAATTTTCTTTCGTACTCGAGCTGTGGCGAGAGTCCTAAAAGATCTTAACACACATAAATCCGCTGGTCCGGATGGTATCCCCGCTATTGTTCTGAAGAGGTGTTCTTCCTCGCTGGCAAGACCCCTGCGTAAGCTTTTCCATCTATCCTATTCTTCTGGGCTTGTTCCGAGCAGTTGGAAAACAGCATTTGTCCAGCCTATCCCAAAAAAAGGCGAATCTTCTTCACCCTCCAATTACCGACCAATTGCACTTACGTCCCTTCTTTCCAAGGTCATGGAAACGCTGATAAATTATCAGCTCAAGAAATATCTCGAAGATCGAAAGCTTCTTAATGACCGGCAGTACGGCTTTCGCAGCAATAGATCCACTGGTGACTTGATGGTTTATCTCACCGAACAGTGGAACAAATCTTTACATCGTTTTGGAGAAAGTAAGATTATTGATATTTCTAAAGGATTTGATAAAAAGAAGAAGAAACTAATCAGCTTGCGATTTTAGGTATGGGTATCACCAACCATCTTTTATGGAATGATCACATACTTAGCGTCGCCAAAAATGCCGCAAGATGTTTAGGTTTTCTTAGGAGATGCAAGAAATTCTTTTCCCCTTCTGATCTGGCTACTATCTATAAAAGTTATATACGTCCAAAGCTTGAGTATAACTCCCATCTCTGGGCTGGTGCTCCAGCAACTTGCTTAAGCCTCTTGGACAGTATACAAAGACGAGCCTCCAAAATGATCGGAGACAGTAACATAATCGATACTTTTACGTCACTCGAACACCGGCGTAACGTTTCTTGTCTCTCACTCTTTTATCGTTACTTTTACGGCAAGTGCTCAAATGAAATAGCCAGTTGCATTCCTCCCCTTAAACGATTCAACCGTAATACTCGCGCTTCCAGGAATGCTCATCAGTTTGCTCTTGAACCCAATTTCGGCCGTACTGTCAAGTACAGGGATTCGTTCTTTAGCCGTACTACGCGAATGTGGAATTCCCTTCCACGCTCTGTCTTTCCCCCTCATTGTGATATACTGAAATTCAAGACTAATGTTCACCGGCATCTCCTTTGACATCCCCTCCTACTAACCTAAAGCTCGCACTGTGTTTCGAAATGTAAAGGGTACATAAAATCCCCTTTTGTGCGCGCTAAATATAAAAAAAAAAAAAAATACTTTGCAAACGTGAATAAATAATCCTTATTGCGCTTACAAAAAGTTAAAAATAATCGACTCAGTCTACTATGAACTATGAAAATCCACGTGAAAACTTTAACTTTACTTAGGATACAAAAATTCCCGTGAAAATCATCATAATTACATATATAACTTTTGAAAATTCTGGTGAAATTTCTCTAATTGCTTAAATTGCTAAAATTCACGTGGTAGTTTAAATTTAATTGAAAATTTTGAAAATTCACGCGACATTTTAAATTTACTGAAGCATGAATTAAAAAATTTTTATTTCAAAAAATATTTAATTTTGTTAAAAATTCATGTGATATATTAAATTGACTTGAAAGTTTATGTGAAAGTTCGATTTTAATTAGGAAAAATATATTTTGGCAATTTTTCAAAGTCTTGAACTAAAAACTGATTCAAAAAATTAGTACTGTATTGGGTAGAATTTGAAAGAAATGCGAATAAAAAAAATCAACTTTTTTCGTTTTGCATATTTTTTTTTTTTCAAAAAACGGTTGATTCTTTCAAGCAAATGTTTTTTTTAAACTTTTTTTTATTTTACCGATGAAAATTCGTACGGAAAATTTGTTAGCAGTAAGGTTAAAAACAAACAAATTTTTTGCATAAACTACCTATTTTTAGAGATTTTACATCAATTTTTATCCTTTTAATTTTTCAAATGGTCATTTCTTGAGATTTGAAAAATTAAAAGAATATCATGTACCTACCTTCATATAAAAAAGAAATAAAAAAAGATATCTTAGAAATATGACAAAAAATACAAAAATACAAAAGTATCGTACTTGCAAGACAAAAAGTATAATTGTATCTGTAAAACATTAAAATTTGAACAATTTCGCACAAATTGAAAATCAGATATACGAAATTATTTGAAAATAGAAAATAATATAGCTATACGTATATCTACACTTCTACATATATCCAAAAATCTACCTATGTAAAAAAAACCTTTGAATAAATCCACAGCCCAAAGAATTCTTTTCATTTTTCCCCTCTTGTTGTTCAAAAAAATTCACCAAATTTGCCGCCCCTTACAAATCTGCCGCCCTAGGCTCGAGCCTACTCAGCCTGCTGGTAAATCCGCCACTGTTTATAATATTCAGAAGTCACCTATTCCTTTTGACACCATTCATATCGATCACTTCGGCCCATTATCTTCAGTATGTTCGTTGAGGAAGCATGTGTTAGTGGTGGTAGATGGTTTCACGAAGCACGTAAAGCTTTATGCAGTTAAGACTACCAGTGCTAATGAGGTGTGCGCAGGTGGTTAACTCCGGCGATGGATTCAGGCCCTACAGACCATGGAAGCGACACTGAACCATCAAATTTAATTTAAATTTTCGATCGAGTCGATCGAATGGTCAGGAAGTCCGAGTTGTAAGAATACAGTATGCATGAACCTTTACTTATCTATAATGTGTTTCCACCTGGTTGTTAGAATACAGTATGCATGAACCTTAACTTAAATAATATGTTTCCACCTTGGAAAAAGAGCAAAGAATCGCATCCAACTTAAGAGCGAAAATAAATCCATATTATAAATTATTCGAGTATATTCTGTTCTGTGAAACAAGACACGTGTGACGTGAAATAAAGATTTATTTAAAATTCAACTGAATATACCTTATTATAAATGTTAGGTTTCCAACCTAACTTCTTGTATAATATTAGACCCAAATATGTATCTGTAAGTAAACAGTTCCAAAATGCAAACGCAAACATCCCTATAAGGTAGCAGATTTTATTTTCATGCGCAAATGCAAATGTTAAAAATATCTTGCGCAAAGATATATGTACTTTTGACATTTCAACTGCATTTTTCATTTGCTTTGCATGTCTTTTGCTTTGCAAATGTTGCCCATAGCAATTTGCCCATTTTGTAGGAGATCTCTTAAGGTATTAGGGTGATACTGCGATTGCAGATTGCGAACCATCCACTCCCAGAGATGCCAGAGCAGAGAGACAGAGACAAAAGTCTCACGTTGATGTTTGTGCGTAAATTTATATCAATCATAGGTTCAAAAATTTTAAGAAGTAATGACGATTGGCTTATAGGTCTAAGATCCTTGGATTTTTAGTACAAAAAAAGCAGAAGCGTTCTAAATCTAACACAGAAAACTAGATATAAAAGAGGACCACAATTTCCACAATTGGTGACCCCAACTTGAGAGACAAATTGCCATCTCTGTCCACGATAAAGTAGCGCAACGAAGAAAAAGGCGCTTTCCAGATTCTCGTAGGAGAAACAGTATTGGATACCGCAAACTTCGTGTCTATAGCATTTACCAACGGACATGTGCACCTAACGTTACATTTATTATATGTATATCAACATAAACAAGAAAAAGCAGTAAAGACGAATGATTTAACTGTTATTATTGAAGTTCCAGAACAAGACTGACTTTATTTAATTCAATTATGTATAACAGAAATCATGATAAAAGATTAGAAGAAAAATTACATGCATGATGTGATAAAGAGGATGCTAAAAGTAGATAACAACAACCTGTGTTGCCACTTATTATATTCATATATTTTCAACACTCCTCCTCAACGCATTGTTTTTATGTAAGTAGTTTTTTTTGTTTTTAAATAGTTTCAAATTTAAGTACATTACATATTCATTTTTTCAAATAATTTTAATAATTTAATTTTAATTAATTTAAATTTAAACCCATTAAAAGAGTAAATTTGTTCTGATTTTCTTTAGGAAGATTCTTGGTCAAAACATCAGCGATCATGTTGTTGGTACAAACATACTGCAAATCAATCTTCTTTTGCTGGAAATCTCACGGACATAGTGGTACTTGATGTCTATATGCTTACTCCTCGCATGATAGACTGGATTTCGTACAAGTTTTTGTGCGCTGAGATTATCTCCATTGATGATCATTGGTGTTTCATTATGATGTAGACCGATCTCAGTCAATAGTTTTTGAAGGTAAACTGCTTCTTTTGTTGCAGTACATAAAGCCATGTACTCTGCTTCGGTGCTACTCAAGGCCACACAATTTTGTTTTTTCGATTCCTATGAAAAAACACTGCCTGCAAAGAGAAAAACATAACCTGTGAATGATTTTCTATCAGAAATATCCGCACCCCAGTCTGCATCAACAAAGCACTCAATTGGCTTTCCAGTTTTTTTATAAGTTAGTTTAAAGTTTATGGTTTTATTTAAGTATCTGAGAATATGCTTTATCCCTGCCATGTGTTCAGCGTGTGGATCCTTATTTCTCTGTGATAACTTGCATACAGAATGCAATATATCTGGACGAGTCGATATGGCCAAATACATTAATGATCCAATTAAACTTTGGTAGGTTCGTTCATCGATTCGCTTGCACTCCTTGGACGTACAATGCACTTGAAAACCTGAATCCAGAGGTGTAGATGCTTCGCGACAGTCCTCCATATGGTTATTTTTTAGCAATTCTTTAATGTATTGTTTTTGGCATAATGTAATAGAATTTGCTGTCCTGCTCACGTCGACTTCCATTCCCAAGAAATAGTGAAGTTGGCCTTTGTCTACTACCTCGAACTCATTTGCTATACTTGCTTTGATTCTGGCCAGTGTAGTTTCATTAGAGCAAGCAATCACGATGTCGTCGACATAGACTGCGATTATGTTGAATTCATTCTCAAAATTCAAAGCATAAACACAAGGCTCACTTTAGCATTGCGAAAATCCAATTTTCTTTAATGCTTCATCAAGCATCGCATTCCATTCCCGCCCAGATTGTTTCAACCCATAGATTGCCTTTTTTTTTGCCTCGACAAACATTTCTGGTTGTTTCATGTAAACTTCGTCATGTAGCTCACTGTTTAAATAGGCGGTGGACACATCCATTTGGTGTATAAACAGCTGGTACTCTGCAGCTAAGGCAATTATCATTCTGATGGTAGCGAATCTTACGACGGGAGAAAAAGTTTCCTCGTAATTTACAGATTTACACCGTACTGCTGACTGCACCCCTTGGCAACTAGTCTTGCTTTAAATCGGTCAATCGTTCCATCTTTGTTTTGTTTCAAACTGTAAACCCATTTACAATTTATCGCCTTTTTGTTTGGAGGTAGATCACATAAAGTCCAAGTGTTGTTTTCAATAAGTGAATCAAATTCTCAGCTCATAGCTTTGACCCACATATCTTTATGTGAATTATCGTTAACAGCCTTAAAAACTGTCTGTGGAACCTTAATATTTTGGTTAGAACTCATCAAATTTACCAAATTGTATTGTTTTTTGGGACGTCCTGGATTACCCGTTCGTATTAGTTTTGGTCTGCCCGGGCCTATTCTAGGAGCACCCACCTCTCCAACCTCTTCTTGTTTAATACATTCACCGCTATCTGTCTTCTGAACCACGTCACCTTCCTTCTCACTTTCCTCGCACACTCCTCCTTCAGCAAGTTCCACGGATGAACCAGTAGTGTCATTATTCTCGATTATACAAGGAAAAGATTCACTTATTAAGTCTTTTTCTTCAGTTTTACCATCTTCTATGAACACAACATCCCTGGTTATTATGATAGATTTCGTCTCAACATCATAAACTCGGTGTGCCTTAGAAGTCTGAGAATATCCCATCATTAAAACAGTCTTACCATTCGATGCGAATTTTTTTCTCTGCGTTTTGTTAAGTGCAATTCCTTTAGACCCAAATACCTTTAAATGTGCTACGATTGGCTTATGACCCGACCATACCTCAAATGGAGTAACGTCAACTAAAGCCCTAGTAGGTGAGCGATTCCTCAAATATGCCGCTGTGCTAATGGCCTCTGCCCAGAAATGTTCCTTTATAACTGCATGACCTAACATAGTTCTCGCCATTTCCACAAGTGTTCTATTTACACGTTCTGCTACACCGTTCTGCTGAGGTGTGTACGGCACTGTTAGCTGTCTTTTAATGCCACTCTCACTTAGAAAACTGTTGAAAGCATTATTAACATATTCAGTGCCGTTGTCACTTCTGAGTTCTTTGATCATTTTACCAGTTTGGAGCTCTACTTCAGCTTTGAATTTCTTAAAAATTCCAAGAATTTCATCCTTGGACTTCAGAAAATATACCAAAATGTACCTCGACTTGTCATCAATGAAGGTGACAAAATATCTTACCCCACCATTTGAAAACGTGTTGATAGGACCACACACATCCGAGTGGACAAGCTCCAACAAGTGCTTTGAACGATTCTCTGACATTTTGGGAAATGGTTTCACGCACATTTTACCATTTAGACAGCTTGTGCATTTAAAACTCAATACACTTTCAGACATATTAGAAATTTTCATGCCATGTACCATATTTTTCCGAACAATCTCATTAAGGCTGCCAAAATTTAAATGCCCAAACCTATTATGCCACATGATAGAATCACTAACATTATTTTGTGCAACTAGACAAGCGGTGTTGCCATCATCATATAAAAATAAGTTGTTCACCTTTTTTGCCTTTAACACAACACCACCAGTTTTGTTTTTTATCCATGCATAATTATCATCAAATAAAACAGTGTTATGATTCGATACCGCTTTGCTAACTGATATGAAATTGCTTTGTAAGTTTGGCACATACAGAACATCTCTAAGAATCACCGCACAACCGTGAGAACCGTTTGTTTTTAATCCGACATCTCCTCTACCGTATGCAAGCACCGTTTCTCCACCCGCTACTTGTATTTCTTCTCTATGTTCTTCGAATGTAGAAAACAGATTCCTGTTACAGCACATATGTGCCGTTGCCCCACTGTCGACGCACCATGCACCACGTGATAAGTTTTCTGTACTTGTAGCCACTACAATTGATAAGAAAGTTGCATGCTGGTTTGATTTGTTGAAAGGTACAATTTACCATTCTACATCCAGCATAAGATCCCATCACTGAACTCATTCATCAAATATGACGTTTCTCATTTTACACTTATACATTTTGGCTTCATTCCTTTTTCAACCTCTCGTCTCGTCACTTCGTCAGAGCAACGTTTCAACCATTTTATGTTACTTGTTTTTCAACTACATATATATTCGTATATTCAATAAAAGTTATAAAGTTTAATCTTCGTTTCTTTTATTCTTTCACGATCCTCAACAGGTTATGGACCCAGGACGCCAAGCAATAAAAGAACGAAGTTTTCATTAATATATTTTTGTCCGTCAAGAAAATAAAATTTGCATTACAAAATGGCCGGTCACGACCACGTGGAAAATTATAGAATTCCACTCTTCGATGGTAACAACTTCAACAATTGGAAGTTCAGGATGGGAGACACTCCTTAATGAAATGGATCTCATTTTATACATTGAAGAAGTTCATTCGGAAATGGTCCAGTTTTCAGATGAAGATAAGCAACCTGAAATTGAAGCCAAACAAGCAATGCATGCCTTACACGAAAAACGCGACAAGAAATGCAGGTCCCAGATCATACAACGAATTGCAGATAGCCATCTGGAGTTTGCAAAAGACAAAGCCTCTGCATTTGATTTGTGGATTACGTTGTGCCAAACATTTGAGAGGAAAGGTATTGCAAGTCAGCTACTCATACGAAAGTCACTTCTTTGTATGAAGTTCGACTCCAGAAACGACACACTCGGTAATCACTTTCTGAAATTCGATAGAATTGTACGTAATCTCCGTTCCACAGGAGCTGCACTTGAAGAGTTGGATACTGTTTGTCACTTGTTGCTGACTAAGCCGTCTGAGTATGACAGCGTGGTCACTGCGATCGAAACTCTTTCAGGCGACACATTGAGTCTTGCGTTTGTTAAAAACAGACTTCTGGACGAATAATCAAAAAGGACGGATACGAAGAGAAGAAATAACCTTAGTGAATTACCATCCACAACAGCATTCGCTTCGCAACCAGGACAGAAAGCAGCACACAGAGCATCCTACAGATTTCCCTTTAAATGCAACTGGTGTGGGAAAGTTGGCCACAAGCAGGTCGATTGCAGGAAGAAAATCACCGACATGAAGAACAAACATACACAAAGTGCAAATGCAGTCACCGATTCTAAAAATGAAATCAGTTCACATAATTTTTGTTTCTCAACAACGACCGAAGATAATTCAAATAACTGTATCAAGTGGTTTCTTGATTCTGGTGCAACAGAGCACCTGATCAGCAGCAGCGTTCATCTGAAAAACGTGAGAAAACTTGATGTTCCAATCAAAATCAAAGTCGCAAAGTCTGGTGCCTATTTAGAAGCAAACGAAATCGGTGAGATCGATTTACCGTGTATTGTTGATTTTAAAGTAAATCCCATTACAGGGAAAGATGTTCTTTCTGTGTCGAATCTAGAAAAGAATCTTCTTTCTGTCAGAAAGTTGGAGCTGAACGGTTTCCGTGTCACATTTGAGAAAGGCTGTGGAATCATTAGCAAAAATAACTATGCAGTAGCAGTAGCCACTAGAAGTACTTGTCAGCTTTACGAGGTCAGATTCAGTCAACCTCCTCTGGCAAATTTAAGCACACGTTCTGAGAGTTATGAACTATGGCACAAACGACTAGGACATCTTAACTACGATGACATAAAGAAAATGGAATGTAAAACTATCGGTATGAAGTTTGACTCCTTAAGACCACCGAAAGAAGTATGTCAAGTCTGCGTGGAGGGAAAACAGACCAGAAAACCACATAATCAGCGACGTACTCTAGCAACACGTCCATTGCAGTTAGTACGTCCCATGTAGGACTCCTACGTCACGGTATGTGCTAACATTCATAGATGACTATACTCACTTTACTGCCAGTTATATTTTAGAAACGAAATCAGAAGTGTTACATTATTTCAAGTGCTTTGAAGCAATGGCAACAGCCCATTTCAATCTCAAATTAAGTAGATTCCGATGTGACAACGGAAGAGAATACATCTCCAAGGAAACGAAAGACTTCTGTGAGAGCAAAGGAATTCAGTTCGAGTTCACTATCAGATATACTCCAGAACAGAACGGAGTAGCGGAAAGAATGAACCGCACTATTCTTGACAAAGCGAGGTGTTTGTTGCTTAATTGTCAACTCAGCAAAACATTCTGGCCCGAAGCAGTTCAAACAGTTTACCTGTGCAATAGAAGTCCAACAGCTGCTTTGAATGGTGAAGTTCCAGCCTCACTCTGGTTTGGTGAAAAACCAAATATTGGAAAACTCAAATTGTTTGGATGATCATATAGCATACCTGAGAGTCCCTAAGCAACTAATCGAAGGAAAGTTCGACTCGAGGTCACTTAGTAAGTGCTATTTCATCGGCTATTGTTCAAACGGCTATAAACTTTGGAGTATTGATGACGAAAAAATAATTTTTGGATGCGAAGTAGTTTTCGATGAAACGAAATTTGCTTTTGATGGCCTTAGCAGCGAACAATGGATACATTCCGAAGAAGAAGAGCACCAAAATGAAGCAACCAAATCACCTGACCACGATGAGGAAGAGCAACATGAAGATGATGAGCTTTACGTGACACCTGAGAGATCTGAAAACATAGAAGAAACACCTAGACGAACCATACGAAACCATGTCAAGCCACGTTACCTGGAAGATTATGCTGTTCTAGCATTGAATGCAGAAGCGTATGTGGAAGACGTGCCGGAAACTATAGAAGAAATCAATATGCGTCATGACAAGGACAGATGGATGCGAGCAGTACAAGAAGAAATGGACGCGTTAATACAAAATGACACCTGGATATTAACTGATCTTCCCCAAGGCAAACGACTACTAAACAACAAGTCGATATTCAAGGTTAAGCGCGACAAAAATGGAAATATCGAAAGATATAAGGCTCGTTTGGTGATAAAAGGCTGTGCGCAGAGGAAAGGGTACGACTATGATGAAACATATGCCCCTGTGGCAAGGATTACTACCCTTGGGACTCTTCTTTCAATTGTCGTCGAAAAGAATCTACATACAAATCATTTGGACGTAAAGAACGCGTTCCTCCATGGTGAAATTGAGGAGGAGGTGTACATGATGTTACCAGAGGGTTTTCGCAGCAAGACAAATTCCATCTGCAGACTTAAAAAGGCGTTATATGGGCTTAAGCAAGCCCCGCGAGCCTGGAACAAAACGTTTGACAGCTATGTAATTGATCACCTGAAATTCATTCGCTCTGAAGTGGACAAATATCTTTATATCTGGAAACACAGTGACGTATGTATCTTTCTTTTATTATATGTTGACGACATTATTCTTGCAGGGAATAATAGAAGTAAAATTGATAATATAAAACATTTGCTTGGTCAAAGATTCCATATGTCAGACTTGGGTAAACTAAAAGCATTTCTCGGTATCAGCATAGATAAAACAAACGGAGAACTTCATTTGAGCCAACAAGCTTACTTGGAACGAATGCTTAAGCGATTCAACATGCTCGACTGTAATCCAACGAATACACCTGTGGAAACGATCCCCATTCCGGAAAGTGACAACAAAACCCTAGATGAATCAAAACCGTACAGGGAACTGGTCGGTTGTTTAATGTACGCGATGCTCACCACTAGACCAGATTTGAGTTTTGCTGTTACCTAATTATTTCAGCCGATACCAACATGACCAAACCGAATCGCGATGGAGCGGGCTTAAACGAATCCTGCGCTACATTAAAGCAACCTTGACCACAACTTTATGCTACAAGAAAGGCGTTACTGAACATTTATCTTGCAACGTGGATGCCGACTTCGGAAGTGAGCATGACCGTAAATCCACATCTAGTTTCTTGATGAAAGTCTTTGGCAATACCGTATCATGGACAACAAGGAGACAAACCGCAGTTGCCTTATCATCAACAGAGGCTGAATATATCGCCTTGGCTAATGCAGCAGCTGATGTTATTTGGCTAAATAATCTTCTGACCGATTTTTGTGACCAGTGAGACTCCTCCAATAATCTTAGAGGACAATCAATCATGCATACACCTACTTTCAAGATGGGAGCACAAGCGTCTAAAGCACGTTGATGTTAAGTATAATTTTGTCCGAGATCTGTACGAGAAAAGACTAATTAATGTTCAGTATGTGAGCACCAAAGAACAAGTCGCAGACATCTTAACAAAACCGCTTCCAAGACCACAATTTGAAAAACTTCGTTCAGGACTTGGACTCACACAAGATGTCGATGCTGTAAGAATGTTAAATTGAGGAGGAGTGTTGAAAGGTACACTTTACCATTCTACATCCAGCATAAGATCCCATCACTGAACTCATTCATCGAATATGACGTTTCTCATTTTACACTTATACATTTTGGCTTAATTCCTTTTTCAACCTCTCGTCTCGTCACTTCGTCAGAGTAACGTTTCAACCATTTTATGTTACTTGTTTTTCAACTAAATATATATTCGTTTATTCAATAAAAGTTATAAAGTTTAATCTTAGTTTCTTTTATTCTTTCACGATTCTCAACATGATTTCTCGTCTTTTTTTCGCTCTTTACACTCTGATGCAAAATGACCCCTGCGCCCACATTTAATACATCTCACATTGCCTTTCTTCTTAGTTGGTTTCTCCTTTGCTGTTTGACCTTTGGATTGTACCAAGTATGCTTTGCTATCCGCCAAGAAAACACCGCTACCTTTGTCTACCCTACGTTCCCCCTCCTCAATAATCTTAGTTTTCAGAATGCTTAGGCTAGGAAACGTATCTCGAATTTCGATAGCTATAACGAAATTTTCATACGAACCTGGAAGACTCGAGAGCAAGATAATTACCAAAAGTTCTTCTGGAATGATTACGCACACCTCGCTAAGTTTCTCAACGATGTTAGTAAAAGAATTAAGACGCCGACATGCATCCCCATCCTCTGCCATTCTGAGCCCCAACAGCTGCTTAAAAAGCGATACTTTTCTTGCAGGACCCTCTCGCTGGTATATGGAACTTATTCCATGCCTCGGATGAGCTCTTACAATGCCGTACATGGTTAATTTGGGATGGCTTAATAGAAAGCATAATAGATGCCAATGCTTTCTCATCCTTAGCCTCCCATGCCACCACCGCCACAGTTGCAGCCGTAACCACCGCAGCATCAGCCCCAGTATCTACCTCAGGGTCAGGTTTTACCTGCTTCCCGCAAACAAAAGGTCACAACTCTGAACATATGAGAACGCTTTTCATTTGCACGCTCCACGAGTCGTAGTTCCCTTCATCCAATTTTTCGATTTGAAAATTTGTTGACCCGCTCATATAAATTTTTTTTTTTTACTTTAATTTTAATTATGAAAATTTCGTAACTCTTTCACGAGTAGGACCTGGGCCCATAACCTATTGAAGTTCCAGAACAAGACTGACTTTATTTAATTCAATTATGTATAACAGAAATCATGATAAAAGATTAGAAGAAAAATTACATACATGATGTGATAAAGAGGATGCTAAAAGTAGATAACAACAACCTGTGTTGCCACTTATTGTGTTCATATATTTTCAACAGTTATAATCACCTGACACGAGCAACAATCCGCAAGCAGACGAGGAGTTCAAGACAACGTTTTGTTTTTTATGTGCAATGTTTCGTATGCTTTGTAAAGTGTCGTTTTATTTATGTACATATTAGTGACCTTATTTTATCAAGTTAATTTTCACTGTGTAATTACTTTCTACCAGATCATTTAAATCGATTTAACCAATTCCTTAAAAGTTTCTTTTTTAATAAGTTTTTCTTTTGAATTATAGTTGTAGCGAGGGCGGACTCACAATGGTGAACGACGAAAGTGGAATCGGGGACGGCATTGGAGCAGCAGTTTGGCGGCAACTAGGAGCAATGACAATGACCTACAGGTAAATGGAAATAATGTCATGAGCGCTGGCACCCCTACTAATGAGGTGATTGCTATTTCATTAAAGAATTTGCCATTTTTGCAAATGTTTTTTGGCGGATGTTTTTCATAAAAACTTAAAAAATATTAATTAATCAAGAAAATCTTAATATTCTTGCAAAATCTAATTTTTTCTGGAAGTGTGATTTGTGCTCTCAATCGAAATTTGACGATTTTATCTCGCATTTTGCGGAACTTAGTGATTGGATCAACGATCTTAAAAGTAAAATCTCTCTCATAAGAAACCAATTTGAAAGTGCAAAGTGTATGTCTAAAATCGAGAATGACATTTCTACAAAATTTGAGAGGTGCAAATAATGTCCCTGATAACATCTCAAAATAATCAAAAAACCAATTTTGAAGTTAATTCTGAAAATATAAATGTCTTTGTGATCTCTAACAAAACTCCTCCTAATATTAATATACCGCTCTTAACATCTGTGAACTCATTAGCTGGAACAACTGTCCAATATAGAGAAAAACAATTCTAATTGTGAAATCATAAATAGTGAAGCTCTTCCAAATCTCACTTTAATTTGCGAAGAACCAATACAGCTAGAAAAAAAAATAATAAAACTCTAATTTCTCTTCCACCTACACGTCACAAACCTAAACCTAAAAAAGTTTTTGATTCTGATGATACATCTCCTCTTAATGTTTTGCCCTCAATTAAGTGGCTCCATATATCTAAATTCCGAACTGAAACTGATCCTAGTAATATTGGAAATCATATTTCAAATAAAACTGGCATCCCTATAAACTTAATGCAATGCTTTAAGCTTACAAAAAAAGATGCTGACTTCTTAAAACTTAATCATGTCAAACTAAGTATACCCTCTAAGAAAGTTAACAGTGTTATGAATGCTTCCATGTGGCCATGTTTTGCGCAAATTATGTTTTTTGTCTCGCGGTCAAAAAACAAAAACAGCCATCATATCTTAAACAATACATATGTAATTCAATCTCAAAATTGCTCTCCTTCTCGTTCTTCTTTGAATGATTTTCTTATCTACTATCAAAGTACTAAACTACAACAAGTTCTTCTCTTTTCATCCGCGAACCAGTATGACATTATTGTTTTCACGGAGACTTGGCTTAATAAAAATCACCACGAGCGTGCGTCGCGTCGGTCGCGTCGTTTACATTGTAGGTATAAAATTAAGGGCTGCAGGGTTTGGCAACACTAAATGAATTTAAAATTTTTATAGAATGCCAAATGATATACCTGTCGACTTTTTCACTTTGCTTAAGAGGAGTTTTTGAAATTTTGCTGACAAAAATGATGTGAAATGATTGCATATTTTTAGGCGAACTACAAATACAAACCTTGTAAAATATCTTTAGTCCTCAAATTTATTAAATTGTTTCTGAGCCCACAATAATCATATCTCTAGGCAGCCTTCGAACCCGCCTTGGTCCTTACCTTTTTTTTCAAGTTTTTCTTTTATTGCGAAGTAACTTTTTATATGTATGCATGTATTTACTTTTATCTTTAAAAGTGTAAGTCCACAAAACTATCCAGTTGTTAGTGTTTGGTAAAAAATTTATATAAAAGCATTAAATATTGAAAATAAAAATGGCACTTACTAACGTATTATTTTGGAAAAAAAACAATAGCATCACATTGTTCTTCTTTTTAATTTACTTTTATTTACTTTTACTGTTTGGTAATTTTTTTTCAAATTATTTGAATGGCAACAAAATTAATGTTCTAGTATTTTTTTTTATTTTATCTATTTAAAAAAAAAAAAATTATCTTGAAGATCCGTTAAATGTTTGGAGTTTGTCGAGAATTGAACGCAGCCCTTTTACTTCGATGACTGTATGCTATCATTTTATTCTGTCAATTTAAACATATCTAGTTGTCCCTTTAAGTAAAGTTATATTGTCCTTTTCTAATTTATACTTACTTAAGATTTGCGCCTTTTTGTAAAATTATTCTAATTTGGCGGCTCATTAGCCATTTAACTTTTTTGAGATCCAGCAGCAAGAAAAATTTGTAAATTTTTGTATTTAATTAATACGTTGCTATTTATTTTAAGTAATTTATTCAAACATTGTTATTTAATAAATTTAGAGAATAAACCACTTCGTTATACTCCACTACGACTTGTTTTTGCTTCACACCGCACCTACTACAAATCGTGCTAAAGCAATCCATCTTTTTTGCATTTGGAGAAAAGTTTATTCCAGGCTGTGCCGGATTATTTATTCTAAGTTGTTTTACCAGCCGCAACAATTTTTATTCTAAATTTTTTCTCATTGCCATCGAATCACGATTGAGAATAATTTGAATACATATATGTTATTGCCATCGATCTACCTACGATTGATAAAAAAATAAAAGCCTTTGCCCATCCGCCGCCATTTTGTGAATCCATGGGTTTCATCGCCAGTACGGATTATTGAAGAAGCCAGGTTCTCTTTCTTGTTTCCCTTTCAATTAATGCCATCGACCCAAGACTCACTCAGAAGGACAAGTAAAAGAAGTAATAAGGGGATTCAGCCACAAAAATATAAAGATTTTTACACCGAGTCATCAACAACTAACATGCCACTACAACGATCGCCCCCTGCCAGTACAACCAACGCCACGCTACTTGCCAGTACAACAGAGAATGCACAAACACCTATCGTCGTAGGTGAAGGTGGGTCACTATTAAACATTCCCACAGCCCAATTAAGTACACCTACGCTTCCCGCTACCACCGAAAATGCCACAGTAAGTAACCCCAATTCTAGTAGTCTTAATAGTGATTCAGGATCACGAATAAACGAATTTAATAGTAAGATGAACGAATTGCGAAACGAATTTAATATACAAATACAAACCATGCAAGCCCTTCTTAAACAAACTAATGAGTCAATTAAAAACATTACTTCAACCTTGTCAAAGGACGTTGGAAAACGTCAGAGCGAAGTGCAAACCCCCACTTCAAACAATATATCAATTGCCCCAACAAATTTACAGCAATTTCAGCCAGCCTCACAACAACAGCAACCTATACCTACCTTCCAATTGCCAGCGCCAGCACGACATATCCATCCTGTGGAACAGCTCGTAGCAGATCAATCATCGTCACAACAGTCAAGTCAGCCAACGTTTGTCCTCAGCAACAAAATCGAAGCTATCCGCAACTACTATCGTCACAAACAATGCCTCACTCGATGATTACAAACCAGTGGTTACAACAATACACGACAACTGACCAGCAACAAGCTACATTACCCTCAGAAAGTCATCAGTCACTTCCAATGTCAAATGAACTTGTCAACAGGACCTTATCACAACGCCACAAAAAGATATACCCACTCCCAATATTTACGGGCGCCCCTGAGGAGTGGCAAACATTTTCAGAAGCATTTTATAGTACTACCTTGGAATTTGAGTATTCGCCACTGCACAATATTATGCGGTTAAGAGATGCAGTTCAAAAGGACGCAAGGCAGGTAGTCGAGGCACTACTCTCTAGCTGTAACAATGTTGAAGCGATCATGACGATGTTAGCTGAAATGTTTGGGCGGCCGGAACAATTAATTGCTAGCCAGGTTGAAAAGGCACGGGCTGTTGCTCCCGTTCTCGAATGCGATCTTCCGTCACTGGTAGAATTTGCAAATAAGATTGCAAATATGGCCACGTTTTTACAAAATGCCCAAGGATCCCATCATCTTGCAAACCCAACGTTGTTAAGCGAGCTCGTCTCTAAATTGCCCGCGACAAGACGAATGCAGTGGGCGGAGAAATGCCTACAACTCGGACGGCCACCAACCATTACAGATTTCAGTCAATGGTTAGTTACTTTGCGAAGACTAGCAAACATGGTAACAGATTCAATGCCTTCTTCGTCTCAACTTATGTCAGACATCAATTCAGGTCGCAAGTCAGCAGCACATAATCCTGGTGCAACAAAGGGTCGTCGATACGCTTACGTAAGCGTCGCCCAATCTAAATGTCTAATTTGTTTCGGTAAGTGTAGTAACCTGGTTGAATGTAAAGCTTTTCTTGCAGCTGCCAGTGGACGAAAGATGGAAAAAAGTTAAAATATTAAAGGCTTGTTTCTGTTGTCTCAAAACCGGCCATCAAGCCATCGTTGCTTCGCACGTAAACGCTGTCGACTTGAAGGGTGCTCATTCAAGCACCATCGTCTTTGCATACCAGTCACGACAGCACAACACAGAAACATGTTTCGAGTACCAACCATCCAGTTCAAGAACCTGCACCAAGCCAACTGAAACTGCCCTCGCCAACCTCACAACAGGAACGCCGAAGTTGTCACGCAGAAAGCATTCACGATGGTGGTAAAGATATCTTATTTCAGATATTGCCAGTGGTGTACGGACACGATAAAGTAATTATCACCCATGCATTCGTGGACGATGGAGCCAATGTCACCATGGTTGACCAGGATCTTGCATACGAGGTAAATCTGAGTCCTTAGAGCTACAATGGTTAAACGAGAAGACTATCAGATAACAAACCGAAATTATTGAGATGACGATTAGCGGTAGCGGAGTAGAAGAAAATTCTGAGAAGTATCAGCTGTCAAACGTTTATACAACGTCAAGTATGTCGTTGCCAACCCAAAGTTTTAATAGTGGAGAGTTGTTAGGAAACAATAAAAATATTCACCTCTCAGGATTGCCACTTATTGATTATACCGATATTCAACTAAAATTGATACTAAGTTTAGCACATGCCTTTTTGACAGTCCCTCTGGAAAGACCGTATGCACCCCTGGGTAGAGGTCCGATAGCCACTAGAACCAGGTTAGGATGGATTGTCTATGGGCCTGTACTAGACAGCGAAAGCTCAAAAGGGATAAGTAAACGTGTTGCTCACATCAATAAAAAGCACGAAAATTCTGAAAGTAAGTTGGACGAAATGAACAACATGATGAAAGATTACTTCGACATGGAAACATTTGGCATACGCTCAGACGTCAAAACAGTTTTATCCAAAGCCGATGAGAGGTCCATGTTACTACTTGAAACCAAAACAAAAAATCTTGGAACTCGCTATGAAGCAGGCTTCTTTGGAAAGAAGATCTTAAGGCATTTCCAGATAGCTACAACTTGGCGTTGAAACGACTCGAAAATGTCGAGAGAAAAATGGTTCGCGAGCCGGAATATGCCAAAAAGTACTTAGAAAAGATCGAAGATTATGTGAAAAAAGGCTATGATCGAAAGTTGAGCCCCGAAGAAGATAGAATTCGAACTCCAAGGACATTTTACTTGCCACACTTCGGAGTAATAAATCCTAATAAAAAGGGTACAAGACTAGTGTTCGATGCGGCCGCAGAGGTGAAACAATTTTCGCTCAACAAAGCCTTATTAACTGGACCAGATATAAACCAACCACTTACTTCAATCCTGTTCAAATTTCGTCAAGCCCGGTATGCAGTGTGCGGTGACATAAAGGAAATGTTCCACCAAATCCAGATGGTGAAAGAAGACCAGGATAGCCAACGATTTCTGTGGAGAGAAGACTCATCGAAACCAGCAGATACTTACGTTATGGAACGTTTGATTTTTAGTGCCACCTGTTCACCGACAATTGCACAATATGTCAAGAACATCAATGCTCTCAAATATGTCAAACAGTGTCCTAGAGCCGTTGTGGGAATTATCGAGAGGCATTATGTTGACGATTACGTGGATTGTTTCCAGACTGAGGCGGAGGCAATGGAAGTGTTGGCAGATGTTATAAGGATACATAGGGCAGCCGGTTTTGAACTTCCTAACATCGCAACAAACTGTGACAGGTTAAAGTCGGCTGTTGGAAGTACACTAAGCGAAGATGGTAACTCCGTGAGCATGGATGATAATCTGGAGCGAATTTTGGGTATGCATTGGCTGCCAAAACCAGACGTCTTCGTTTACACTTTAAAGTTCAACAAAGTGCCGTCAGAAATATTGAATTTCACTAGAAAACCGACCAAACGAGAAATGCTTCGTATGAATATGTCGATATTCGACCCGTTCGGATTTCTGGTTGACTTTATGATCACAGCATAGGTGCAAATGCAACTCGTGTGGAAGGCAGGTATAAAGTGGGACGAGTCGTTGCCAGAAAATATTTACCGTCGCTGGAAAATGTGGATAGAAGAGTTGCCAAAAGTGAAGGAGCTTCATGTGCCACGATGTTACTTCTCGAGCTTTGAAACAGTGCAAGCGGATCTTCATTTTTTCGTGGATGCAAGCGAGGAAGCGATGGCTGCGGTAGCATATTGGAGGGCAACATTCGAAGGTAAAATCAAGGTGGTTTTTGTAGCAGCAAAGAGTAGTTTGGCTCCGACCCGGTTTCACACCATACCTAAGCTGGAACTGCAGGCAGCAATAACGGGTGTTCGATTGATGGAATCAATCGTAAAGTGTCACACAGTGAAAATTAACAGACGTCAATTTTGGACCGATTCACACACCGTGATACTTTTAGCAAATCAAAAGGTGAATTTAATAAACAATATTATTAACCGTTTTTTGACTATTCCAGGCTCAAAAGAACTATCGCCTGGTTGTTCCGATATATGGGAAACCTGAAGAAAAAATCACTCAACGTAGATCTTGTTAGCGGCGAACTAGAGGCAGCCGAAAGACAACTTTGTCAATGGATGCAACAGCAGGTATTCGTTGAAGAGTATGCAGACTTGAAACGAAATGAACCTATCTCTAGAGCCAGCACTGTCATAACTTTGAACCCCTTTATTGCCGAAGATGGAGTCATGTGTGTGAACGGTAGGATAAGTAACGCAGGATGTTTATCCCTCCAAGCAAGACAGCCAGTCATCCTACCAACTAAACACGCCCTTACCGCATTAATAGTGAGGTTTTATCATAAAAAATTTCACCACATAAATACGACAACAGCAATAAGCGAACTGCGACGAAAATTTTGGGTACCTTCTATCCGAAGGTTGATAAATAGTGAACGGGCAAGATGCGAAGACTATAAGATACGGAAGGCTAAACCTGTACAACCACAGATGGGTGCACTACCTCTTGACCGGGTAACACCATACGTTCGCCCGTTTTCCTACACAGGGCTGGATTACTTCGGACCTATTTCTGTCACCATTCGTCGCCAAAGAGAAAAGAGATGGGTGGCTCTCTTCACATGTCTGACGGTCCGCGTGATTCACCTGGAAATAGCAACAGATCTCTCCAGTGACGCCTGTCTTGTCTGTATTCGAAACTTTATTAACAGGCGAGGAGTGCCGATCCTGATCAGAAGTGAAAACGGCACCAACTTTGTCGGCATTGCTAAGGAGCTTAAAGGTTTTAAAAAATTTATAGACCAAGACATCATCAAAGCTGGTTTATCGCCTTTAGGAATTGCCTGGAAGTTTAACACCCCCTTGAACCCTAGTGCAGGCGGTGCTTGGGAGAGCCTGGTCCAATCAGTTAAAAAATCACTGCACACGATGTTAAAGGAACAATCCCCGCGTTTGGAGACACTTCAAAGTTTTCTTATTGAGACTGAAAACATAGTTAATTCAAGGCCGTTAACACATATAGCCGTGACACCCGAAGAACCTGAACCATTAACCCCGAACCACTTCCTGCTCGGTGGGCCTAACTCTACTCACACACCAGCACCGTACGAACCCAGATTGATGTGTTTGAGAAAACAATGGCGCGTAGTTCAAAATTTGAAAAATGGTATGTGGCATCAGTGGATTAGAGAATACCTGCCCGAACTTACGAGACGAACCAAGTGGTGTCAGCCTGTCAAGCCGATTGAAGTGGGTAGCCTTGTTTTCATCTGTGATGTTGACGTCCCTAGTATTAAAACTAGGTGAGCACAGGTGAGTTCAAAAGGCCAGTATCCAAGTTAGCGGTCCTGGACGTGAAGATGTCGGAAGATGTCGTGAAGGCTTCCCCCTCCAGGTCAGCTCACGGGGGTGGGGATGTCGAGAATTGAACGCAGACCTTTTACTTCGATGACTGTATGCTATCATTTTATTCTGTCAATTTAAACATATCTAGTTGTCCCTTTAAGTAAAGTTATATTGTCCTTTTCTAATTTATACTTACTTAAGATTTGCGCCTTTTTGTAAAATTATTCTAATTTGGCGGCTCATTATCCATTTAACTTTTTTGAGATCCTGCAGCAAGAAAAATTTGTAAGTTTTTGTATTTAATTAATACGTTGCTATTTATTTTAAGAAATTTATTCAAACATTGTTATTTAATAAATTTAGAGAATAAACCACTTCGTTATACTCCACTACGACTTGTTTTTGCTTCACACCGCACCTACTACAAATCGTGCTAAAGCAATCCATCTTTTTTGCATTTGGAGAAAAGTTTATTCCAGGCTGTGCCGGATTATTTATTCTAAGTTGTTTTGCCAGCCGCATTGTATATGGAATTGAATAGTACTATTATGAAGAGGAACGAACTACGCGACCTCTGATGAGACGGACGGAAGCTTTTTCCAACCTGAAGTGGAGACGAGTGTAGACCTGAGAGTAGGGTAGTCCCAAAGAAAAAGAATAATAAATATTAGTGTTGAGGAAATAACAGAAAAAGATAGAGAACGATGTATAAAATTGGAATGAAAATATATGGGAGTTGGAGGGAGTTAGAAAAAAAGACTTTTTTCTTCATTTCTTTTTTGCAAAGGGGAATTATTTGAATTTTTTTTGCTAGGTAGGTAAGGAATGAGCAATGAAAATTCGTGAAGAAAAAACGATTTTGTTTTGAAATTTTTCAAGAAAAGGCCCGTATGCACTTCGTCACTTTGCACATAGAAAAATATTTTTAAGATTATTTTAATTTTATTTTTTCTTGAAAAGTGAAGTAATTATGAAAGGAATTTCTTAATATTTTATCAATTGCTTTTTAATATCACGTAGTTGTTTATACTTACGTGATATTTTAAAATTATTGAAAGTCGACATAAAAAAATATTGCTATAAAAAATTGAAGTAAATTTAAAATTTTTTTCGGTTAAGTAACATTTTTAAATTGAAACGTGAGTTATTGAAGATGTTTGAAATTCACGTTAATTTTTAAAATTATTTAATTACATATGTTGAAAATTAGTGTGAAATTTTGAATTTACTTAAGAACCTTAAAAATTCACGTCAGTCTTAATTTACTTAAAAACATGAAAATCACCGTGAAAATTTAAAATTATTAATTTCTTTTAAAAATTCGCGTGGTATTTTAAATTTGTTTAGGACTTGAAAATCCAAGAATTTTTAAAATTCCCGTAAAATATAAAAACAGTGAGCAATAAAATGACGTGTTTTTGGAAAATTGACGTGAAATTTATAAAATGTTCTTATTCTTTGGAAATACACCTAGAATAGTAAAATTAAGTAAGCTTTTTAAAAAATTACGTGCTTTTTAAAGTTCCGTGTTTTTTCTTTTGAGAATTCAAGTGAAATTTATAAAATTATGTAATTTCTTCAGTATTAACCTGGAATATTAAAACTACGTGTTTTCTTAAAGTTCGGTGTTTTTTTTGAAAACTCACGTGAAATTTCTCGAAAATTCCCAAGAAATTTTAAATTTCTTTGAGAACTACGAAAAACCACAGGAAAATTAAAAGAAAAAGGTTAAAACTATGAAATTTTTTTAAATAATTAAAACTTTTGAAATTTCACGTGAAATTTTTGGAATTAAATATGTAGGAACTTAATTTACTAAAAAACTTTTTAAAATTTTAAATTTCATTGAGAACTATCCACATGAAATTTTTAACTTCGTTTGAGCTACAAAAATTCACGTGAAAATTATTTAAACTTTTGAAAATTCAGGTGAAATTTTTCGATTGACTTAAAATACTAAAATTCACGTGGTATCTCAAATTTACTTAAAAATTTGGAATATTGAGGTGATATTTTAAATTTACTGAAAAATGAATATACAAATACTAAAAAATAATAATACATATATAATAATATACTAAAAACTTTTTTTAATTTTACTGATGGAAATTCGCACGGAAACCTTTTTTTAAGCAGTAAAATTAAAAACAAAAAACTGTTGCATAAACTATTTTTAGTGATTTTAGGTACATTAAATATGTTATCCTTTTAATTTTCAAATGGTGATTTCTTCAGATTTGAGAAATTAAAAGGATATCATGTACCTACCTATAAAAAAGAAAGATATCATAAAAATATGACTGTAACCAAATGACAAAAACCAAATACGTATTGTACCTACAATTCTATCACTTGCAAGAAAAAAAAATATAAATGTTTCTGTAAAACATGAAATTTGGCAAGGTACATAGTTCACAAAAACCAAATACGTATAATAAATTCTATCACAAGCAAGAAAAAAAAAGTTTAAATGTATCTGTAAGACATGAAAATTTGCAACATAGCTCTCATAATATCTCAAATCTCACAAAATCAAATAAAATATACGAAATTATTTGAAAATTGAAAATAATGTAGCTATATCTATACTTCTACATATATGAAAAATGCAAAAAAACCGTTGAATAAATCCACAGCCCAATAAATTCTTTTCATTTTCCCCTTGTTGCCATAACAACCATCAGCTGACTCACCTATGTCCTTTACTCTGCCTAATTGTTGTCAGCAACTGTCAAATTCAAAATAATTATTCCTCTCACTCCTTAACTTATTTTTCATTCTTTCTGTGTTAGGTCTTTCCGAAGTCTCCAATATGCTTTCAACGCAACACCAGCGCCACCAAAAGAGAGAGAAAGGTAACTTAAAATCGTGTTCCATAGTAGTACTATTAGGTATATATACAATGCCCATTCCTTACCTACCTAGCAAAAAAAATTCAAATAATTCCCCTTTGCAAAAAAGAAATGAAGAAAAGTCTTTTTTCCTAACTCCCTCCAACTCCCATATATTTCCATTCCAATTTTATACATCGTTCTCTATCTTCTGTTATTTCCTCAACACTAATATTTATTATTCTTTTTCTTTGGGACTACCCCACTCTCAGGTCTACACTCGTCTCCACTTCAGGTTGGAAAAAGCTTCCGTCCGTCTCATCAGAGGTCGCGTCGTTCGTTCCTCTTCATAATAGTACTATTCAATTCTATATACAATGCAGGACATTTTTTTTTTTTTTTTTTTTTTATAATTAGCGCGCACTCAAGGGGATTGTTATGAACCCTTTATATGTCAAAGACACAGTGCGAGCTTCAGGTAAGAAGGAGAGGATTTAAAAGGAGTTGTCGGTGCACATTAGTCTTAAATTTCGTCACATCACAATGAGAGGGAAAGACAGAGCGTGGAAGGGCATTCCACATTCGCGTAGTACGGCTAAAAAACGAATCCCTGTACTTAACAGTACGACCGAAATTGGGTTCAAGAGTGAACTGATGGGCATTCCTGGAGGCGCGAGTATTACGGTTGAATCGTTTAAGGGGTGGAATGCAACTGGCTATTTCAATAGAGCACTTACCGTAAAAGTAACGATAAAAGAGTGAGAGACAGGAAACGTTACGTCGGTGTTCGAGTGACGTAAAAGTATCGATGATGTTCCTGTCTCCAATCATTCTGAAGGCTCGTCTTTGTATACTGTCCAAGAGACTTAAGTAAGTTGCTGGAGCACCAGCCCAGAGATGGGAGTTATACTCGAGTTTTGGACGTACATAACTTTTATAGATATTAGCCAGATCAGAAGGGGAAAAGAATTTCTTGCATCTCCAAAGGAAACCTAAACATCTTGCGGCATTTTTGGCGACGCTAAGTATGTGATCATTCCACAAAAGATGATTTGTGATACACATACCTAAAATCGCAAGCTGATTAGTTTCTTCGATGCAAGTGCCATTCATAGATAATGGCAGGGGGGGAATGTCTCGCTTTAACGACAGAAGGCAGCATTGGGTTTTCGAAGCATTAAATTCTACGCGATTTTTTAATCCCCATTGTACAATGCTGTCTAAGTCAGAATTTAATGTACTTATCATATTTAGCCGTTTCAATTCCACGTCCGAAGAGCAGGGATGTGAATCTGGAAACGAATATGAAAAGCTAAGAGTACTATCGTCAGCGAAACAATTTAATGGATTAGTAGTTACAGACAGGAGATCATTTATGAAAATGAGAAAGAGGGTCGGAGACAAAACGGAACCCTGTGGCACACCAGCATTTATTTTGTGGGTTTCAGACTTGAATCCGTCTAATACTACTTGTATAGAGCGATTCGAAAGAAAGTTACTAATCCAACGAAGAAAGGTTTCATCGATACCAAAAGCACGCATTTTCGATAAAAGAGCAGGATGCCAAACTTTATCAAATGCTTTAGAAATATCAAGTGCAATAATCTTACTTTCTCCAAAACGATGTAAAGATTTGTTCCACTGTTCGGTGAGATAAACCATCAAGTCACCAGTGGACCTATTGCTGCGAAAGCCGTATTGCCGGTCATTAAGAAGCTTCCGATCTTCGAGATATTTCTTGAGCTGATAATTTATCAGCGTTTCCATGACTTCGGAAAGAAGGGACGTAAGTGCAATTGGTCGGTAATTGGAGGGTGAAGAAGATTCGCCTTTTTTTGGGATAGGCTGGACAAATGCTGTTTTCCAACTGCTCGGAACAAGCCCAGAAGAATAGGATAGATGGAAAAGCTTACGCAGGGGTTTTGCCAGCGTGGAAGAACACCTCTTCAGAACAATAGCGGGGATACCATCCGGACCAGCGGATTTATGTGTGTTAAGATCTTTAAGAACTCTCGCTACAGCTCGAGTACGAATGAAGATTTGTCCCATAGAATCATTTACACGCTCAAGAACTGGGGGAGTTATGGCACTATCAGACAGTGTAGAATTGGCGGCGAACTGCCTAACAAATAAGTTAGCTTTCTCAAGAGAGCTAACGAAGGAAGTGTCATTGACAACGAGTGTTGGGACCGAGGAAGATGTTTTATTCCTTATATTTTTTACGAATGACCAAAAATTTTTACTACCTGCGGGACATTGTAGTATTTTTTGCCTTATTTTTTGGTCATGCAAAAATTTGGTCCTTCGAATATGGGCGTTGCAGGCCTTCCTGGCTTGTTTGAACTTTTTCCGGTTTTCCTCAGTTGGGTTGGCTCTAAAACAACGGAAGCTAACCTCTTTGACCCTAATAACCTCTTTGCAGCTCGCATCGAACCATGATTTCTCTTTGGGTCTGATGCTTTTTGCCCTATTCGGGATAAAAGTTCTCATTCCCAAAAGAATCATTTTAGTAATCATATCCGCGCTGGAGTCTACGTCACTACCGAGGAAGCATAGTGACCAGTTAAAGATCCTGAAAAAATTATTGAGGCCGTCCCAGTTGGCTTTCTCGTATTGCCAAACGGTTCTCACAGGAGCTCTTTCTCTAACTGGATTTTTTTGGCACGAAAAATTTGCGGAAATGATACTATGGTCAGACGTGCCTAGAGGCGGTAATACACTGATTGTGTATTTATCGGGGTCAGAGGTTAGAAACAAGTCAAGAGTATTTTCGGCTCGGCCATTAACGTCCGATATTCGGGTAGGCTCGTTGACAAGCTGAGTAAGGTGGTTAAACTCAGCGAAGATCTCAGCACACATACCTTCGGGTGTTGACTGGCCTGAATGTTGAAGCCAAGAAGAATTGTGTACATTGAAATCGCCCGTAATAACGATTTCAGTGTGAGGATGCAAGGATACAATTGTTTGGATGGAGTCGGATAGAGCATCAAATTCGCGTGAAGTTGAAACTCTGTCCAAATTAGGGCTTCGATAGAGAAAACAATAATGAATGATGTGCTTGTTTACCGAGAATTTAAACCACAGGAAGTTAAACAAGGGATTGGTACTAGGACCGTAATGAGGTTGAAATTGGTAAGCAACATCATTTCTTACGTAGACGGCGAGACCATGGTGGGAGAGGAATAATGGCACTAAGTTATACCCATGAATTTGAAATTCAGCAGGATCTGTATTTTCACCTACTTGAGTTTCACTTAGTGCCAAAACAGCTGGCCTGTTTATAGTAGAATGGGCGTACAAGGCAAGGAAATTTGCTCTAAGCCCACGAATATTACAATAGTCGACTCTGAAATTTCCAATCATTGTGAAATAAAAGAAAAAAAAAGACTAAAACAGACGAAATCTAAGAGAAAAACTGAATATGACTATAGAGTACTTTTCAATACACACACTACTAGTGTTATGCCTTAGCAGTGATGTGAATCGATCCGAACCCTAACAATCAAACAGCATCTCTCTTTACATCTATTGCTAATCGCTTAGCAAGTGCATCAATTGAGAGAGCTTAGACAAGTTCAATGCAATTCATGCACCCGCCAAGCCAAACAGCTGCAGGTTGGGGAGGAAAAAGAAGGAATGCTCTACTCACTGCGCTCTGTGGGTACATATTTTTTTTCCCTTTTACTATTGATGTTGTTGTTGTTTCTTTTTTGCGGCACTGATTATATTATTTTTTTGAGTTGGGTTTTTTTTTTTCTATGATGAATTATTTTTATTATTTTTATTTCTATTATTTTTTTTTTGTGGGCAATACGCGTGGGACAATACGCGACGAGAATACGAGACAAAACGAGATAAAAAAACTGTATGGGACGAGGGGGCGACAAAACGCACAAACAAGTACAGCACACACGAAGGTGACCTTCTTTTGTCAACCTGCAGCGACAACTTGATGATATATAATTCATATGCAATTAATTTGACATTTTATCAAGGATTTCCCAATCGCTTTTATAAATTTTACTATTCCATCGGGTAAAGATTAGTAGGTAGAAAAGTTTATTTTTTTTCGTTACAATTATTTTTTGTAAAAGAAAACAAGTCAGCTGGAATCTTACAGAAAAATAAAACATTTCTTTTTACTGCGTAACTAAATATTTATATTCGTTCAAATACAATAACTAAAAAAAAAACATGATACATAGCTTTGCTATAACTTCATTTAACCAAATTATAAGAATTGTTTAAGACAAAATGATTTGTTGTTTCTTTTTGTGCACTATCGCGTTTATTTTTGCAATAGATTTCATTGTTTCCAGTTCTTTTATAAATGTTGCCAAAACATCTTTCGTTTCCTCTATGTCAGCTGACTTCATGTCAGGTAGATTGTCCGCTAATTCTAGTTCTACAAAACGAAAATAAAAAATATTGTTTCTGGTTGTTGTTTGAAGTTTTCTATTTATACTAACCATTAACTTGCGATTCAATATCATCTAATCTACTCAATACCAGATTTTGTTGTACTTTAATATGTTCCAACAACCGGTGCTGGCATTCCACTGGGTCAATTGGAGCCTCTGGTTGTGGTATATTTGGTTCAATTTTAATTTTTTGAGCTTCATTTGGAGTTGTCGTGACTTTACTGACATCTTTCATCTCCGCGTCATCATCTTCTAATTTGATCGAACCATTTTCTAACTTTAAATCTTTGGTCACAGGATCCCATCGTTTCTCCCAAAGATACATCTTTGGATGATCTTTATTTCCTGCTATATTTATCTTAACCTGAAGACTATGCAGGAATCGCTTTAGCTCGGCTAGATTCCCAGCGAGGGTGTGACTCTTCTTAAGAATTTCGAAGCGCTCCGGATGCATTGGATTTTCTTCGTGGTAATTGGCCGCCGGCAACTTTCCCTCATACATCCAATCCTGATCATGAACATACTTTCGACTCTCCCGGCCACACTGCGGATTGCTACAGATGACGCAAATGTACTTATCCGGGACATCACTTTCTTTCTCTATTCCATTGCAAGTTCCATGCTGCCAGCATAAACAGAGCTCGCACTGAATCATAAGTCCGTCTTCTTCACCATAATTGCACAAACAGTTAATGATCTCCTCTTGCCTCATTCTAACAATTTTGATAAGCTCTCCATTTTCTTTGATATACTGTGGTGTCTCAACGGGATCAACAAAGCTACTCAAGCTTCCATCTGCAGTATTTATCGACTCATTCACCGCAGTAATTGAAGGTGCTTTCGGCTTCTTTCCAGACAATGTTTGGGTTGTGGTTGTTGGAGTTATTACAGCTTTATCTGGAGTACCAGTAAACGAATGACGAGTATCTTCAAAGTCAGTTCCTCCAAAGCTGGAATCAAAAGGAGCAGCCAATATTGGTGGCGGAGGCGGAACAACTGCAGACGGAGTTGATGTGAGATATTTCTTTGTAGTCCTCTGGCGATTGCTTTTTCTTGCTCCAGGATTAGATGTTTTTTTACTTACTGACATTTTGGACTTCTTTGGTGCTGGCGGAAGGATAGGAGCTTCAGAAATTGTTTCCCGTTCTGGCACACTCACCGGAGGTACCGGTGGTAGAACTTCTGTATCTTCTTCCATTTTGACAACAGTATCGCCTGTTACTAAAGAAACATCTGATCTTAAAATCGATGAATCTAAAGTTGAATTTGCTTGAGTGGTATTTAATTTAACTGATTCATCAGCGGATGCTGCGACCAAAGGAATATCTTCTGCAGCTTGATGAGCAGGTGAGGCCATGACAGACGTAGTCACTGAAGTGCTAGCACTTGATTTACGATGTGAACGCGTTTGAAGATCAATCTGGTGCATTTTAGCAAAGAATTGTTGATTAGGAATCTGATTCTTTGGCTGAGGTTCTGTTTCAGGATGCCCAATGGTTCTTTTAAGAGCTAGATCTTGCATGTTTGGACACTCCCCAAGAAGTCTTAAAAAAGATTAACATTTATGAAATTAAATTATTAATAAAAAGAGTTCTTTACTTGATTAGATCCTGATGGTAGTGTTTGACGTGAATTTGTAAATGATTCTCTTTTCGGAAATTCTTGAAGCAACCGGCTTGTGGACAACGGAAAAGATTATCAATGATTTCGACCTTAAGAACGCCAATATAGGCTGTAAGAACAGAAATAAAATTAAGTTATGGAATAAGATAAAATAACTCTAAGTGGTAACAGAGGACAAACGAGTATACATATATCACTTCTAAGACGAAATTAAAATACAATATCAATGGATCATATTTTAAAACTTACCGAATCCATCTTCTAATGGCTCTAAAACTGGTGGACCAACTTTTTCTGGGGTTGTACATTCTTGTTTAACTTCTTCTTTGTCACGATCTTCAGTTGCTTTAGGTGCTAAAAGTGGTGTCATCAACTCCATTGGAGGTATAAGCGTAGCAACTGGAGTCTCGATTATCGATGTTGTTGGCATATCAACTGTGGTGGTAAGAGTTGGGCTTGCCAATGGAGCAGTCGTCGGTTTCGGTGGTGGTTTATAATCCGGAGTGTATGCGTAAGCATTGATATCTTTAGCACGTCGTCGATGAATACTGAAGTCATACACGTCCGGATTGTACACTTGCCCTGCATCTTCTAATGCCTGCTTTAAATCGGCTTTAGAGCGGAATCGTTTGCCAGCCGGATTGACCAGAATAACATCCCATTTTCCGAGCACATTTGATCGCTGATACATATGTTTGACCCAATTTGGCGGTAAACGCCAATCGTCAACAATAACTGTAGGCTTCTTGTGTTCTCCAATAAGAAGAAAACCTTCCCGACCGATTGGTTGATCGTTAACCCAATGGCAGGTCCATTCACCATCTTGCGGAACTTCTGGTAGATTCAATGACGCTGTAACAAATATTAATTCGGTCAAATTATCTCGAAAAAGGCTTTTAAGGCAAATAAAAAAAACCGCAGAAACAATATTAGTCGAAATGCGAATCCACTAATATTGTTTCTGAGGCTATCATAAGAAGACGTTTGTGGCAGTGGATTGGTCAGTCTTTGAAAAGGTAATGAATGCATTGCGAGTCGGGCGATGCAAAAAGAAAAGGGCCGACCTTTAAGCATTTGGAGAAAAACGGTCAACTCACGGACAATTAGGTCCAAGGATTTTGTTCTTCTCCGACAATATGTATTGTATGTAGAAGCAATAAAATTGTTTTAAAAAAAAACTACTGGTACTATGTACTTACGGAGATCTAGAGTGTCCATAGAAATTAGTGGCCAATCCTTTCGTGGTGATTTTTTTGATTTAGTGATCTTTGCTGTACTATCTGCAATTGCAGCAGGTGATTCTACTACAACCACAGGCTTTTCAGGTTTGACAACAGATTTAGTAGGTTTAGTGACTTTACTCACAACTGGTGGATCAGGTGTACTGACTTTCGTAGGCAGTGTTTTGATTTTTCCCATATGATTGCCTCGGACAGTCTTGACAAATCCATCTTCAAATAGAACTTCATATAGATCTTCTCCCAAAACTTTTTGTACAGTTGCTGGAAATTTCCGCGATCCAGTCCAGCGTGCAAAGCACTTTTCATCAATTAGAAATTGAGGTGGTGGTTTAGCAGAGGCTTTTTGTCTCAACCGTGGACTATTCATAGGAATCCACTCCTCGGATTCGGCACGCTTAGATTTGCCAGATTTCTCGAATTTTATTAAAACCTCTCGATCGTCATTGTCTACCTCGACAACTCTTCCTGAATGCCACTGGCCATTAATCTCTTGAACCTCCAAGCGCACTCCGGGAGTAAAAACAAGCGGAACATCTATCTTCACAGGAGTCGGTTGGGGACTTGCCATTGATGATTCGTCGGAACGTGATGATTTTCGTTTAAGATCTTTTGTAGCGAAACCAGCTGCACGGTTCAGTTTATCAGTCTCAGCCATTATCGATGCGATTGTGGCCTCGACACTCGAAGTGGTTGCTGCTTCATCAGCTACTTCACTGTTAACCCGACTGACAGGAGCAGAGCCTGCACTACTAGAACTGGAATCATTCTTCTTCCAACTAAAGACAGTAGGAATAGAACCACCTCTCAGTAAGAATTTTCCATTCTTGATAGGCTGAAAGTCGGCGCGTCGGAAATGGCGGGAGCATACCAAAATATTCTTCGTAATATTTTTGTCCGCTGGGATGTGGCAATTTTCAATCCAAATTTCTCTTGTTTTCGAATCAAAGGGAAACGAATGGAAAGTTACACCCTTGTGTTCAGGAACCGACGATTTGGATTCGCAACCTTCGATAACACACCGACGAACCATTATCGAAATAATTCGTGTTTAATTTTCAACCTGCAACAAAATTGTGAAATAGATTCGCTGCACGCAGACAGAAAATTACAACGTTTTTTTTGGGTTTATTTCACTTTTTTATTTAATTTTTTGTTGAAGAGTTATTAGGTTTATAATACAAACGGTTAGAATATTACTTGAAGAGGAATATTAATTTATTTAATAACAAAGCACAAATTACGAATACGTTTGCAACACAAATCAGGGGAAGCCATCATTAAACACTGCATTATCGACTGGCGAGACTTAAAGATGTCAGTTATCGGTGGTTTTCTCGCGATTGAACTTTTTAAAAAGTAGGAAATAAAATTAAGATGGAAACAAAATAGACGAATTTTTCTACGCATCTCATGGTGTTTTCCATGGGTAATTTCGATTTCGATCAAAAAATTGATTTTTTTTCGTGGCCCATGGAATACAATTGGAATTGATTTTTTTTTTGTTATTGGATTGGTGTAACTTCATGTACGTGTAAACGAATATTTATTTACAACATCCTTTACAAAATCTGGAACCCGATTTTTGTTTTCTTTCTGAAATAGAACTTTCATCACATCAAAAAAATCTCCACCGCTTGATTCGTTTTCAGAAGAAGTAGATGAAGTTGATGAATCTACCAATTCATTTAAAATTGCTTTCATATTTTAAAAAACTATTTACTTAATAGACGAAAACTCAAACCAAAACTAAACAAAACAAAACCAAAACAAAATAGAAATAAAAAGAAAAACTTGTATCTGTCAAGCTAACAGCTGAAAGTTGTATTAGTATTAATACAAAGAGGGGTAAATCTGCCGAAAAATCCAGATCTGCAGATTTGATCTTCGATCAAAAATAAATCAATTTATTTTGCCCCATGGAATGCAAAAACAGGGAAATTTGATTTTTGACTGATCTGGATCAAAAATAAATTGATTTATTTTGCCCATGGAAAACCCCATCAGTCACAACTTGAGAGAACCGAATTAAGAAAAAATTCAGAAATTCCAAACGTACCATGTATTTATTATTCTATTGTAGTTTTTTGTTGGTCACTTCTAGGAAACGTCACTCCTTTTAGAGTGTTGGGAGTATTCTATTTGTTTTATATATTATCATAGTTCAGAGAAAGAAAAAAAAAGTAAAACATATCCCTCTCCGCCTTTAACATTTATTTAGAGTTTTAAAAACCGTTTCCAATAGAGATGAAATTTGTCGTAAACAACGGTAAATTTGAAATTTTTTAATAATCGGTGGCATTAATATTTAATGGGACTCTAATTTTAAAATAACGTATTTTGTATGGAACAAGCGTCATTTTCAAACTCAGGTGGCTATTTACTTTTTAAAAGCTTTGGGTGCTTTAAATCTGAATAAATCTAGCTGCGGGCCAGATCACTAAGTTATTATTATTATTGTTTTTATTGTACTATACATAAAATGTCAGTTTATTAGACTTGACCATTCTTTATTCCGTATTTTTGTGAACAACAACAACAACTTTAAGGTGCTACCACCAATGGTTGTTTTACGAATTAATTTTTTAATTCGTTTATATTTTATTTGGCTGACATTCTACGTATTAATTGTACAATATAAACAAAAAAAATAAGTACTACGTTTAGTTTACTTAGTTTAGTTCACGAGATATAAGCCTGGTATACAGATAAACTAAATTTTATCTTTACAATAGCTGTATTTTATTATCCGCATGATCTGATCTGGATTTACTTTTTACACGGAATACAAAACCAACATAATGGGAATGTGTTGAAAACAGATCTGGCTCAGACCATGATGATAACAAAATACCTAGAGCTAATGGTTTACTAAAAGAATCGATATATTTTGAAGTGAAAAGACCTATTTTTTAATTTTTTGTCTTTAATTTTAAAGTGGAGACTTTTAAAAAGTTTTACTTATCAAATTGTATCTTCTGAATTCGGTGGGTTAGCTAAGGCTTAGCTCTGGTTCAAGTTTCTAGTTTATGAGAACAGCCAGTTCCATGATTGAATCAGTGAGTGTAAATGTTGAACCATGGCTAAATAACACTTTTAGAAATTTAACAAGTTGAACCCGGAATTTAACCGATTGTGAAAAAACCCGACCGGTCAATCATTTTGGTGCATATAATGTGTAGACACTTCTCTAAATTACCATTGAAGTTTAAACACTTTTGTCCAACTATAACTACAGCATTTTAACTTGTTTTTTTTTTTTTATTTTCAATAGATAAATTATATTTTTATAACGAAATTATAAATAAAATAATTAATTATATGACAAATAAAAAATACGAAAAATCTAACTTAAATAACATTTTCCTTCAAAATAGTCATGAATTCATTAGTTTCGAAGAAAAACAAAATTAGCACAATATGAAGAAATTAAATAAAAAATTAACTTATAAACGATAGCAAATTATCATCATTTTTGGTATGCTCTAAACATTTTCGTGTCTCTTTCCAACAACATCATTTTTAGCTTACAAAATATTTATAGTTTTATAACTTTGTTCGTATTTTTTTTAGCACCATTATTTTATGGTTAAACTCGTAAATTTGGATTTGTGTAACGAACATATTTTAATAGAGCATCGTTTTCTTCACACACAAATGGCTTCTTGTGATGACAGGCAACATCGTGCCAGTTAACACCGTCATTGTAAAATTGGTTTAATAGACCCAAACAATTTTCGGGGGCACCACCCTGTTTCAGTTCACGGTTATCGGGTTGGGGCAGGCCAATTCCACCAGTTGGTGACCAGTCACCTTGCTGACGTTCATTAGTTGGAGCGAGTTTTTGAAGAGTTGCTGTCCAGAACCACCCATTGATTGAGGTTGGTTGAAGATCTGGACGTTCACAACCCTTAAAATCACAAATTCGACCACTTGTCCAGATGTATTTAACCTGAAAATAAGAAACATAAATACATAACTATGATGTTTACGGCCTTTTTAGGGATATAAAATAATCCTAGTAAAATTAAGAATTAAGGTTGACCAAGATTTTCTTTTTTGTAGGTTTTTAATAAGTTATTTTTAATATAGGTACACTAATTCTTGAGGTTTTAAAACACTTAATGGTTTTTAGTTTCAGATATTTCATGAAGCTCTCGCAATTAAGCTAAAATTCTTAAAATTATTTTTGATTTTCCTTAAGAGAAGCCATTTATTTTTTTTATAAGAGATCAAAATTTTGAAGTAAATTATAAAGCAACTGGTAAAATTTAGCTAGTAATCATTATCATATTTATCATCAATAATTTTTTATTACTAGAAGTTTCTTTGCTTACAATTAAAAAGTTCCATGCAATTGTAGCAGTCGAATTAATGAACTTAATTTTAGATCTCATTAAAAAAAAAAAACAGAAATAAAGAAACGACCTAATCAATAATAAACTTGTCAATGAATTCGAGTACAGAAACAATTGCTTGATACAAAAAAGGAAAAAAACAATAAAACAAAAAACACAAAGGCTTGAACTGGCATACACAAAAATGTATTTTCACTTTCTCTCTATACACTATTTAGGCCTAAAGTATTTTTACCAAATAGACAGTATTGCGAACTTTAGTGGCATAGCAATGAGCAGTTCATAACGGACACTTGATACATGAAACAAAATGTTCAGGCCCGGAGTGCATACTCAATAAGCCCTTAAAAAAAGCTATTACTATAATGTTTATTTTAGTGAGACCACAATCGACCTCAGAAAACGTCGCGTCGCCTTCGATAGGCCTCCCGGTTATTGATTGCTCTATGTCTTTCTTTCTTAAAAAAAACATAAATAACTCCCTATGGGAAGTTAATAATTGATGCCTTCTAGATTTTATACATCCAAAAGAAAAGATGCCCAATTAGCCAAAACCTCTTGCCTACTCTGCTTTTTAGTTAGTCCGTTACTGAGAGGACTATGACTATGTGCATCTTTCTCCACAGATCTGGAAATCGATACGTTTGTTGAAGATGGTTAACTCGCAAAGTTTGCATTTAAAGACACAAAGATCTTTGTTCACATTCAATTAGCAAACAATAACAGCGACGGATGTAAGACCTGTAGTGGCCCAATGTCGTGCACAAGTTTTCTTCCTGATCTTTTATGGACGATCAACTCATCTCTGTCAGTGTAGTCATAACCAAAATAATAAGCTTCCGCAAAAAGGAGAATGCTCTCATGAACCACAAGTGAGTTCAAAAAGCTTTCACAATTTTTTAAGAGTTCATTTAATTATTTCAGGGTATTTACTGAAGTAGGTGTGCTTCAGATGAAATCATTTTAAAATAGGTTTAGTTTTGAATAAATATCATCGGTCTGGAATAATGGGATCTGTCAATAATCAAACTTAGTTACGACTCAAATATTCCAGTAAAATGGATCTTAATGGAATCGACTGCTTATTCATTATTAATCAAAGATTATAAAAATAAAAAGCTATGTAATAAATAAGAAAAACAAGTCAGTCATTTTTTCATACGAAATCGTTTTCATATTACTACTTTATTTAATAAAAAACAAATTTACTTAGAATATACTTAATTTTCTGTTTAAGACAATGACTTTATTATTTCATAGCTTCTACATTTCTCGTTTAATTTTAACGAATTTGGTCTTCAAATTTTTGTTATAAAAATACATTTTATTTGAGCCAAAAAAATATTTTTTTATATTTTTTTTCTATCCACACGGTTCAATTGAAAATGATAAATTTTCAAAAAAGCTCGAAAAATTTTTTATAATCTTTGATTGCTTGTATCTTAATGAATTCGCCACCGATTATAACAAACCGTATACCGTTGGAAAGCAGAAATTGATATCTTTTCAAAAATATTTACTATATGTAAATTAAAAAGATCACTTAAGAGATATAAGCCAGTGTTCAAAAAATAGACCAAAAAATCTTTTTTTGAGTTTATCTCGAAAACGGTTCTTTGAAAAAAAAAAAATTAATGTCATTTTTGTTTTCAGCGACCCTAAATTAGTAAAAAAAAGTTGTTTTTTTTTAGGTAGCATCGGTGACCCAAAATTTTGTAAACTAGTGTTATTTATGATTAGTACCATTATCGTTAATGTCACTTAAATAACAAAGCCGTGATTAAATTGATTATTAATGCTAACGCCCAATAAGTTTGAAAACATTATTATTAATTAATAATTGAAATTTACCAACCAGTCGAAAGACTAAGGCTTATATTCACCGAGTTTATGAGGTTTATGACTCAATAAATCCTCCCTAATGAAAAAGAAATATTTATGAGTTAATGGAGGAAGAATTTTTTGAGTTATGAGTCTAATAAGCTTATGACCGCTCATTGAATCCTGTTTTTGATTTCAGACTATAAAAAAGTCATCACATTCACCCATTTTCTGATTTTAATTCCGGTTCAGTCCGGTAAAAAAATCAGAGGTGATAAGTGGCAAGTGTTTGCAGGTGCTAAGTAATAATTTTTCTTCTAAATTATTTTTCATTTGCAAACAAAATAATAAATGCAAAGACTTAGCGACAGCAAAGAATATTTTTTTTTCATAATTATAAGAAGAGTAATGCTTTCAAAATCAATAATATTTTTTGAAAAAAATAATTTCAACTTCAAACCCAAATAACTTTAACTTTGTCGGTGTTGAACCTTACAGGTAAATAGAAGCAATAGTTTTCTAAAATTTCATGATGTCGTTGCTAATTCTTTTATTCCGTCTTTAATCTCTTTATAAAGTGCAGACTTATGTATACTTTTCCCATCAATTAAATAGAGGAAAAGTTAACTCTTTTTCTTTGTGAATGCTAAAGCTAGCAAAACAGCTCTAGAGAAATGCTTTTTCGGAAATTGAATATCCTTAATCTCATTTGGCATTAATATTGGCCAAGGGGACACTCTTTCATAAAATACCATCACCATTTCATTACTTTTCCTGGGGAACAACAGATCCACTGAGATCTGAGTGATATTTTGCAACACGTGTCTCGATAACCCATTCAAACCCAGTCTATTACGAGTATATGTAGTAAATCTATAAAATAATCTATCTAATATATAAAATTCTCATGTCGCGGTGTTTGTGGTTAAACTCCTCCGAAACGGCTTTACCGATTCTCATGAAATTTTGTGTGCATATTGGGTAGGTCTGAGAATCGGACAACATCTATTTTTCATCCCCCTAAATGTTAAGGGTAATCCACCAGTAGATAAATCAGTTATCCCCACTAGATGTCTACCTGGGTCACCTCTCATCATCGTAGCAGTGACGTATACGTATTATTTTAATTTTTCTGTGCAAAATATGTATATAATATTGTTTCATTACTGTGAAAGGTAAGCCAAATAATAACTAGCTGACCCGGCAAACGTTGTTTTGCCATGTATATTATTTGTAGGAAACATTTTTTTAGTTAAATAAAAAACTAAAACTATCAGCAACGCAGACATCGACATTGACAATCGTTGGGTGGTACCATATTCACCTCTTTTCAGCAAAAAATTCAATGCTCATATTAATGTTGAGTCATGCAGTTCGGTGAAGAGTATCAAATATATTTGCAAATATGTTAATAAAGGAAGGGATATGGCTGTATTTAGAATTGAAAATATCAATGCTCCTCCGTTGAATGAAAAAAATGAAATTACGAATTACCAAATTGGCCGGTATATCAGTTCCAATGAAGCTGTCTGGCGTATTTTTGGTTTCCAAATTCATGAAAAAGATCCAGCAGTTACCCATTTAGCTGTTCATCTTGAAACGGCCAGCGCATATATTTCACGGACGATACAGCGCTTGATCGTGCTATAAATCCACCAAAAACCACGCTCACTAAATTTTTTGATGCGTTTGGTGCCTTCGCACAAACACTGCTCTATTCTGAAGTTCCGCGATATTTTACATGGGCTCAATCGAAAAAATGGATGCCCCGCAAGAAAGGGACACCAGTTGATGCGTGTCCCGGTTTATTTAAATCAAATAATTTGGGACGTGTATATAAGGTCAATCCAAGCAGACTGAGTGTTTTTATCTGCGACTGCTGTTGGTTAATGTCACCGGACCATTGTCATTTCAAGATATACGAAAGGTAGATGGACAATAGTATCCAACGTATAAAGATGCATGCCTTGCACTAGGCTTACTAGGAGATGACAATCAATGGGACAGTATGCTTGCTGAAGCAGCATTATACTGCACAGGAACACAAATTCGTCTACTATTTGCTATTATAGTATTGACTACATGTCAATGAATCATTGATTGCTATTGCGAATTTACCAATCAGTCATTTTGGTATGAGTTCACTTATAGTAGATAATTATTTTTATTGAACTAAAAAAATGTTTCCTACAAATAATATACATGGCAAAACCGTCCGCTTTGTTTGTGTTAAAGTCATAACGTTAGACCAAAAAAAACAAAAAATGTGGTTTACCAAAGAGCACATCAATGAAACGGATAATTTGCGGACACGTATAACTCATCTTCATCTTTTAATCCCCAAACATGTTACAAAAATCGAAGCCATCTGGTGGCGAAACGGAGTTCGCCGGGTTTGCTAGTTTCAATATAAATATGTATGATTACAATTCATGCTAATTCTTCGGTTAATACTCAATTTGCATGATTAGATACCAAAAGCTCCAATTATAAAAAAAAATTATGCAAGAATGGACCTCTCAACACCTTATAATTGTGACATTTTGTTGTCATTCAGTTGCTAAATTTAATTTGAATGAAGATTTACAATTTTTGTTTAGCTATGTATGTTTTGTGTATACATATACTACCAAAAGGAATTAACAGTAAGAAAAAAGTATTGTTTTCTATTTTATTATTTACTGAAATTTCAACATTGCATGCGTAATAAATAATTAAAATTATTTTAACCACACTGCACATAATAGGTACTGAATTGGACTTGCGTATGAATGAGGGCAATTTAATTTGTGTTCAAATTTGCATTTAAAAAAATATGATGCGGATTAGTGAATATTGAATCTTAGCACGCTTTTTGTTTTGCTAAACATATTTAATTACTTAGCTATTAAAAGAAGATGAGAGTTAATGAATGAAGTTTTATGATAGGGGTCAAGGTACTGTAGTGTATACTGAGCTAAATTTTGTGAAGTTCAAAGCATATACATACATATGAGTAGGTATATGTTATTTATAAGTTGTACAGAAACGATTTTATCTGTGATGGATTAATAAAATATTTTGATCCGTGACTTAAATCGAGCAATATCATCAGATTAGCTATATCTTTGATTCAATATCAAAGCTATGGATTCTTTTATTTAAATGTTGGTTAAAAAACACATTAGTGAAATTGAAAAATACTTCTGAAACACGGTTTTCCAGTTTTTTTTTTTTGGGAATTTCATAACTACGACTTTCTTACAGTGTAACCCAAAAATATAACAAATAAATTGCTCTCGAATTTATTAAAAATTAAAGCACAGCACTACACACAATCCATAAAAGCCATATTTAACCTAAGCTAAACTAAAATGAATATGAGCATTATTAACTACTTCTCTATCCCTAGAGGTCAGCAAATTAACTTTCAGTGATAACTTAAAGGCATTTTAAATATTGGTTAACGTATCATTTAAAGATAGCCTATTTCCCACGAAACAAAGCATTTCAGTGTCGAGGAGTGATTAAAATTAAAAAGAAATTTACATGCATATTTCAGTAACCGAAACCTAGCACTCAGATAAAAATTAAGTCGGGTCAATGTAAAGTAATAAAAGTTAGGAATATAAACACTCACATTTTTATTTGAAGGCAGGCCAAAGTTTGCAGTTAAAAATACTATAAGGGTTTAATAGTTAAGGAGTATTATTTATATCTGTTTCCGGGGTCAAATTTGACACTGATACGAAAAACAAATTATTTGCTGTTTAAATAAATTAGGATTCTTGTTGTTTTCCATTGTTTATTTCATCTCCTATTTACTATTAGTAGCTACGACGTAGACAAAACTAGAACTTCAAAATCAAAAGCGATTTTGATTTTCTTTTGTCTTGTCTCAGAAAAGCATATACATAAACGTGAAGATATCAATGAGTGAGCCGATCACTATGGGAGTATGGAGTATGGGGTGTTTTTAAAGTGTCAAATTAATGTAAAGTCAAGCACAAGGTATCATAATTTTCCATCGATATATGAAAATATTTTAATAATAAACCAAAGCGTCTTGTCTTAATTCATGTCACATTTTTTTAGTTCCAGTTAATAAATAAACTATTAGATACTTACCATTTATTCCCCATACAAAAGACCGGAAAGTGTGTTGTTATGTTAAATAAAGGCGTTTCGATTCACATTGATTAAATTGTCAATGAAGCGCGATTTTTTACGCATTTCTTATTCAAAGCAGAATCATTTCAATTTATGCCATTGTCTACCGCAATAATAATTTGCATAACAAAAAAAAAAAACGATCGCTTTCTTTTTTATCACCCATAGCTTTTTTTCTTTCCGATTATGTCATACTAAAAATCTATTATGAATAAATTAGTGTAATTAAATGAAATTGAGAGTTTAGGCATTTGTATTTATATGTTAATGTTGACTTGACTTGACATTGCTTATGAGATTTCGAATTGTTTTTAAATGGATTTGATATATTCAGTGTCAATATTGACTATTTAAATTTTAGGAGGGAAATAAAGTAAGATATCCGTCATCTTTGCTGTTATTTAACCTTGTGGTAGATGAAACTTTTTTAAGTTCCTTTTCTCGCACCTGATGCTTACAAATGTTATTTAGCCTTAACAGTGCTTAACTTAATATTATTAATTCACTTCTTATGGAAAGTGTATTGCAAAGAAAAACACAAGTCATGTTGTTTTGTTTTTCTGAGCATATTTTCAAGGCACCTACATATGTATTAATTATGAATTTTGTATTCTGAATTCCAAGTTTGCTTCATTAATTATAGTTCTAGTTTTACTACCCTTTATACCTTGAATATTATTCATACAACTTTAAACCAAGAATTGTTTAAAAAGCTTATGTTTAAAAATGGATACCTAATGTGCTCCGATATATGTAAGTCTTTACTTTTTTCAAGCAAATATTTAAAATGTTTATTTGTGAAATAAAATACGGCACTGAAATGGAGACCGAAAACTCAAATGAAACGTAGGGAAGTTAAGTAATGCAACCAAGGAACGAGTGCAGAAGGCTGCAGTGCCGATTAAGATAAATCTTCAAATCTTAAATAGTATTACTTACATTTTCGTTGACCAAACGTGCCTTAACCCACTCGTTTTCTAAGCTAGTTTCCAAAGAAACTGAGTCCATGCACCGTCTGCGACAGTAGTTCCTAGCGGTCAACCAATCTTCTTCGACACCCTTTAGACTGGGATCTCTCCATGAGAAAAAGTATCTATAGACAAGAATTAAGAGAAATTAAAAACAGGTATATTTAATGATTTTAAAATACGAGTAGCATTAATTAATAAATTTTTCAGTGCAAACAGTTTTTTTTCAAGTCAAATTTATAGTATAGTCATAAAACTAAAACAATAAAAGGACTTCGTTTTAACGATAACAGAAGCGATATCGCTCGAAATAATCGCGCAGGTATTCATTTCCTTTTTATTAATATTTTTTCTAGCGGAACTACACTTCTTATGTTATTCTCGAATTGGAAAATTAGACGAGTTTGTTTCCATTTTAGTTTGAATAAAAAGAAAAAAAGGAGGAATCCGTTAATAATCTAATCATTAATCTTTAACTCACCCTTTTCCGTCGGGTGTTTTTTCGTGGATTATCCTCTGTGCGCATAGTTGTGGATTTGGTGGGTCCAGAACACGTCCATTTGAGAATTGTGCCAAGCCAACACTCAAAACACTGAACAAACAAACACTAGCAATAACGAAAGCTTTCATTTTGTACTATTTTTTTTAAATTAATTCAAATAAAATCACTAGAGAAATTTTATATCCACACTATAAGGCACGGCTGTACTATTTTTAGCACTTTTATTTTAACACTATAAGACAGCACCAAACAAACGGACGGCTCGACCGAAATATAATAAATGACACGACATTTTTTGTGTCTCCCGCCTTTATATATGGACGACTACGTTTTCCCATCTCCAACTGACAAAACTACCTACTTGAGTATTTTGTATCTGCTGTCTGACGATCGAGGCAATGCTTGATGTCGATGGCTGGTATTTTTGTTTGGTGGTAGGCTATAGGCTTATCTTTAGCACGTCGAATTTTTTTATTACTACTTTTTTTGCTGTTATGTTTGAAGTTACCTTGATTTTCAAAGTTTTTTTTAATTCACTTCTTTGGTGCATGTCATGTAATCATGTACATCCGGAGTAAAGCGACGGCGGCGTCAGAGAACCCTAACAACAGACAATTTGGTTTGTATTTATTGGAAGCACTCATTGTAAAAACGTCTGCAATGTAAGTTGTAATTCCCAATCGTCATAAAGTTTAAGTCAAGTTTTTTGTATAGCACTACCGCTGCCTTGTGATCTTTACACAGGGCGCAATGTGGCGAGCTGAACTTTGGATTTTAATAACACTGCGGCCCATAGACATAATTGATTTTGGGAATTTTTCTGGTGAAACAACTCTTATGTATGGGTATGGCAACGACACGGCCCATAGGGTAATCTTGATTGTTATGCAATTATTGGATTAGTCGTTGTAGGCGACTTGTTGTCTATGACACAAAATTTTTATATGCATAAGCCAATGACATTGAGTTGGATTCAGTGTTAATTGGTATAACAAATATCCCTGTTTCACATTAGCTTTTATTGGTATTTCATATTCCATAAGACTTTTGCCTACAAACATTTATAACAATTAAAGATCCCCTAAAAAATTATAACAAATATAAAATTGACGCAATTTTTAAAGCTTGTCTTGTTTAGCTACTGGATTAAGAATAGATTTTATGTTTAATTTTTTTTTTTTTTAAATTGAAATAAGAAAAATTACGATTTCGTTTCAATTGTTAGACTGATGGACATATGTAAACGAAATAATACATGCGGTCTTAGAGACTTCATTCGATCTGTTTTTTTCTTTTTTGAACAAGAATTTATTATAAATATTGTTTTAAAACAACTCTTACATATTATCAAGTGGGATGTCCATATCCTATTGAATTTTTCAAAAAAAAAGGTTCGCAAATCAGCTCATTTATTTAAGATAAACAAAATTTGTTTAAGGCTGACTGACAAATTAATAATATAAAGGCTGATTTTTCAATCATCAGTTAAATTATCAATATATTAAAGTAAAATTTCAACAGGAATGCATTTTTGCATTATTTGATGTTTAGCTGATTATTAAGAATTTATAACGAACTCTAAGAACAAAATATTTACACTACACATTTTTAACAAAATCTGTCTGCAATACTCAACTAATTATTCTTAGTGGTACCTTACATTTTAAATTTTTTCGTATAATTTGATATGAAATTATTTCTGAAATCGGAAAATCTATATTTTACCGGAAAGGAAAAACAATTCAGCAATATTGGCTGATTTTGTTTTTTAAAATATAAAGGTATTTTTTAGGCCGATTAGCGGGTTAAAAGGATTCTAACAACTCTATTTGGGCACTCACGCGACTTCGTTGTTACTAGCATGTCTCTTACTACTCTACCGTCACCACTGATAACAAATCTTTTTATCTTTCTTATAGAAAATTTTTCGTACAATTTAAATCGCACATCATATAGCCGAGGGCATCCAATGGTCAAAATCAGTGAACAACTTGATAGCATGTGACCATCAACCTCTCCCAAAATTGTGATATCCAATATTATTGAGATTATATAGGATTTCTTTTTTAAAAATTTTGATCAAAACTCAAACCAGTTATCATAGAAAATCAAAAGTGCTGTTCTATAGCAGTTACTTAATAACGGTTAATAACGGTTTTTTAAAAATATTTTTTGACCAAATAATTTCATTCCTGACAGAAACGCACAAAAAAAGAATGTAATCAAAATCTTTAAACCCATTTTCAAGATACCTCACAAATCACAAGTAACCATTTTTCACTCAGCACATAAAAATATTCGGTCCTGTTAGATCAAAATCATGTTTTCAATTGATATGTAATTTGTTTTGATATTAACTTATTATATTTTCTTATTACTTACTTAAAAATGTTTATATACCATAATATCTAGCGAAATATGCAAGGAGCTATTAATTGTCCATAAATTCATAAAAAAATTACTGTCTTTACCAGAGGATTAATATTTGTCTGTGTTTTAAATTCGACGTAGTGAAATTCCACTACGAAGTTCATTTGACAAAAGCAAATACCTTTGCTTTTTTTTATATTCAGCGCGCACTAAAGGGGATTTTAGGTACCCTTTTTTTATGTCAGAGACACAGTTAGAGCTTTAAAAGGAGATGCCGGTGAACATTAGTCTTGAATTTGAGAGGCAGAAAACGTTACGTCGGTGTTCGAGTGACGTAAAAGTATCGATGATGTTCCTGTCTCCGATCATTTTGTATACTGTCCAAGAGATGGTTTGTGATACACAATCGCAAGCTGATTAGTTTCTTCGATGCAAGTGCCACTCATATATAATGGCAGCTGGGGTACGGCTCGCTTTAACATTCAGAAGGCAGCATTGAGTTTTCGAAGCATTAAATTCTACTCGATTTCTTATTCCCCATTGTACAATGCTTTCTAAGTCAGAATTTAATGTAATTAGAATAAGAAATATCAAGTGCAATAATCTTACTTTCTCCAAAACGATGTAAAGATTTGTTCCACTGTTCGGTGAGATAAACCATCAAGTCACCAGTTGATCTATTTCTACGAAAGCCGTATTGCTTCCAGATATTTCTTGAGCTGATAATTTATCAGCGTTTCCATGACCTTGGAAAGAAGGGACGTAAGTGTAATTGGTCGGTAATTAGATCGTGAAGTAGATTCTCCTTTTTTTGGACAGTCTGGACAAATGCTGTTTTCCAACTCATCATTCACGCGCTCAAGAACTGGGCGAGACATATATGACACTATAAGACAGCGTAGAGTTTGCGGCGAACCGCCCAACGAATAAGTTAGCTTGGGACCGAAGAAGATGTTTTGTTCCTTATGTTTTTAACAAATGACCAAAAATTTTTACTACCTGTGGGACATTGTAGTATTTTTTGCCTTAATTTTTGGTTCTGCAAAAATTTGGTCCTTTGAATATGGGTGTTGCAGGCCTTCCTGGCTTGTTTGAACTTTTCCCGGTTTTCCTCAGTTGGGTTGGCTCTAAAACAACGAAAGCTAACTTCTTTGACCCTAATAGCCTCTTTACAGCTAGCATCGAACCATGATTTCTCATTCCCAAAACTAATCATATTAGTAATCAAATTCGGGATGGAGTCGGACAGAGCATCAAATTCGCGAGAAGTTGAAACTCTGTCCAAATTAGGGCTTCGATAGAGGAAACAATAATGAATGATGTGCCTGTTTACCGAGAATTTAAACCACAAGAAGTTAAACAAGGGGTTGGTACCAGGACCATATTGTGGTTGAAATTGGTAAGCAACATCATTTCTTACGTAAACGGCGAGACCATGGAGGGGAAGGAATAGTATGGCACTAAGTTATACCATGAATTAGAAATTCAACAGGATCAGTAGTTTCACCTACTTGGGTTTCACTTAGTGCCAAAACAGCTGGTCTGTTTGTAACAGAATGGGCGTACAAAGCAAGGACATTTGCTCTTAGCCCACGAATATTGCAATAGTCAACTCTGAAATTTGCGTGAAATATCTTCGATCAGGCACTTTATAATAAAAAATTATCAATTGCATTTTAATGACAAAAAAGAACACAAATACAAAATCAATACAAAACCACAAAAAGTGGTGAGTATTTTTTTTTATTAAAATTCAACGAGCTATAAAAAACGCTATTGACGGAATTTGGTGTATACAAGAAGTTGGTGTTTCGTTCCGCCCCACTCACTTGGCCTCAGCTGTTAGTTTACACAATTGCTTTTTTGGTTTGATTCATCTAATATAACTTAAGAAAACATTAAGCTGTTAATACCACATTAATAGGAGAATGAAGCAAAGAAACTACTATGCTTTAAACATACTTTCAACTAAGTTATCCTTAATTGGCTGGATTATTGTATTTCAATCTTATCTTAATGTTAAACCACTTTTCAATTATTTACGCTATGTTGAAAATGAAACCCTACTTCAATTCTCATTACCATAATGTGACTAAACATATCTTCAAAAAAAAAAAAAAGAAAACACAAACACAAACACAAACACAAGAACCACTTAAATGAAGACACCAGTCTACGACCGCCATCAAAGTATTTATTTGGTGAATTTTTGTATTTGAAAATATATATCGCGACAGAAGCACTTTATTACATAAAATCTATTATTGGACAAAGCAATTGAAGAAATTCAATTGCATAGTCATTGACATACAAAAACACATACCTTAAATGTTGAAGCACACCTTTAAGGGTACTGTCACAAGAAATCACAATTATTATTAATTACTTATGGGCTGCTTTTTGAGACAGTAAGAAGTACCATAAACGATCATACCAGGGACTTTATCACACCATTAAATAATTTTATAGATTGCTCAATTTACAGAGATATACATAGTAACTTTTATCCTAACAAACCACTGAAAATATTATAGTTTTAAGCAAAATTAAATAAACTTTCATTAAATTCTAAATATATGACTTACCAAGAACATGCTAAAAAATGACAGTTTTAGATCTATAGATAGGTTTTGAGTTCGGATTTTCTACAAAACTACAGGGGTATTGGTTTACGAACTTTTCAATAAAAAGATGATACGAACCCCATAACAGAGTTTCACGTTACTAGTTTATTGACAACTATCTTTTTTTTATTTACCCAACAATGAAGTAACATCCAAGCAACAGACAAAAATATCAACATCACAAAATTAATATCCGTGCGAATAAAAAATATTTTTCAACATATTTTTGAATATCATTTAACTTTATTTATATTCAGTTTCATGCAGCATCCAAACGTAAACATAACCATTTGTATATTTATTAATGAATCGACCACAGTCGTTAAATAATCATCTGATGTTTATGATAAATATTTGGAAAACGAAGAAAATTATAAGCTCATAAAAGATTTCTTACACAAAAAAAAAAGCTTGAAGCTCAGCTCTTTTATATTATTTCTTACGAGAAAAGGATGCATAAATTATGTGATATTTTTGTTTTCTGCTGTAAGTTATAAAACTTTTTGTCACTCATAAATATTCTAAAGCAAACAATAATTGGAATACAATAAACGAGATCTCTTGACAAAATATTAATAAATACCTCGCAAATAATGGAGAAAGTTTCACTGTTTCTTTCATCTTAAATGTGCGTAAAATGAGACTTCTTGATATTTGCACTATATCAAAAAAATCATGAAAGAAATAACAGCGAAATGATGAAATACGGGTTTATTTTCGATAAATCGGTCAAAAATATAGTAATGTCTTATTACGCGTGCAGTACTTGCTGGACAAGGATTGTGTAGTTGTGTAATCATCTGGTTATTCCATATAAACTACCAACAGATACACCCATGTGAGCCAGCTTTTAGACAGAATTCAAAAATGGACTACCTACACTAGCTGCACGTTTGGTTATGTAAGCCATCTGCTACTTTTCAAGATCCAGATATAAACTCGCACAGATGCTTCTGGGAACTCTTGGACCGATACACGGACCTTCTTTAAGATCTTAATCGCATTTTTGTCATTTACCAAAGGGTTTTATATCATGAATGAATCGTTTTGTTCATCTTGCTGTTGGAAATAATTTTTCCAAAGTTTTGTGATACAAAAAAGAGAAAAATTTTTGTCACGTGTGAGATTTTGCCTGTTTTTCGTGTCAGGTGCATAATTTAAGTAAAGATAAACAATTCATTCATTCAATTTTCGTTTCTCTTATGTTTGCATGCGATATACCACCTGGCAGAAATGACCAAACCCAGTTTATGAGAATTACCGAGGAGAAATTTTTAGCATCACAATTCGAGAAAATAAAAATTGTATTTAAATATTTTTTTTTGCTGTGTTAATATTTACAATATAAAAATAAGAAATTGAAAAGGAATTTTTAGAGTCAACGTTATGAGTTTCTGTAAATATTCATTTAACCGTGATTTTGAGGATTATGTCATGTTTTGTTGTTAATTTATTATTTCGACTTTAAATAAATCGTTAAATATGCAATACGTACATAGGTACTTTGTAATTCATGAATGACAAAGTTAGTTAATTTATTAGATATGTAAATTACCTATAAGCTTATGGTGTTGATTTCAAATGTTGCAAAGATTTAAAAAAATAATAATGAAAATTATTTAATCGATGAACATAAGTCTTTTTTAATGTACATATGTATGTACATAGGTGAGTAAAATAATTAAAGCACATTGAAGAAGATTAACTGGATTCAATTGCTTGCAAATAAGACGTTTTGATAGAATGTTGTGTATAAAATTTGTATTTAACAACATAAAACATTAAACTAATTACATAACTTGTTCTGTTCTATTTACCAAAAATGATTACACTTAAAACTTTTCAAACCTGTATACATATTTAAAGCAGCCTTACAGATATTGATATTTCGGAGCCCTCAAACCTTACCGTTATATTAAGTTAACAAAGTAGTAAGGATTTTGATGAAAATATAGCCTTTTGTTTAAGTGAAAGCAATTTTATTTTTTACATTCATATTTTTATTTTCAATGATAACCCTGAGAGAATGAGACGAAAAACTAAATTGGAAGCTGTCGTTAGCATATAAAAATATTCAGCTTCTGTACCAATTATCGATTTTTAATATGGAATTTAAGGATTATGCAGTTTTTTCTGAACCAAAATTATTTAAAATTTACTAAAGACATTTTAAAGTTCAACTGTGTTGAAATTGGTACAAATTTATTAATTTTTGGTTTGAAAATTTAGAATTCGTATGAAGTTTTAGTTGTTCCACTTTTTTTCAATTAGGGATAAGAGTTACTATTACAAATTAATAAGCAAGTTAAAAATCACCGCTAAACCAGAAACATAGAGAAGTGGAGTTTAAACATTCAGAGGAGTCCAAACTTAAATCAGCTGTTGGCATTTTGTCAAGCATTTACAATTTTTTACTACAAGTTCAGATTCTATAGAGCACAGATATACTTATTTTGTTAATAAATGGTATTACTTAAATATGAACCTCATAAAAAGGCGCTTTTTGTCTATATTATCAAAAGCCTCATTGAATGCTAACATCGAAATAATGCAAAATGATAACATTTAGTCACACTTTGCTTTGTCAGAGTAAAAGAAACAGCTTTATTTCATTTGCCTGTTTTATTTTTGAATAAACAGAAAGTTGCCTTCCTCAAACATCACACTGTGAGAATGTTTATCAAAAATAAAAAAATTATTCATACTTGAATTAAAATTAAAATCAATGCTGCCAATAAAAATACATTACCTACAACATATATTATATTGACTTTACCAAAACCTTCATTTCCTTTTGATTTATTTAATAAGCCGGTTTTTCACTGGGGTAGGTAGTTCTTTTTTAATTCAAAATAGTTTTCAATGCCTTTTTCAACTAAAAGTATAGTTAATATAACCATATTTGAAAAAAAAATTCAAGAAAACTTAGGTAAAAACGTCAAGTATAAATTGGCACTATTATCACATTGGCAAATAAACAAAAACAATTCATGTAACCAAATTTGACAGACACCTTTCCTTATAGTCAAATTCTCACCTTCGCAAATGCTGGCACGATTTCACTTTTGATAGTCATTCGCCAGAATAACAAAAACTTAATGACTAGTAAACAAAGAATTACATATTCTACCCGCATCTCTAGGTACTTTGTTAATAGGTTTTTGAGCATGCATGTACCCATCGATTTGAATTGAGGGAGACCTTCTAGAAAGTTTCAACTTTAACATGTAATCTAAATTGCAGTTTTTTATTTACATATAAACATTTTTTAATAAAATATATTTTTTTCCAGATCGAGATACTCAAAAATAAAACTACTTATTAAATTAAAGAATGAAAAGAGCTTATTTTGCTCTACCTATTTGGCAGAGTATAGGCGATCAAGTTCAATGCCATATAATGTGTTCGTGCGTTAGATATATCTACACATATTTGAATAAAGTAAGCTTAAACTTGGACTGTGTCCAAAGTTGACCATGACTTTAAAATATTTTGCCAGCAACTCAATGAAAATGTGGTTTATCTTAAGGTAAATGTAACAAAAGTTTATTGTTTAATGGAATGACATCTTGGGTCATTAAGCCAATAGCGCATAGTGGCGTGCCCATCTGTGATGCTAACTTCACAAAATACAGTTCAATATTCAAAACGAAAGATAAATACTGAAAGGCCAAAATCTGTCTTAGGAGCAGTGATGCCAGATTGAGGGATTTTTCCCGTTTTTCGGAGAAAAGGGGAAAACGGGAAAAACAGTCAGCTCAAAAACTTTTACGTTTTAATACCAAAACTTCTTTTTACGGAATTTTTAATAACAGCTTGTGAATAAATTCTAAGGCCATTCAATTTTTTTGACGAAGGCCAAATTTGTATGTTCCTCGAATTCATTTATTCATTAACTTTAAAAAATAAGAGTGTTCCTTCGCTAATTCCACTGTGTAGACATTTTCCTCATTTATTTACTCAATCTGAGCTTAGTGATCTAGATATGGAATACAGGTCACTAAGAAACCATGACACATCAACTACATCCTCCGAAAACATTCAAAATTCAAAGATATTTTGCATATGAAGTTTGATATGGATGATATATTCCAAAATATGAAAAATTTGGTTTCATATATTTTTTGTTTGGAATTCTCCATACTAAATTGATGATGAATATGAAAGACTGCAAAAATTTTATGGAATTGGAAATAGACAAAGAATGCTTGCGTCTACATATACAAGTAGTATGTATATTGTACAAAGATGAACTAGCCCTAGATCAGATATACATATGTATGTATGTATTTGTGATATGAATAGAGGCTATAGTCTTATATGAATTAAGATACAAAATTTATTACGTTATTAATTGATTTTTCTTCGCTCACAAAAAATGATAGAATAAGAAATACTTCTTAACAAAAAAGAATTCTTGTGCATTCTTGAGTTATGAGCGCTCAGTGTATCCGTTTGAAAGATATAAACAATATAGATATTATTTCGACATAATTTCCATATAGAAATCCAATTGACTTTACTGACTTGAAGAAAAACTTATTCAACTTAAAGTTCTTTTTTATTATTATATAGCAAATCGTATTATTTTGAATAAGTTAATTTTATTGTATTATAACTAGTGTTCATAACAGAAGTCAATGTGATGTCAGATTACTCAGCCATTTTATTGGGTTATATTATTATACTTATACTTATATATATTATATGATTAAAATACCTGCTTTGTTACTGCTTTTGTAATTGATTATATTGATTGCAATCGTTTTAGGTTAAAGGTTTTATCTTTTATGTAATCTATAGTTAGATACCTAACATTGGACCTTTTGTACAAATAGATAGTGAAGCGTTTTTTTGTATGGGATTGGCCTAAGATAAGATAGTAGCTATAAAGTTTTAATAAGGTCTTCATATTGATTCAAAAAGATTTCCAAATAATTTCGATAAGATTTTCATATTATTTTCACTTGAATACCACATAATATCAATAAAACGATTTCCACATACTTTTAATAAGATTTTCTTATTGTTTATTTCAAATGAATATCCTCCTTATTGTTTTGAATTATCTCTTCTGTGGGTATAAATTTATCTCGTTTATCAGGTTAACGCGGGTTTTCGCCTTTGTATGAATGCTCCTATTGTTGTAATACTCAGTAGAATGATGTAGAAGGGCTTATAAAAGAAAAAAGACATCTCTCAGACTGCTCTCACTTTTTAGTATATATTTTTCTACTACCCATATAGGATCTCTTTAATTGATAGCCCAGTTGTTCTTTTGCAAAACAACTAAATTTACTTCATAAACTATGAAGGTGCAATTGGAGTTGAAAAAGTTCTCCTATTTTAATTCTATGGAGTACTATACAAAACTTTTATAATTTCTAAACAGCTTGTGAATAGAAATGCTATTGTTGTTGATGTTGCTGCTGCTGCTGATGCTGCTGGTGCTGGTGCTACTAAGCACCGAAGAATGGAGAAAAAACACATTCAATTCATGTTGTTGGTATGGATTGCAATGATGATATGAATGCTGATATTGCTGTCATAAATCCTTATAAATGGCTACATATCTCAAAATTCAAGAATGTATTCGTAAGACAATTTAATAATCTACCAAAAAACGATCAACCGACAACAAAAGGGCACATGAAGACAATCCAGAACCAACAAACTCTGCAAACTTAAATCTTTTGAATAAATCTAATTATATTAATGTTTATTATCAAAATGCTGGCGGCCTTCGAACAAAAACTAATGAATTATAATATTTCTAGTTTTTTATATGAATATGATGTAATTATTTTAACAGAAATTTGGTTAAATTCTACTTATATGTCCTCTGAGATTTTTGCTTCTAATTATAATGTTTATCGTTTAGACCGAATACTCGTATATACAAAATATTTAAAAAGAGGAGGAGGAATTTTAATTGTAGTTAAAAATATTTATCGAAGTAAAAGCGTTATATTATCTATAGTTGAAGTGAATTTAGAACAGATGTATATAAATATTAAATTTAATGAAAAAGAAATTTTGTTTATGGTAAGTTATATTCCACCAAAGAGTTCGTTAGAAATATATGAAAACCATGTTTATAATATAGAAAATATTGTAAGTAATTTACATTTATTGTCGTAGATTTTAATCTCGGAGATGTAACATGGAATTATTCAAATGATGATAAATATCTTATTCCTTATAATATGAAAAAAGATTATGAGTATAGTTTTATTGATTCAATGTTTTCTTTAGATCAAGATCAAGTAAATTATATTCACAATTTTTAAATATGTTATTAGATGTATTTTTTCTAAATAATATCAATTATGAAATTATTCAAGTTCAATTTCTATTGCTAAAAAATTCAATTCATCATGTTGCAATTTGTTCAATTTTAAAATTCGAAAACTGTGTACAAAAACTCTTTACTTTTGCCAAATGATAATTTTTTTGATTTTAACAAAGGAGATTTTATTGCACTCAGTGATTACATTGGATCAACTGACTCGCTGGTTTATCCTTACAAGGTGCGTATAACAAATTTATGGATATTTTTTCTATCGGTTTAAATCAATTTATTCCAAAAAAAAAGTCTCGGAAATCATATAAGACTCCTTAGTCTAATAATCGTTTAGTTAATTTAAAAAATGTTAGAAATAAAGCCTTTAAAAAATTCAGAAAATCAAATTCCGAAGATGACAGAAAGCTTTTCTGCCAATTTCGAAAGGAATATGATTTTCTGAACAAATATTTACACCAGCAATACATACTGAATATTCAGGCACGCATTTCTTGCGATTAAAAAGCTTTTTGGACTTTTTTAAACAATAAAAAACGATCTCCTGCTCTTCAGGAAAATATGGAGTTCAATAATCAAACTTCAAATGATTTACAAATTTCGTGTGAACTTTTTTGCCAATTCTTTAAATCAGTTTATGTTGACCATTCCACATTAAATATTGATCAAACTGAAACTCATTCCATCAGTAATTATAATATTTCTATGCTTTCGCTTTTTGAATCCGATGTTCTAAATGGTATCACAAAATAGAATCCAGCTTGAGTCCTGGCCCTGATGGAATCCCATCTTTTGTTTTTTTCTTTAGTGTATCCGCTTCTGATTATTTTTAATAAATCTCTTTCAACTGGAATATTCTTATATCAATGGAAATTTTCACATGTAAGTCCTATTTATAAAGTAGGCCCAAAAAATTTGATATTTAAATACCGTGCAATTTCTAAGATCTCTGCTATCCTTAAATTATTTGAGCTCATTGTTAAAGATCATCTACTTTTTAATATTAAAGAACACATTTGTGTCCAACAGCATGGATTTATGTCTGGTAAATCTACCTCAACAAATCTCATGCTTTACTGTAGACATAGAGAAAAGATTTAAGTAATTTCTCTACGACTGTAGATATGTAACTGATTCCTTTGAAACTATTTACACAGATTTTGTCAAAGCTTTCGACTCAATTTGCCACAAAATTCTTATAGCTAAGCTCAATGTTTGGTATTCATGGTTTGCTGCTGAAATGGATCTCCAGTTATCTTTATGATAGAACACAATGTGTAAAATTAGGTAACTTTATCTCTAGTACCATACAAGTTTCATCTGGAGTTCCTCAAGGAATCAATCAATGTACATATATGAAAACTATAGTACTATCCTTTGTATATGAAAACTATAGTACTCTCATGGCGAGTTTTTTTTAGGGTTGACCGGATCCTGGTGGTGGCGCTGCAAAATGTGAGGTGTAAAATTCGATTTGGTGAGTCTTTAAGCGTCTAAAATTGGTGGTAGGAGCAAGAGGAGACTATTTTTTGGATAATTGCATCCAAAAAATATCAATAAATATCATTTAAAACCTCCATAAGCTCTCCGCAAAAAAAAGAGTAAGGGTTGCCGGCATACATTAGATGTCGCCCCATTCGACTTCCACCATGAGAGTACTATAGTTTTCATATACAAAGTACTATCATGGTGGAAGTCGAATGGGGAGACATCTAAAGTATGCCTGCAGCCCTTACTCTTTTTTTTTGCGAAGAGCTTATGGAGGTTTTAAATGATATTTATTGATATTTTTTGGATGCAATAATCCAAAAAATAGTCTCCTCTTGCCCCTACCACCAATTTTCGACGCTTAAAGACTCCCCAAATCGAATTTTACACCTCAAATTTTGCAGCGCCACCACAAGGGTCCGCGCAACCCTAAAAAAACTCGCCATGATAGTACTATAATTTATATATACAAAGATCCAAGGCATAGATACATTTACGGTCGGAATGAATCCTTTTCTAGATGTATTAAAACTTTAATTCTATATTTCATGAAGTTGATCTCTCAAAAAACAGATCAGATTTTAAAATTTAATTACAAAATATTTTGCATTAACCTTAAGTTATCTATTTATTATATACATATGTATATGTATATATACTTATAATATACATATACTTCTTATATATTATACTTATATTGAATTTGTTAGTAGTCTGTAAGATTTATATCCGTAGATGAATGAATAAATAAATAATATGTGTAGCTTCTTTGGGAAAGACAAAATTGTTTGCTGAGAAGTATGTTGAATGTGGTGAGACTACGTTTATGCCGGGTAATTGCATGACTGGCAACTTGACATTATATTGGCAAATTTTTACGAATGACTGTCAAAATACTGGCGAAAAGAATGAACATTTTCATTTTTTTGCCATTTCATGGGTCAAAATATAATGCAGTTGACAGTCGTTTTAATCTAGCATTACAGATCTAAATAGGTGCGGTCACATTCTAAAATATATTTGACAAACACCTTTTGATGAAAATTTGATGGTTTGATGTTTTTAGCGTTCACATTTGTCAAACGTGCCGTCGAACGTCATTTTTATTAAGAATTTTAACAATGAAGAGCAAGAACAAAAATAAAGGCAAAGAAATAAGAGGAAACGAATGTGGACTACGGAATGGTTAAAAAGCGTCCAACATTTTTTTTTCAATGCGTCCATATTTGCACTTCACTCTATTTCCTTGTATTTGTCCAAAAGAATCAAATATGCTCTGTTTTTTTTTTGTTGTTTTTTCTATTCCTTACTTTTAATTTGCCATGTAAACTTTTATAAATTTCAAAAAACTTCCTTCAAAAATCTCAATTTCGGCTTGCAAGTGCCTGGCTACACGGTGATTTTTCAATCGCCTAACCAGCCAGTTTGTACTCAAGAGGGATGAGGACTAAAAGGGGAAGATGCTCACGAAGGGAACTGAATTTTCCGAGTGCGCAATACAGTTCCATTGATAAATTGTTCCTCTTTTTGACGTTTGTTTATTTTTTTTCCGGTTTCTTGTCAATGACAATGTCAATTTTGTCATTCATTGGAATTTTAAAGATGTAGATTGATGTGTTCAAAAAATATAATCAGAAGATGAGTTGAGATTTTTGATGCATAAAAAATTGCTGTGCATTATAGCTCTTTGCTATTTTCATGCATTTTTATTTAAGAAAAAAGATTTAAAATAATAATTTTTTCGTGTAGTTGTCATACTCAAAATGTCAAATAATGTCAAACAAAAATGATTTATTTTTACGTTCCCCTAAACGAAATGGAAAAGTGGAACGTGATTGGGCACAAATTTTTTCTTTTCTTTTTTTTGATCCGTACAGGCGTACAGGTTGAAAAGTTTTTTTAAACGAAATTTCTTCCTGGTTTGACGGGGATGCGTTCATATTCTCAAATGTGTTTGTTAAACGAGCAAAATATCAAAAATTTTTGATTTTCATCATATCTTCATATCATATCACACATTATCTTCAAATTCGAGTCAATCAAACGGCGTTTGTCAAATATATTTGAGAATGTGAACGCCCTTAATACGACTCATAGACTCGAAGGAAAAAATCGCTATTGTTTCGTAAAGATCAATCAAAAGAAAATTTATTATTTTGCAAACTTGAAACGCGTCGAAAAGTCAAACTGAAACTGACATTTGAAAAATTTGACTTGCCGATTAAAATTAGCGTTTTTAATTAATAAAACTTTCTTTTAAAAAATATGGATATAGGTGAACTGTTATCCTTTAAGGTACATTATTAAATTAACAAACTTTATCTTTATATATTCAGAACTTTTTTTCTCAAAAACATAGCCAGAACAAACTCCCAAACGATCACACGACGACGACAATGATTTTTCCGAGCTATCTTCCAACAAAAAAGATGAAAAAGCTAAAAGAATGCGTCGCATTGCACAAGCCAAAGAAGCCGCTGATTTCGTAAAACCCGAACCTATACCTCTGAATACCGAACTGCAACTAACAGAAGAAGAAAAGATGAATATAGTTAAATTTGTTGAGAACGAAGAGGCGGATGGAGATGTGTTGGACGAAGTTGGTTTAAAAAAGCTCATTCTTCTTTTTGAAAAGAAAAACCTCAAAAATCAAGAAATGCGTATTAAATTTCCCGATAATCCTGAAAAGTTCATGGAAAGTGAATTAGATCTACATACTGTTGTGCAAGATTTGAAAGCTGTCGCCACTGTTCCAGATTTATACCCAGTTCTTGTTGAACTACACGGTGTTCCAAGTATTTTAGAACTTCTGGCACATCCTAATACAGATATAGCAGTGGCAGTGGTAGATCTACTGCAAGAACTAACAGATGTTGACATTTTGGGCGAAAGTCGTGAAGGAGCTGAGGTTCTCTTGGAAGCACTTCGAAAGCAACAAGTTTGCGCTTTGCTCGTTCAAAATCTAGAAAGACTGAATGAGGTAGTAAAAGAGGAGTCTGATGGTGTCCATAATACTCTCTCGATAATTGAAAACTTAACTGAAATGAATTCTGGCTTCACAAGGGAAGCTGCAGAGCAGGGTCTCATGGTCTGGATCCTGAAGAGGCTGAAACAAAAAACACCATTCGATCAGAACAAATTGTACTGCAGTGAGATACTATCGATTCTCATTCAAACAGACAATGATAATCGCCTGCAGTTGGGTGATTGTGAGGGCATCGATGCTCTTCTGCAACAACTGGCCATTTACAAACGTCACGATCCGTCTTCCACAGAAGAACAAGAGTTCATGGAAAACCTATTTAACTGCTTGTGTTCAGCGTTGATGGCAAAAGAGAATAGAGAGAGATTCCTGAAAGGCGAAGGACTGCAGTTAATGAATTTGATGCTTCGTGAAAAGAAAATGTCTCGTAATGGTTCTCTGAAGGTATTGGATCATGCCATGTCCGGGCCAGATGGCAGAGAGAATTGCAATAAATTCGTAGATATTCTAGGACTAAGAACTATTTTCCCACTTTTTATGAAAACTCCAAAGAGGAATAAAAAACGTTTACTGGGTGCAGATGAACACGAAGAGCATGTGGTTTCGGTTATAGCGAGTATGTTAAGGAACTGCAAAGGGGCACAAAGGCAGCGTATGTTATCCAAGTTCACTGAAAATGACCATGAAAAAGTCGATCGATTATTAGAATTGCATCTGAAGTATTTGGAAAAAGTTGAAGCCATCGATAAAGAAATTGATCAACAGCCTAGAGTGAGTTTCATAAATGTTATTTGAAACTTTTTTCTTGTTAATTTATTCCATATATCTTATAGGACCCTGATTTTGATGAAGAAGAAGAGGCTGAAAATAACTATATAAAGCGATTGACTGGTGGTTTGTTCACACTCCAATTGATTGACTACATTATTCTTGAAGTTAGTACAACCTCGGATACAGTTAAGCAGAGAGTTTGCCAAATTCTAAATTTACGTGGCGCATCCATGAAGACTATAAGAAATATTATGAGAGGTAAGATTGTATTAGGTTATTTAAAATGAAATGTACGACCTGCTCCTATGTTAAAGTACTGTAGAAATACGAAAAACAAGAATTTCATTAGAGAAATATGATAAAGCATAAAAATCATTATATAAATTGCAAAAATAAGCCAAAACAAAAACTCGAGCTCAAAACTGATGATGCCATTCATATTTACATAATATAAAAATATAAATTTTTGAAAAAAAAAAATTCAAAAATCGTTAGAGCTTTTTTATAGAAAAAAAATACACATACATTTAAAAACAATTTTTAAATCTATAAAACATTTTTTTATTGAAATAAACATCTTAAAATGTATCCAGAATTCAGGACAAACTCTCCATACCCCGAGGAGCTCAATCTATGAGATCCGAGTGAGGTGACGTCTACAAAAAATGTCTGCCTTTTTTTCATTTCAGTTTTTATTTGTCTAAACCTTCTTGTAGTTAAACCGCGACAAATTACATCGAGTTTTTACAGATGGAATTTGTTCTATTCAGTTTTTTTAAAACTTCAATGCCGAATTTCTTTGCATTTTTATAAATATTTTATAAATTTAAAAAATTCATATTTTTTTCTTTTGTTTAAAAGAAATAAAAACTTTATAAAATATAGTTTCAATTATAAATCGAACCATTGGGACGCAAGAATAATTTATTTCGAATTTCGTCACTTTTGATCGAGTGAAAATAAATGTCACTAGATCAAAAGTGAAATTATTAATTCTTCAATTTGAGTTCATTACTACCAATTTTAGTACTGATGTAAATAAAAGCAAAAATAGAATGACTTTTTAAGACAAAAATTGGTAACAGTTAATGCAATAATTAAATATTCAAATTATTTTATTTTAACAGCAATACAGCATACCAATCTAGATTGTTTTTGATTGTTTTTCTTGTAATAAACTTTTACAAGTAATATAACACATAATTTATAATTTGTGTCAATTACAGAATACGCCGGCAACCTTGGTGACGAAGGAGACAAAGACAATGAATGGAGAGATCAAGAGCAAACTCATATTCTCTCCTTGGTTGATAGATTCTAAAGTCATTTTATTTTGTATAAATTAATGTAAAATATATCAAAATAAGGACCATAACAACATTTTTGTTTTCATTTATTTTCTTTTATTATTTCACAATTTAATTGATTTGTAAAATTCTCTCTTCTTTTCGAAATAATACAAGGATGTAACTAAAACAAACAAAAACCTACAAAAAAAATTCAGGAAATAGAAATGATTTTTCAAAAAAAATTTAAAATTTAACTATTATTATTGCATGTGGTAAATGAATATCTTGATTATTTTTTTAACACATTATTCGCTTTCGCACTCGCATTCGCTTGCTTGATTTTCTTTTTCTCTACGAAAAGGATAAATAAAGAGAGTTAAAAAATAAAAAAAGAATATTTTTTTTTCTAATAGATTAATAAATTAATTTATAACATTGGTTTGATTTTAATCTTCTGTTTTTCCTAATTTAACTTAAAACGAAATAGTAAATAGAATAACATTGTTTTTAGATAAGGGAAAGGAGTTAGATAAAATATATTCATTTTTAACGGTGTGCAGCAACAAATATGACTATGTCAGAATAACGTGAGTGCATACAATAGAATATCACGGTACAAGAGGAAGAAAAATATGACAACTACTTCACATCATAATATCGCATGTCTGCTATCAGAATGACTAGTTGTTGATGTTTGTTGGTGTGTGTATGAACAGTTTGATTGATTATTGAGAAAATAATTATCTACTTAGCGCTGTCTGGAATTTCAAAGCTAACGTCCATTTTGACTTCACGAGCCAAGTGAACGATTTCAGCCAAATGGACAATCAAATTGGCAGCTTCGTCCAAGTCGTGACGTGGAATGATCCTTAGGCCGGATTTGCGGATCAGCTCACGAGCTTCATCAACGTTTGTTCCCTTAAAAATCAAAATCTCATTAAAATCGAAACATTTCAATAAGTATTTTCAAAGTTACTTGTAAGCGGCATACAATCGGCATCTTTAAGTTAAGATCCTTGGCAGCAGCAATAATACCTTCGGCGATGACATCGCAACGCATAATACCTCCGAAAATGTTGACTAAGATTGCATGCACTTTTGGATCTGATGTTATGATCTTGAATGCTTCCTGAAAATAGTTATCAAATGTTAATGAAAACGCAGCAAAATATCATTACTCATCGGTGTGTTTACCTTGACAGCAGTAGCAGTAGCGCCACCACCAACATCCAAAAAGTTAGCTGGATCTCCACCATGCAATTTAATAATATCCATTGTAGCCATAGCCAAACCGGCGCCGTTAACCATGCATCCAATGGTTCCGTCCAAGGTAATGTAGTTCAAGTCGAATTTGGCAGCTTCAACTTCTCTGGCATCTTCTTGGGTCCAATCGCGAAGAGCAAATAGTTCTTTTTGCCTGAACTCGGCATTATCGTCAAAACGAAATTTGGCATCGAGGGCAAAATCTTTAAATTATAAAAAATATTCAATTAATTTCTTGATTTCGATGATAATTTCACTGTTTTAAAATTTTTTATTAATTTATTTATTAAAAAGGAACTTAATTTTAAGACTAACATCTTTTAGATAATTAAGCTTTTCGGTAGAAATTTCAATTTGCGTTAATAATTTGTAATTACAAGTATTTTAAAGTTAAATTTACTTCAGTTAAAATTTATTTATTTTTCAAAAAAAATTTGCAAAATCAATACTAAAATAAATCGAATTCAAATTCAAAAAAGATAATAAATTTAGATCACAAATAAATAACTGGAAGAGAGGATGGTTAAAACTTTGTGGACGAGGTCTTAATTAAAATGAAATGGCTGTTTGTTCACCACCACATGGATCAGTTGATCAACCTTAATCGTTGAACCAGATAAGGCTTCAAATGAAGGGTAGGAGACAAGTAATGTCGGAGTTTGCTAGATCGGTGGGGTCATTGAAGTAGAATTCTGTAAGGTCGAGTATTTGTCTTATTGATAGGGCAGGATAGGTGAATAGAAGATGAGAGACTGTCTCCTACAAAAATTTTGCAGGGGCTCCAAGTCGAATAGCATGTCTCTCATTAAGCAGGACACCTATGAAGTAGCTAATATGCAATCTACTCAGGGAGATCAGTTGTTTAGAGCGTTTGGCACTTAGTCCAGGCCAAATTAATTTTGTCGCTATACAGGTGGTGATGTTATTTCTCCTGTAGTTTGTTTTCTCTATGGTATCTTGCTTTAGCGCGTGAGTTCGTATGTAGCCAAAGGTATACCTACGCTAGCTTGTGAGCCAGCAGAGGTAAACTTGTTCCTCTTTTTGCAAGTACGTCGGCTCTGCAATTTCCTGGAATGTCTCTATGGCTCGGCACACAGCATAGGTGAATATCACGATGATGAAGAAAACCAAATATGGTTTCACGCCTTTTCGTCGACCTTTGGGTCGGTATTAGGTACTTTTAGTAAATACCAAACTGCTAGGAATGAAAATAAACCGTATAATAATAATAATAATATACCCAAATGGAAGATATACCAAAAATGTGGATATTAACGATGTACGGGCAAAAATAAAACATTCCATTGGCGGGATTGGTTATATATATATATGTTACTTTTTTTTACAATTTACACGCACTTAAGGGATTACCTTAAAGTGTAGAAACGCAGTGCGGCCAAAGAAAGTATAACTCTTTGTATATGGAAAACATAGTACTATCATGGTGGGAGTCGAATGGGGCAATATCAATCTGCAGGGAGCTTATGGAGGTTTTAATTAATATTTATTGATATTTTTTGGATGCAATAATCCAATAAATAGTCCCCTCTTGCCCCTACCACCGATTTCCGACGCTTAAAGACTCCCAAAATCGAATTCTACACCTAAAATTTTGCAGCACCACCACAAGGGTCGGGGTAACATTAAAAAATACTCGCCATGACAGTATTATGATTTTCATATACATAGTATAACTGTATTTAATAGTAACTGAAAGCTGTTCGGATTTTTTAATTGCCGCTCACGGATAGCAGTATGCCAGCATTTATTTTATGGATATCAGACTTGAAGCCATCAAATACTACTTGTATTGAGCCGTTCAAAAGTCAAATTTCTAATCTAACGAAGAAGAGATTCATCGATACGCATTTTTGGAAAGATGATAAACATTGCAGGCTTTGCATCGATCAGCACATTCACTTTTTAACCATCGCTGCAGTTTTCCCCAATTACCGATTGCTACGAAAGCGGTACTGTCGGTCAGTAAACTTTCTTTTCCATGACCTTTCCTAAAGGATAGAAGTGAGTGAAATTGGACGATTGTTGGAGGCGGAAAAAGATTCGTCTGTCATTCCGCAGAGAATCACTTTCGTAATCATATCAGCACTAGAATCTACTTCACTATAAATTGACGAAACATAGTGACCAGCTGAACTTCTCGTATTGCCATACGCTTCTTTTGGGGATATATTTTTTAACTAAAGTTATTTTTTAAATAACGCACAAAATTTGCAAAAAAGTACACTTCAAGACAATTTAAAACCAAAAATAACTAGATAGATAAGATAGATTAACTGAGCACTTCCGATTGAAAAATAACGAAGAAATACTTACATTTGGCTGTATTTTCAGTTGTTTTTGTGTCCATTTATGTAAGCAAAAATATAAAAAAATTAGTTCCATCAACTGCACATAAAATATAACTTACAGTTTTCCAAAGCATCCTCTGCGTACGGATTAATTTCAATTAGAAGAGCATCTTTTTTCAAAAACAAATCGTACATGTTCATCAACATTTCACAAATTTCTGTCTCTTGGTCACCAAGGCCAACTTTATGGGCAATCGCTTTAGCTTGTTCTGGTTTCAATCCAGTAATTGGGTCAACTGGATCATAAACAATAGCATCTGGGTTTTCAGCTGCAACTTCTTCAATATTAACACCACCTTGTGAGGAGGCAATAATGACGGGTCCCTAAACAAATATAAAAGTTTTCATAACCATTATTATTTATATAATTAAAGTTGTTATATTTACATTAAAGGCTCTCTCCATCATTACAGCGAAATAGAATTCCCTTCGAGGGAATTTTCTTTCCGCAACCATAACAGTATTACATATTCTGCCGGCTGATCCAGTTTGTTTTGTGACCAATAGTTGGTTGATCATTTTTCCACTAATCTCTTTGGCTTCTTCGGGACTATAAATATATAAATAAAGGATGATAACAGGTTAGAAGTCCAAATTTAAGATCCCCTGTTTGTATTAATCTTACGTGTTAACAACGCGTACACCACCTTTCAGACCATTTTTGAAGGAACCCTTGCCACGACCACCGGCAAGTACTTGGGCTTTCAATACAAGATTTTTGGTGTTTAAACCTTTTGCAATTGTTTCAGCTTCTGCTGCTGATTTTGCGACGCCGAATCTGTAAAGGTCCGAGGTTTAATAAATTAACAAACAAATTGATGAGAAAGACATTTAAATAAACGGGTGGAATAAGAAATAAAATATAATGGATTCGAGCTATAGTAATTTAAATCTGTAAGTTGTTATCGGAACGTAAGCAAGCTGACATATTTTGAAATTATACACTAGATTCATTTATCGCTATAAAGATAGACACATCTAAACCTATTTGGCTGATTGGTTTTGACTAATAAAAATAACTTCAAAAATTATTTTAGAACAAAAAGAATAAATGTGTATAAAAAATAAATTTGAACAGTTAAGGAGAATTGACCAGCTAGACAAGATAGGTCGGAAGTGGTTTACTTTTATTTTATAAAAATAACTGAAAATTTTTCTACCCTAGAATCTGCGTTAATTTTAAATTAAAATGTTCACCAAGCCCAAAACTCCCATGCAAATATGGTTAAAATGCTTTTTTCTTAGTTTTGAAATTACAATTGCAAAATATTTTACAATACCAATTACATTTCCAATAAAGCAAATTTTCTATGTAATTATATGTAATAAGACTTACAAATTTTTGACAGTACTTCAGCATTTGTAAAATATAAACGACTTGAACCTATGTATGCATTTGTTTGGATTGTATGTTTGCATAATACAGTCATTTTCACGCATGGCCTACGTGATATTTGTGTATTTGCTTTTACAATGTATGTACATAAACACAGTGAAATAGTTAAATTGCCATGAATTTGCTACATGTAGATTTTTTCTCTCACAAAAATGGGAAGGTTCAGGCATAGTAAATTGTCTACTTGAAGTAGTGTAATTGAAATACAATATTGCTTTTTTTTCCTGTTTTTGTAATCTCTTGGCATATTTGTTTTTTTCATAGTACATATCTAAATAATAAATATTTATACATGAGAAGAAATATGTTAAGGGACTTCTTTATTGAAAAAGTACATTCAACATAGACGTCTTTGATAACACCCTATGTAGATATCAATAAGTTTTAGGTATTTTGCGAAAAAATCTCTTTTTGAACTTTATTTTCCAAAGGACTTCGTTAGTAGACAACGAGATCAGCACTGAGATCAAACAAGAAATAACTCTTGGTAATTGCTGCTTCTTTCTCTATCAACTAAAGTGTCCCATTATAAGAACAGACTCATTACCTTGATTAAGTAGAGACATGACCGCAGGAAATACATACATAGGATGAGAATACTTTACTGTTATTATTGCCGCGTCAGCATAAAACAGAACGTAAATAAAAAAAAATAATCAAATCAAAAAATCAGAAAAGCTATGAATCCGACCTGAGCTTGAAAAAGCCAAGCCAGTTATTTTGAGTTAGTTAATGCAAATGATTTGTGTAAATAAAATCTTCGTGGAGTGTAATGTTAACACATTTAAAAAAAAAAAAAACATTTACATAACTTATTTTCCTATAAGATAACAAAGTTAACGATGACAGTTTTGATAACACGATATGTCCAGAAATAATTGTTTATACAAATGCTTACTCGTTAACAAACGTTAAATTTGAAAATCTTAATTAAGATGCACCCTACACAATTTTATTATCAAGTTACATAAACTTAAGCAATTGAATAAAAATAAATTTAATGCAGTTAGAGTGGCAATCGAATCAATTATAATAGGCGATTTTTTTTATAGTGAGATGACAAGCGCGAGTTTGGCATACACACTCAATATAGCCACTATAGTTAAAAAGAACTAAAAATGGAGCGATCAACTGTATCCATTTAATACTGAAAAAATCAATAGATACTACAGAACAGCCACAACTGCCAACCAATCCAAAATATTTTCACTGCGGTGAATACTTCATACCGAATTTTGATTTTAATTCGAATACAAATAGGTACTTTTTGAAATTTTCTTCATAAAAGAAACTTCTCGAGTAAGATAATGGACGATGCTAAAATTGTCTCATCGAAATTTTATCAAAAAATTAGTTTAGAAAAATTCTTTATTACAAAATTATTGAGAACTTAGAAATGTTCGTCAACAAATTTGAAAGATTGAGAGACTTTAAAATATAAACAACTTCAAACGAAAATGCTCAGTAAGTGAATTGCACGACTATGAGATCAAATTTTGTTTTTAAGTCCGAGTAAAAGAATTAAAATAGAATTTTTTAAATAAAATACAGAATTGTAAAGTGTGAGCCTGATTATTTCATTTCACTTGCCAAACACAAAATTTAGTGTTTAGACTAAAGCGGTTGGTGTACATGTGGAGCTTTAGTTTCGGTTAGTTTTGGTTTTAAAAAAAAGCTATATTAAATCTACTTTATATAAATTTAATATATTAATATAATATATTATATTAAGCAGCTAGTTGGAAAAAGGTTCTTAGAACGGGAACCTTACAGGTTTTTAATAAATATTAATAAATGTGAACAAAAAATTATATTATCGATAGGTAACCGATTAAAAATGAATTTTAACCTCAATCGAAAAAATTAATTTAATCGAGAAATTTGGAATTTGTATAAACGTTTTCTTTTTTTTTATTTTTGAACCGAAATCTTATTTTTGCTCAACAAACAAATTGAACTCCATATTGAAATTTTGTCTATCGGTGTCTTTCTACCTGACCCTCGAACTCTCGAAAGACGTTCACACGATTTTGAATAAGTTTTTGAAGTGGGGTTTCTCAAGTACATAATTAAATTAACGATATCTGCCATAGAAGCGGATTTTTTGTTTTCTAATAAACGTTAGTCGAACTGCGATAAAAATCTTTGTTAAAGTATTCCACCGTGAAACAATTTCTACCAAATAATTGTACAACTAAACATCATCCAAAATTATAACTGTCCTTGGCCGCTTACATCTACGTTTCATTTTCTGCGTCCCATCTCAGGTGACAGAACACTTAAAACAATGTAGTCGCTATATTGTCATAATCATGATAATATTACAATCATATTATTCTCAGTTTAGGTATACCTTGCAGAAATAAATGTATTATGTACTCGTATGTATGTGTATTTTTTAAACAAAACCACTGTTTAAACACTGTACATTAGAAGTGTGTTGTAACAGAACATTTTTTGCAATTGGAAGTAAGCACAAGCTTCTGTTGATTTAAGCATTGTATCTGTGAATTTTATTTTCTAATCAAAATAGGAAGCGCTTAATTACTGACTTTGCAGAAATCTATTAAAGAACATTCATACACAAAATTTTGTATAGGAAGATCGTTATCGTTAAATGAATTTTCATATTTCTTTTAGATAAATGTCGTTAGTTTGTTTTGTCGAATAAATATAATAATTGGAATTAGAAATAATATGTATTAATAAGAAAAACAAACATTCAAAAACAAGTTTCTGAGTCAATAAGAATTTGAGTTACAAGTTTACAATTACATATTAGAGATTCACCATTTATTTTTTTTACATAAGTTAATATTGTACAGAGACCAAAAGCAAATAATCTTTCACCAAGATAAAATAATTGCACTTGTTTAGGGTTCAATGTTCAACTTCAGAAAATCTAATAAGAATCGATTGCTTTGAAGGTCAATCAAGACGTATCTTTAATTCCATGCTAAATACTTTAATCTATCACAAAATAAACAAAAGTGTCAGAGCCCATGCCTTAGTGTCAGTGCTCAACTTTGTAACTTAGTTTGAAAACAAGGTTCGTTTTATTTCTTATCTTTCCGAACTTTGGATGGCAGTTTAATAACAAAATAAAATATCAAATCGAAAGGACTTACTTTGGTGTGGGAATACCAGCTCCATTAAGAAGAGTGTATGATACATGCTCCTGGACATTGAGATTCCTTTTTTGTTGTTGGCCGATAGCAGCAATACCCAAAATCTAAAATTAATCGGGTTTTAAGTGAAAATATTATCCGCTATTTCTGGAATCAGTGTCAGCAGTACAAGAGAAACTCAATTACATATGTAACTCAACAATTTTGCTTTAAACCTTTCGCTTTTAATATGACACACACACAATCTATTTAATCCACTTTGTGACATGGTCAAATAGATAGCGAAAACTTCAAGTTTAATTGATAAAAATAGATCACGGACTTAGTTTAATTGATAAAAAAAGAAAATTTAATAAAAAAGAAAAAATTCATTGTCAAGTAGAAAAAAAAAATGTTACGTCAGTGCTTACTGAGGATTTTTATTTTAATTATTTTTATTGATTTTCAATTAAAGTTTCGTAAATATTTTATGGTTTATTTATTCACTTACTTTTTGTCCAACCCGTGGACATAAAACTTCGGCAATAACTCCGGTACGCGATAAAATAGAAACCATTTTTCAAGAGACAAATAAAATTATGTACGGCCGATCGATAGAAAAATTTGAGAATAAAATTAAAATCGGGCGAAGTGACAGTTCATAGAGTAGGTAGTTTTTTTTGTATCGGTAAGGTAGTTTTAGGAAGTGTTTTGAAATTATAAAGGGATTGTTCATAAAGTCGTGTTCTATATATACCGTTACTTTAAAAAATGATTTGAAAAGGAAAACCTTGTCGAACGATCTTTGTATGATGCCAGGCAAAATTCGATAATTTCTATAAAAGCTATCAACCGGCCCGCCGGATCGCGCTCTTTTTGCAGAGCTGCAGAGGCCTTAAAGTGTCAATTATAGCTATCCGCTTTTTTCAGCATTGTAATTTGCAATAAAAGATGGAATTAACAAATTTAAAACTGATGTCAATAATGAAATTAATTAAACAAACAGCTCAAACCTTTAAAGTATGTGTGCAGGTCCGTAAAGATTTTGGTATAAATGAAAAGAAACCACATGAGATAATTTTGCACACTATGCAGTTGGGGGTCAGCAGATGTTCAAAAATCAGCTGATACAACATATCAAAGGTGTTCGAAAATTCAAAATTTTTTTTTTGATATTCATTATGAAAATTTAAATAGTTGGATTATGATTATTTTCTTCCAGATCAACCAAACATTAAATGTATTTAAATAAAACTATTTAATTTAGCTTAAGACTATGATTTATTAATAATTAAAGTAACCTTAAAACTACAAAACTGCCTATATAATTTAAGAAAAAATCTTTCATATAAATTATTATTCAAAATTTTTCAGATGTACCAATGAAAAAAATTGTTAATTCACATGAAAAAGAATATTTTAGTCTTCAACGTAGGTAACAATTTTATGTTGATATGGTCGTAAGGTTCGTATAGAAATTTTTAAGGAATATTTGGTCTCACGACACCCATTCACGTAATGTATTAATTTCACATTATAAATCTTTACGAACATTGCGATGGTCTCAACTTTTAACTAAACTAAACAAAATAACAAATAAATAAGCATAAGAAAATTATTAACAATATCACGTGAAAAAAATGATTCAAACTTAAACAACAAAGATTTTCGTTACAAAACCCTGTTAATTTAAATCATCCATGGATGTGATTTTTTAAAAAGAATTTTGTAGATTCAATAGCTTAGTTATAATTATGTCGTTAAAAGTCTTTTAAATATTTATTGTGCACTAATAAAAGTTTAAAAAAGATTAACGCAAATAGCTATTTTGACTTAATGCCTTAATAAGCTTAACAATTATGTACAAAAAATTAACAAACATTTCAAAACAAAATTAAGAGTATGAATTTAACAATATAATCAAACAAATAAATAATAAACTATTCAAACACAAATACATAAATTAATTTAGTAAAAGTCCACCAATTTTGATTTTAAAGTTCCACCGAAATCGAGATATTATAATAATAAATAAAAATTTTTTTTTTATAAATAAGGTACTTATAGTAAGGAAGGCTAACGCAAGATTATCTATCTTATCGCGACTGTTAAAAAAGTAAGCACTATCAGAGAACTCTAGTCCAAGTCGATTTGGTCATAAAGTGCCACTTCCACTCCCATATGAATATACCAAGAATAAAAGAATTTTAAACAAATTGGATATCAACTGAAAGCTAAGAAAGGAAAGCAATATTTGATCTCGTTTATTGAAAGCTCATTAGAAATGTAGTGAAGTATATTTAGCACTTTAATTATTTTGTATTCTGGTCGCTTTTTGTTTTTTGCTTTTTAACTTTGTACGGCTTTAAGAAATAGTATTTTTGAATATGGCAACAACTTAAAAGAGTTGACTATGCCACTTAAAGCATTCATTATTAAATACTTATTTTACAAAAATCTCAAAGTATCACTTGCCTGTTTTCAAAATATTAGATTTTTCCAAAAAATTTAAATAATTTTATAAAAATTCAAATCATACTTTTTACAAAATTTAGTTATGCAATATTAATATAGCTAGCTAGAACCTCAGCATACAATAAAAAATTCAAAGAAACCGGTGGATTCGCTAGCGAAAAGGAAAATAAAAAGAATTGTGTGAGGTACAGTTAATTTAAAAAAAATATTTTTTACCAAAACAAAGACCATGTTTCCACATACAAATTAATTTATCAAAATTTCTCAAGTCGTCTTCGAGAAAAACAAGCGTTTTCTTATTTTCTTATTTCAGCTGATATTGAATTTTAAGAAAATGCCTTCTTTTCTTGATAATATCTCAAAAGATTTTGATACATTTCTATGATACTTGAAATATGAACTAACTTATGGTAAAAAAATTTTTTTCTAAAAATCTTCACTAACCGCACCCAAATAATGGGTTTCTTTTAATTTTTTACTTATTGCTAACGTATCGATCGATTACTTTCAATTTAATTTGTATGTTTAAGTTTATATTAATATTGAATATAAATATTTTTATAAGAAACATATGTAGGCTTGAATTTTTGAATATCATTAATTTTGTTCTTGTGAAAAACTTTATATTTTTAAAATGAGTAAGTGATAATTTGGATTTTTTAAATAAAAGTTTAGTAATGAATACTTTAAAATTGTATTTTGCTTGTATGAATCATTTTTAAGGATCATTACAATCATAATATAAAAGATACAAAATAGTTTAAAAGTTTCTATTGAAATACATTGAGTTGGTTGCCAGTGTCGATCTTAAATGATTTCGGTTTAGATATGCTCATTTAAAAGTGTGACCGGAAGTTGCCATATCACAACCAAAAGAAAAACTTACCTAACCAGCTTTGTTTATCAAGGCAATGTTACACTATCATATTATATAAATATTTCATATTATTATATTATATTATTGCCACATACATTTTTGTCACTTTTGGATCGATTTTATGTGGCAAGTTTTTTATATTTATGTGATAGTGTAAAACTGCCTTAACTGTTTATTTATTTTGGCTTTTTTTTTTAAATCCGCAATGAGACAGAAAAATTATCGATTGCTTCCCAGAATATCAGTTCCCTTTTAAATTAAAATTTATGTGGACTATAATAATAACCTATTCAAAAGAACAGTAAATCAAATAATTTAACATAAAACAAAACTACACTTAATGTCAAATCTTAAAGACGAATTAAAAAAAAAAAAGAAATTATTTACAGGATATCGTCTGGAACATCTATCTTTAAGCTAATACTCAATTTCAGATTCGATTTTTTTAAGTATACGTTGGCGGCCAATTTTGTTCCAAAATAAGTACGAATCATGACTTCCTGAGACTTGACGTGGTTTACTAAAAATTAATAAAAAAAAAGTTATATTGAAAATTAAATAAATCAACTAAATAATTATTACTTTAATAGATATATTCTTTTTTGAACAACTTTTTCAAAGTTAGGTATAGTTTTTTTTTTCAAATTAAATTCATGCTTTTGAAAAACAAATCATCTTTCAATTTTTATTCACCCTTGTTATTAAAAAAAAAAAAATTAAAATCATCATTTTGCTAATGGAATTCAGGCTTTTTCCAAATTATATTCTTGAAGACAAACTACACTTGTCAAAAAATTAAGGCAACAATTTTTTCTTCGATTTTTGTATTTTTTTTTTTGAAGAGTTGTATCTTTTTGAAATATCACATTCAAAATAAAAATCGAATTCAATAAAAATAATGGCAGCAGAACTTCGCAAACGTAAAATTGTCAAATTGTAATATGTTCTTAACAGCGACATTTAACTTTAAATTAAAATACATTTTAGTGACCATATTTAAATTTAAAATTTATAATTCTCATAATAATTTATAATATATAAATAATAAAAGGTGGATCTAATTTGCAAAAAGAAGAACTAAGTAAACTTGTGTCAAAAAAATTGTGAGTTTAATTTGCAAAAACGTGAATTTAATGTTAATACAAGACGACATTACGACAACAATCAGGAATGTATTTTTTTAAAGATCATAAAATAATCCTTACTCTTGAAAACAGTCAAATAGCGTTTGTCCTTTTTCATTGACCACACATGACCAAATATCGATGAATTTTGGCGCCCTCTGTTTGATGAACACATTAAACCGTTCTAATCGATCCTTAATAGATTTCTCATGACCAAACAATGCCAATGGCGCCAGCGTGGTGACAATTGGCATAACTCCTTGTTCTCTCAAAGCCGAAAGTAATTCCAAGAAATCATGTTGAATTTGAACCAGAGGTTTTCCCTGCAGTATATCCACTGATCCAATGTTAATAATCATACGTTTGTTTACATAGCTGAGTTGATGGATACGTTTGGTGGCTGCCGAAATGGTTTGGCCTGATATACATAACCCCGATTGGAGAATTTTTTCACCTTAAAAAAAATTGTAAATAAAATAGGCCAACTTGAAAAGTAATAAAATTAAAAGCAAACCGGGTTTGAACTTGCACTTCAATTCCATACGTGCCAAATACAACATGAAATCATCGCCCAACAGCTGAAAATCAAACAGGTGTGCATCCTGAGACCAATCATTAATTAGAGCCCAATCTTGATCTTGGATGCTTTTAGTTGTTGTTGGCGAAGGTGGCCCTTGAGTGCTGGTGTAAATACGTGGCTTTGGAAGAGGCTTTTTAAATAAGCCATTATCGTTATTGTTAGAATTTAAGTTATTGGTAAAACTATTCACTGGTGGACAGTGTTGGCTGTTGTTGATGTTTTTTAAAATATGAGCGTTTAAATTGTTTGGAACATCTTCACGATTGTTGAATCTATTTAACCTATTGGGGAAAAAATCAATTTGAATTTTAAATCCATGCAGGGTGTCTCGTAATGCATAGTCCAAACTGAAATTGTTGAAAGTACAGGGCATGAACTCTCAGCATTTTTCATACCGAATCAAAAAATCCTATCTTTATTAAACCATTGTATGCTTTTCCGAACCTAGTCTATATTATTGATTTTTAAAATGTGCGGAGTGTTCCAGACAGCATAAAAACAGTATTTTTTAACTTTTATTTCCTATGAAAGTATGTAAGGCCGTTTAAAGCTTTTGCTAGTTGGTTATTTATGGACTTGCCGTTGTTGTAAAAAAAAATTTTTAAGTAATTTTAACTTTCAAATTTACAGGAATTTTTGTTCAAAAAGTTACTTTTTGAAATTTAACATTATCAACAATATAGTTCGTCAGTGAACAACCAATCGTTGTTTTGTCCTTAAGAAAACATGCTGGTCACCCGCCACAGAGTCAGTCGCGAAATTTAATTTACTACTTCCTCAGATGTTCAAAAATGTTACGGGGTTTGAAAAATACTTTTTTGAATGTTATAACGTAGTAGTATTTTGTAAAATTTAAAAAAAAAAACGAAAAATAGAGTTTAGTAACTTTTTTAAAGCCCAAAAGTCTATTCTTTAACAACCAATCAATCCATTAATTTTCTACTTTAGTAAATTTCTGGGTGTACAAAAAGCTGTAGCACAGTCTTGTACAACTTCCAATTTTTTTGTAATAATATTTTATTTTCTTTTTCAAATTTTGAAAAACGTTTGGTGCAATTTTCCATTAAACAATAAGACTTTCTTCTAAATGGTGTTAAAAAATCGAATTTTCTGGGACCATTCCGAAGCATTTAAAGGTTTAAGAAGAAATACTTTTAATAAGGACTAGTTGAAAGAGCTTATATAATTATATGTGGCGCCAAGTTAAATTGATCTTGCAAGTACCTACAAGTACAATTAAAAGTGGTCCCCAATTTTACACAGTAAAAATTACATAAAACTCTTAAATATACTTGGGCAATTAAAATATAAAACACTTATTTACTTACAGGTACTGATAGTTGTCCTCGAAAAAGCAGTTAATGTTTTCATAGAAGCCCTCGGATTCACTGCGTGAGCTATTTTTATCCGAACGAGTTCGCACTGAAGAAGGTCGGTTGTTATAGAAATTGTTGTTGTTGTAACCGTTTGGTCCAAATGATGAATGATAAGAAGGTGGCTTGTGGTATGGTGGTGGTGGTTTTTGTCCAATGACCATATCATAAACATGTCGAGTTTTCTCAGAAGGCATGATATTGAAAATTCGGGTACCATTTTCGTTGCACATAGCAGTTACGTATGGAATAGTTAGAAGAAAATCAGTTACATCATCATAGATAGGGAACTTATCCCCCGTTAGGTTATAAAAATCGTCTGAAAATATATTTAAATAAAAAATTGAAAACAGTTATTTTGATGATAAAAAATAATATTATATACATACATAGGTATGATACAAAATGCATGGAATTTAAAATTTTAAACTTTTAAGCTATTTACCCCGAATTTGTTCAATTGTGGCTCCATTCTGAGCATGCGCCATAAGGATGCTCCGAATTTCCGATTCCAAATTGGGAAAATCTTCTTTGATATCAAAATAGTAGTTTGTATCGATGGTCATTTTGATGGACGAAAATCAAACAATTTTAACACTCAAATAAAACAAGATAGTTAAAAAAAATCAGTAAATTTGAAACAAAACACGTGTTATGTTAACTTCTTAGCGTAGAAATTTGTAAAAAAAAAACTATAAACTAGTGTAACTCCCTAGCTTGCTTAATTGCAACTAAACTAAACTATACGCGGGAGGAGCTATGTGCTTTTCATTGTCAAAAAACAAGTTTTTAGTAATTGATCTTAATAACGGTGCAATTTCATTGAGCGTTAGTAACATAAAGATGAGAGAATTTGGCTTACTAGAGCAGTGGCGTAGTTATTTCGACAAAGATCAACTTCTTATTTGATATTCTTTTTGTGTAGGTACTTGTAGAACATTGAAGAGTGATGTTTTTTTTCAATAAATTGCATTTATTTTCATATAATGCCGTAATCATTCTGTAACTAGTTTGGTTGCAGCTAAGACGTGTTCATAACAATACAATATAATAAAAGCACAACTAATAAACAATTTAAATGAAAAACAAAAAACAAAAAATCCATAATTTAACTATTTATTCCCATTTGTGTTCCTAAAAGCTTTATTATTAATACACAATAACAAAAACGAATTTACGAAGTGGAAATTTCCATTATTTTTCACATATTTATTGTTATTTATTTTACTAGGTCGATGCAAAATAGCTTAATTTTTCCCACTTGCATTTATTATTTGTCATAAAAATAATAATTGGAATAATGGAATAATAGTTCAAACACATAATTGCCACTTTTGAGTGAAATGTATGCCAACAATAATATGAATATTTATCGTGCGTGAAAAAACAAAATTCATAGACACTTTTAAAGTTATTATAAGTTTTTTCATAATACCTCCAAAGTAGTAGTATTGGATTTATTGAGTTTGGTAAATTCTAAATACTCATGCCGTTGTAATACCGAATGTAACAGATTGGTGTCGATTGAAAATTTGGAGCTATTCGCTTCGTATTAGGTTTTTATTTTTGACGTTGTTCATAGATTTACGTTTATCGGGTGCAACCGGAAATGTACTGAAAACAGACAAAACCGGATGTGACTGAAAATGTGTGTAACAAGCTCGTGCCTGGGTGTTCATCGAACCCTCAAAAGCTTAAGCCTTAAGAGACTCCTAACTCAAAATATCCTCTCTCATCAAATACAAATAAAATGTCATTTTCATGAACTAAACGAAGCAGGATTTTTTGATTCAACGCATTTTAAATTCTGAACGCTTGGTACAGTGAAGAGACTCATAACTTAAAAAAATTCTCCCTCATTTCCTTGACATGCGAAAATAAGTTAGAATTTTTTGAGTCATATACATAAGTCTCATGAGCTTATGAGTGCTCGGTGAATACAAAATAAAAATTGTACTGTATAGAATGTACCTTATACTGTAGATCCGATGTTCCCTAGTTTTATTAGTTTTTTATTACTAAGCATTTTTAACATATGAAGCTTAAAAGTAAATAGAAAAAATTTAGTCTTATAATTAAAGGTAGGAAAGTAAAATATGTGGAAAAATTGGATTTTTTAAACTTGGAAAAAAAATTATACATTTTTCAAAATTTTGCATTATCAAGCAATAGTTTTGCATTGAATATTCAATTCACTTCTTAATTCAAAGCCAAATATAATATATAAATATAAATAACATATTAGCAAACATTAAAACACCTTATTTATAAAAAGGAAAAAAATATCAACTGGTATCTAAAGTTATTAGTTCAATACTTTGTTTTTCTTTTTTTTATAGCCGCTCTTTTTTAACTACTTTTTTTCTAGTTTATGTAACTTTTTTTATAAAATACCACTTCTACTTTAACGGGGTGAAATAGTACGATTCTTAAAAATATTTTATATTTCTATAGTACATATATTCAATATTTAGGTACGTACCGTTTGTTGTTGTTTTTTTTTTTAATTTCTTCTCGCAATTTGAGTTTTCATCACAAAAAAAAAGTCATACTGTTTCAGTGAAATTTCGACCCCAACACATCTTGCAATTATCAAAACCAAATTGCATTTTTAATCCAAACCGCAGAGTTGAAACTCAGGTAAAAATAAAAGAGTGCTTACGTAAACCATTCATTGAATGATATCTAAATTTGATTTGTAAAATATATGTACTTATACATAATATGTCTTTTTCTTTTTATAATTTTAAAATAATGTTCAGGGGCTTCTGGCTCCAGCTTATTCTGAATTTTTTTTTTGTCGTTTTCCTTGTTTCGATTTAAATAACTTTAAGTTAATTTGCATTTAACCTTTTGGTTTATAGATACATGTTACTGTTGAATCTCTATTACATATCGAATCGAAATGATGTGAAGAAAGATATATATGTAATCAAATGTGTAATCAGCTTTAACATACAAATGTTACAGTAAAAGAATGAAGCAACGTATATATCAGCAACGTTGATAAAACCTAGAAATGTTTTCTTTTCATGATCAATTTTCTTTCTTTCTTTTTTACCACAATGTGTTCACATTTATGTGTAAAAATCAAGTTAAAAATTAAATATGACCATAATCATTCCATAATTTCTACCATAATAATTTGTATTAAGGATGAATTTGTATGAACTATATGGCGCATGCTTTCGATTCTGAGTGAATATTTTGTATTATTCTATATTCTATAAGTTTGTAATCAAAAGTGACAAAAATATTTTATTATTTTTATTTTTTTTAATCTCTTATATAAAAATAAGTCGGGTTTTCCTTCCTGACGCTATAACTCCAGAACGCACGAACCAATTTCCACGGTTTTGCATTCGTTGGAAAGGTCTCGGGGTCCGTGAGGTTTATAGCAAAGAAAATTCAGGAACAATTTCAAGAGAAAAGCAGGAAAACAGGGAAAATCATTTTTCACATAAAGCGCCATCTCTGATACATATGTAGCATGTATTACAACGGTGCCAGTACGTGGTGTGTGAGTATCCTTCACGAAAATAAGTACGTTTCATTTTATGTAGATGGTGCGTGAAACATTGTTTGACAGCTACTCATTGTACTCTGCTCAGTTAATTTCATATGACATTTATTATGCGCACGTTCTTTCAAACACTAACTTCAAACGTATTGTGTAACAACATCTTTGGCGGCTTGATGATAATGTTGGCACGCGATTTCAGGCAGACGTTGCCAGTAATTCCCCGTGGAACGCCTGCAGATGAAATGAATGCTTTTCTGAAGGCATTACCTTTGTGGAATAACGTAAAAACATTATCGCTAACCACTAATACGAGAGTTAAACTTCAAAATGATCAAAGTGCTGCACAATTTTTCAAACAATTGTTAGCTGTTGGAAATGGAAAAGTCCCAGTTGATACGACAACTGGATTAATTATTCTTTCCAACGAGTTTTGCCGATTTGAAGGCTCTCAATTAGCTCTTATTGAAAATGTTTTCCCAAACATTAGTGAGAATTATCAAAATTATGCTTGATTAAGTCAACGAGCAATTATCGCAACAAAGAATAATGATGTACATGCACTGAAATCCATCGCGATTTGGTGACATACAAATCTGTTGATTTCATAACAAATCCCGATGATGTAGTAAATTATCCAACGGAGTCTTTGAATTCCACGGAGTTACCAGGATTTCCACCAAATAACTTGCAACTCAAAGTTAGTTCAGTTATTATGATATTGCGTAATTTGAATCCACCGCGACCTTGCAACGGTACTCGACTTGCGGTGAAAAGACTTATGACGGATTTGATTGAGGGAACCATAATTAACGGAATGTACTCAGGTGAAAATGTATTTATTCCTCGAATACCAATGATTCTGACTGATCTTCCGTTTGACTTCAACCGATTGCAATTTCCGGTTCGCCTTGCGTTCGCAATGACAATTAACAAATCGCAAGGCCGATCGCTTAGTGTTTGCGGGATAAATTTAGAAAATCATTGTTTTTCACATGGGCAGCTATACGTTGCGTGTTCACGAGTTTGGAAACCGTCCGCTTTGTTTGTGTTAACGTCAGACCAAAAAACAAAAAATGTGGTTTACCATAGAGCACTTCAATGAAACCGATAATTTGATGACACGTATAACGTTTCGATTCAGTATTTACTTTGGATTCACTTTCATTTTTTACTTAGAGAAGTTCAACTAAAATACACTTCATTTTTGTAATCGAAATGAATTCATTACTGTTGTGAAATGAAATAAAATTTTTCCTTTTCAAATATAAAACAAAAAAATAATTTGTCTTTATCTTTTAATCACCAAACGAAATGTTACAAAAAACGAAGCCATCTGGTGGTGAAACGGAGTTCGGCGGGTTTTGCTAGTAAACTATAGAAATGATTTTTTTTGGAATATTAAGTTCATTAATTGAAAAAATTATCAAGAAAAAAAAAACAAATCAAAACTAATACCTACTTGACCCAAAATTTGAAAAAAAGACCTTATAATGGAAATACATATGTATGTACCTACTAAATTAAAGAATAGATTTCTGGCTTAAAAAAATTAACAGCGAAATATTAATATTCTTACCATTCAAGAATTTGCCCCACCCACATACAAAGAATGGCCCAATATTTAAAAATATTTTTTTCAAAGTTAGGTATCTACCTTACCTATCAATGGTAAAAATTGTATGCTTTTTTCACAAAGTGGAACATACAAACGAAAAAAATGCATGTTACTGGAAATTCACAAAATGACAAAATTCTGGAATTTACCGGTAAGACCTAGAGCATTGGCAATGTTTTTATTTTATTTTATTAAAAGTAAGTCTCGCGGGTTGCAAGCATTTGTATGCCTTTTTTGGAGGCACTGCTCTACTCACACTTCACGCAACCCTTTTGCTCCGCTTAGCACATGCTCAGTCTCCAAGCAGACGCCACTTACCTATTCGTAAAATAGAGTCAATGTGTTCCTCCCCTGTTCTCGCATAAAGTTCAACATTACATAAAGATACGATTTGGCCAGATGTTAAGCAATCATCTATTTACGAATGTTTGCAGCTATCTAGTGATAGCTATTGTGATTTCCAAGTGCTGCACCCGTAAAGAAGCATGGATTCAACATTGGAGTAGAAAAGTCATAGTATAGTCTTTAAGAATAATTAAGGTCTTTAAGGTCAAATCACAGCTGCTGTGGCTGTCACTAGAAAGCTGCAAACGTTCGTAAATAGATGTATATGCAACATCTTGAGGATTTTCTGGCCAAATCAAGTTATGAACTTTATATGAGAACAGGGCAGGAACCCATTGACTCTATCATACGAAGACGTAAGTTGTCTTTACCTTGACTAAATTGATATTTGTGTTTAATAAATAAACCATACGAGTAGTTAGACAATGCCTCAATAGACAACAATATTATAAAAATAAGAGAGTATATTTTTAAGTATTTTTTTTCACTAAATTTAATTGACTTTCTGCCTAAAATATTTAAATTACTCACGAATTTTCATCGACTACTTTATAGCCGACTTTATCAATACGTTTTATTGATAATATAGGTATATAATAATATTCTTTGTAGGTATATGAAAAGCATGGCGAGTATTTTTTAATGTTGCCCCGACCCTTGTGGTGGCGCTGCAAAATTTTAGGTGTAGAATTTTAATTTGGGAGTCTTTAAGCATCGGAAATTGGTGATAGGGGCAAGAGGAGACCATTTTTTGGATTATTGCATTCAAAAAATATCAATTAAAACCTCCACAAGCTCTCCGCAAAAAAAAAAAAAAATGAGGGTTGCCCTCACTTCTTAGATGTCCCCTATTCGACTTCCACCATGATAGTACTATGTTTTCCATATACTTACAAAGCAATATTCTTTCTTCGTTGTGTTGTGACATCACAACTGTTTCTCGTCGCATCGGTCTATCGAAATAAAACATAAAATCCAAAATTTTGACATGAACTTTGATCAGTTCTTGACAATCCATCAAGTAGAATGAAGACCTTTCCCTATCGAGCTTTTTGACAAAGAAGCATAAAAAAATACATTTTCTTATAAATGATGATTTTTCCATTAATAAATAATTTGTCGAGGTTTTTGCAACAACAACTCTACTGTGCGCAACACGGTGTTTTTTTTTCCTACAAATTCGCTGTGTTTATCGCTGTGAGTTTTTCGTCTAGTTTTTCTCTGCTTTGGTTTTACCTTCGTAACAAGATTTCTTTTAGCTGCTCTTTTTTGCTTTTGCATTCTGTCCGTCTCTTTCTATCTATACGCCATTGCCCAACCGATTGTTTGCTTTTACATTTTGTTTTTCGTATTCATGTGTTCTCCGGCAACACAACTTCAACACAACAGCCGGCTTGTGGCTGTAGTCGTGTGTTTTTCTTTTCTGGGGGTTCAACGAAGGTTCGCTGGATAGCGGTGCGTTCAGTTTCTTTCAGTCTTCCTCTTCAGTTTCATTTTGAACGCTTACTCGATGTTGGTGTCAAATTTTTCGATCTGCATATATTTCTGTCGTATTTTCCTATTACGTGGTTTTTTCTAAAGAATTATAACACAAATCGTGGGATGTTTTGTAATTTTATTGTGTTTTTATTTTTTTTTATTATAAACCTTCATTCAAAGAAACAAAAATAAAATAAGTACCTACATTATATGCTAAAAAAGTTCGATTAAGATTGATTGTTTGGTTTGGTGTTGTGTTTTCCCCCACTCCGTTTCGACTTGCGAGTCATAATTTTTCTACTTTTTGTTTATTCACTGCCACACTTTTCTGTGAATCTGTGAAATGTGAAATCCGGCTTTTGAAGCAAAATGTAAACAAGGAGTCTGGCAAACGATGAAGATAGTGTAGTTCATAGTGGAAATATAGTGTAAGTGCAGTTCGATTTGTTCTTTTTTTATTTCAAACCAACTACAGTGAGTCGAATCGCATTAGTGGAGTGTTGGTGAAACTAGAAGTTTTGGTGATTGGATTTCATTTTCAACAATGTCACACGAAGAAGAGGAGGAGGTGCGTTCACTGTTGTCGCGACATCAAGAACGTATTATAAGTGATCTACAGGCAACAGACCTGTTGGCGGTTTTGGTTAAGAATTCAGTGTTAACAACATCCGAGGAGGAGGTTTTGAAATCATTTCCTGTTCCAACAAGAGGCTTATCGCGAGCAGGTAGTGAAAGAAGTGCAAGTAGTGCTTATGGTGAAGAAGGTGAAAATAGCTCCCCAACGCCATCGGCTGGCGGGGAAAGCATTAGTGTCCGAGGCAGCGTTGTAGGTGAGAGTCGAGATAGCTGTGGCATCACAGAGAATCCAATGGTAAACGATGCTGATGTTCAGAGATGGCAGTGTGCTAATTTAATAGAAATTATTGCAAAAAGTGGCTTCGAGCGATTCAAGCAGTTTTGTTATGCCATCGAAAACGAATGTCCACAATTAATTGAGGATTTGATCAATGATCGTTTAAAGTGTGGTAAGTTTAAGTAATTAGTTCTTAAATTTTAAAATAGGGTAGGTTTACCAGTACCCTGACATTCACTAGAATCTGGCTACATTGACAAACAATTCTAATAATAAGAATTTGGAAAACTTCATCATTTCTTCTATTTTTTTTTTAAATTTATTTAGTTTTTGTTTTAGGTAATAGATTTAGAAGTATTTGAGGAAAATGTATTTTTTGATTTTTTAAGTACATACATATGTTTTTATATTTAAGAAAACATGTTTAGATAAGCGAAGTTTCATTATACGGCCATAGATTTGCACTAAAACTTGGTAAAAAAAAACATTATAAACTCTATTGCCGGTTTCTAAAACATGCTGTTTATGTATTCTACCAGATAAGATTTAACGTTAAGTTTTAATATTTTTGCTGCTAAGATTTTGATGTTAGATATAGGTATACCTACCTTCTCATTTTTTTCAAGATACCTACCTATTCAGGCAAAAAATACTTAGCTCCACTGTTATTTGGTATTAAGATCAAATTTTTAGAATAGGTATGTACATATATCATCAATACAGTATGAATGAACACTTAATTTGTAGCACGTCTTGACTCTATAAGTGCAACTTTTTAAAAATGCTTCCTCGATTTGTGCAACTTTCTATTGTTATTAATATGTCTTCTATTGTCTGGACAAAATTCCTTGTAAAAATAATACACAAACACATAAATTGCATCTGTGTTTATTTGTATGGGTTGCGACTCCATTATTGACTACGGAAAATTTGTACGGGATGGGTGTGACAAGAAATATTACAGAATTGTCTATTGAAATAATAATCTGTATAAAAAAACTACAACCCAGTTAGTGCATCAACCTCGGTTATTGCAACTGCGCCAATTTCAATAAATCTATGTATCTTAAATATGAGATACATAGGTAGGTACCTATTAAATTTAAGAACAGATTATTCATCTGATTGTTTAGAATATCTAGTATAATAAATTGTACCTATTTGTTTTTTAATTATTTTGTTAACATAAATTAGTTATTAACTTTATAAGTTATAAGCTAACATAAATAAGTTATTAAAAAAAAATGGGCTGCAATGTTTTTTATAAAGTCAGCTCCATAAGTCGCCCATAAATATGCCGATAGTCAGCCCACACACTTTGTTATACGTGTCTCCCGTAGTCAGCCCCCAATCTTGCGTTTTGCAAACAGACACCTCAGTAGGTACCTACTTAAAATAGCGATCTTTTAAAAAGAATTTTAACAGAAATCAAAAGTGAATTATTAAATTTTCATTCCACCTATCCTAGAGGCAGCCTTTAGATACCTATATGTTGAATATAAACTTCATTCTTTTTCATGAATGGTGGTCAACTAAGCATCGTATTAAATTATTAGAAAAAAAAGTCCTACCAACCTAACATATTATGTAGGGTGATGTTCCTTTATCAATCGAAATGTAAACATTACACTACCCAAATCACATTAGAATCAAATTGAGCCTTTCCATCTTCTACAATGAAAATGAAGGTGTCATTGAAGGCACTGGAGTAATGAGTAAAGTTTTTTTTAAGCTTGAAGGGTAGGTATAACTGACAAAAAAAGGTAAATAAGTTGCTGGATCAATGTACGTTGTATTAAAATAACAAAGTTTTGAGAATTGAAATAGTATGTATCGATAGTTCGGGAAGTGCTAAACACAATTCTTTGTTAAAATATTTTCAAGAATGCAGGTAAAATGCAACTCGGACATCAATTAAGCATAATATTATTTACGTGTACGTACCTATAACGAAGATGTTAATAAATATACCTATATGTATTCACCAATATTGTATTTACCAATATAGGTATAGGTATAGATAATAGGTATCTGCATAAAATATAAAAACAATAGATTAAAATATATGTATTTAGGTACCTACTACTTAAAAATCCAGTTTCATATTCTTTGTTTATTTTGTTGAAGTCATTTTAACCAAACTTTTGATACGGAAGAGAAAAAAAAAACAATCGAAGTACAGCATAAAACGTGATCAAAGGATTAAGTATACTACTTCAGATACACTCTGCCAGCCATTATTCACTTGGGCTTCGGTGACTGAAATGTCAGTTTTTTTTTTTATTTTTTCTTATTATGTTTGTATTTTTCTTCGTATAGGTAACTAAAGCAACGTTGCAACGTACTTCTCCCCACATGAATTTCGTTTTCTTTACTTATTCTGTTGTTTACCTTTTCTGTTACCTGTGATGATGATGATGATGATGAGATGATGATTCATCATGCTTTTTCCTTGGCAATGAACAATAATAATGACTTTAACGTTCAAAAAGGTGTCTTTTGTGTATTGGTCCGTGTTGTCTTGTTGGTTTGGGTAATAAAAGGATGTAAAGATAGATTAAGGCCTGAATTTTTTTATATATTTTTTTCTTACATCTCCTCTTGGGGGGTTATTTTATGACAAAGAAATAATAAATAAAAAATAATATCAGAATCATCAAATGTTGCATTATATAATGATGTTGTAGGTACCTAGTTTGACAAATGTTGAAGATGCTTTACCTGCCTACAATCATTTTCTTATTGATAAACAGTTTATGTTTGTTTTTATTTTTGAAGAAGCATAAAGATAGTATTCATTTAAACCAATTGTAAAATATTTAACAATAAAATGGTTTTGTCGTCTTTATTTATAGTACTTATTACACCTTGCTTTAAAAATTTCTTGAAAATTGAATACCGTACAGGGTTAAAATGGTTTTAATGAACATAAATATCTTGCTATGGGAAGATTGCTAAATTATTGATTAATAAAAAAAGAAGTACCTTGAAGGAAATGTGTGGAAAGGTGGCCGCATTTAAATGCTACATATGTTGCATTTGGCTATTTCAGCAAAAGGAAAGCTGCTTCCACTTAATATGAACATATGTGTCTCACATTTAAACCACCACAATTAGCACACTGCGCAATATAGCTATTGGATAATGTTAATATTTATCAGAATTTAAATTATCGAGTTTTTTTTTTTGTAGAACATAAAGTAACTATAGACTTACATATTTTAAATAAGTTTTTAATATTCTGTATAGACAGGGTATATGATTATAAGAGGTTATCTATCCATTCACCAAAAAAAATGATTGGTGTATTAATCACAGTCGATCGAACCAGACAAGTTTGTGGACGACTATTTGTGTCTATATCACCTGAGAATTACCTAAATAAATAAAATTTTCTTTAGCTCAAATTTTTTCTTTTTTGGTCGATATTGTGGTACCACTGGAATATTGGGTTTACTGAAGTTCATTAACCACTACAAAAGCTAAATTTTCATTACTTTGGTGGTGAAATTGATGGTTAGTGATGACGGCAATGGCATAGATAGATTTAATATTCCAAGTTTGTACGTGAGTCATTGTTATTTTTTTTTAAAGCAACTAAGTTTTTGAAAATTAAAAAATCTTGATGTAGGTATGATGTGTTTATTAAAATTATTAAAGGTTATGTTCCAATTACGAACCTAAAATTAGGCGCCTTAGTGCAACATAAAGTAGTTGAGTTTGCCTGTATGGTACCATTAAATGCTCCAAATAGGAAACATTTTATTTGTATTCTGGATGTGACTAGTGTCAAGAGAATGCAAATTTTTCAAAAATGATTTTTAACCCTAGTTTACACCCTAGGGTGTGATACACCCCAGACGACTTTTAAATGTTTGTAACTTTTTTGAAAATCAGTTTTTCGACTTGGGATAAAAAATCAGTGAACAAAATTCTTTTTTTCTGAATATTTTTCTTCCTTATTTTATCAAAAAGCTTTAACTTGATTTTTTGGAAATTTCGTGTGAAAAAAGGTCATCCACACTTGCCTGGGGTGTGTTACACCCGAATGATCAAAATGTGAAATAAATCAAATTTTTTTTAGCGTGAATAAAATAAATAATTCTATTCCAGTGCAACAATATGTTCCCCCAAACTTAAAGACGGATTGTGTTTTTAACTTAAGCTGATTGGAAAAGTAAATAAAAAGAAAGATTTGATTGGGATAAATAAGAATATAATTTTAAATTCAATTGAAGAAATTTGCCCGGTACTTCTAAAAATTGTCAACAATTCGCTTAGTGCGGGAATATTTCCAATCAATTGGAAAGAATCAACAGTTATACCGGTGGAAAAAGTAGTGAATACCGTGAAATGCGAGGAGTTTCATCCAATTAATATGTTACCAACATTTGAAAAGATTTTAGAGCGAGTTGTAGCGGGACAGTTACAAAATTATATGGAAACAAACAATATTTTGATAAAAGAGCAGTCTGGGTTCCGAAAGGGTCGTTCTTGTGAAACTGCTTTGAACTGTTTATTGTATGAGTGGAGGAAGGAAATTGATCGTAAAAATTCAATAATGGCATTGTTTTTAGATTTTAAGCGTGCGTTTGAGACGATTGATAGAAATATATTGGTGAAAAAGTTGGAAATGTATGGGAAACGGGATAAAGAACTGAAATGGTTAAATCGTACCTAACAGGAAGAACCCAAAGGACAAAGGTTGGCAATACTGTTTCTGGTCCATTGAGTATTGACCTTGGTGTCTCTCAAGGTTCAGTTTTGGGAGTGTTGCTTTTCCTTCTTTATATAAATGATATAAAAAGTGAATTGAAATTTTGTAAAATTATGTTGTTTGCAGATGATGCTTTGATGCTTTGAATTGGATGAATGTGGACCAAAGACTGAAATATAGTGCTATGATAGTATGATGTTTATATACAAAATGAAAAATAATTCAGTGCCGGATTATCTACAATCAATTATTGTGAATGTTGGAGAGGTGCAGCCTTTTAATTTACGAAACAACGACGACTTAAGGCCGGATAGATGTAGAAGAAGCAGTTCTCAGAATTCGTTAATGTTTTTGGGATTTTATGTTTTTAACAGCCTCCCAAATGATTTGAAATCTGAGTCAAGAGTGAATGTTTTTAAATATAAACTTATTGCACATATAAAAATAGTTACATTTTTTTTTTTTTTTTTTTAATATGCGCGCGCTCAAGGGGATTTTTGGTTTACCCTTTATATGTATCAACACAGCGCGGGCGTGAAGGATAGGATAGGATGGGAAGGGAAAGGTGTGTGTGGCGCGAGGTACTGAGACTGAAGGTGGTGGTTGTCTCAGATTTTATCTCCAGGGTTGGCGGCTGGGCTAAAGCGGAGAAATTGCCGTGTCTTATATCTATGTCCCTTTATAATTCGCATTATTTTGTTCATTGTCATATTTGTTGGGCATACTAGTATTTACTCAATCACATGTTGTTAGTGTTATGCCTGGACAACATGTAATGAGTAAACCAGCGGCCCAACAATGATCAATGATAATGGAAAAAAACAAGACATAGAACTTCGGCTGGGATCGAACCTGTGACCATTTGGTTGACAGGCGACCACGCATACCATCGCGCCACGGCCAACCCCCCAAATAAAATAATAATATAATTTTTATTTTTTCTTGTAAGGTTTACAGACCTCATAAATTGAGTTTTATTTTACAGTCTAGGGCAAATATAGAGCCTAATCTTCTGCAATGCAGAGATAGGTACTCTTGGCTTTTGCCGAGATGGTTGCTGAAACTCTATTATTATTATTTTTAATGTTTACTTGATTTTTCATGAATTACAAGTAAGTAATAATTAAAATTTCGATGCGTAACATTATTCTGATATAGATGGAAGTTCTGGTAGACATTTAGTACAAACTGTATTAATGTGGCGATGACAAATGTGTTTTTCACAAATATCGCAAGTTGATCTCGATTTCCTGTCGTCTGCTCTCGAGCGAAGGTGGCATCTGGCCAGAATATAAAAAGTTTTTATTATCTTCCGATATTGCGGAGAGCATCAAGACTAACTTTGGATAACCTTTTTTCCATGGAAGGATGCGAACGACTATCCAACTCCATTTCCATTAGTTCTTCTGTTAGTTGGATAAGCTTTTCGTTTCTAAATAACTTTATATTTCTTGAAGGATGTTAAAATGGCGAAAAATAATAAGTGTGGCTAAAGCTGAAACATCCAACAAATTGTAAAATACAACCATGGGCCACCGATTGGTTCGACGAGAACATGAATATAAATTTACCATTTGGTCAAACACGTCGACTCCTCTTTTTGTTCTGTTATAGTCCAGTATCATGATAGGTTTATTTTGAGGTCCGAAAACTGCTTTTTCAAAAAAGTGTGTGTTGAAAGCAGCACAACTTGTTTTCTGGGTTTTGGAACATATGAAACCAATGCCATGTTCTCCGAAAATCTGAAAAAAGAAGAATAAAGTGGAAGGTATTGTTTGTTGTTGTTTATTTTGATTTGTATATAATGCTCATTTAGAAGTTCCATGGCAACAAATGGTTTGGGAATGTCGCGTTTGTTTTTGCGAATAGTCCCGAAAAGAGTAATTTTTTTGTACAATAACTTTAGTGCCAAAAAAGTTATCCACCGTAAGATTGCTTCCGGTGTGGAAATATCTTGGCATCAATGACATAACAACATCGTATCCCCGGCCAAGGCCTATACTTTGAGCACTACTGCCAGTGTATATTGAAAGTTGCAATAGATATCCAATTGAACTCTCATTGAGCCACCAAAACTAGATACCATATTAAGCAGGTTTGCTTGGCATATATTGACGAAATTTACAGCGACCACGAAAGGCTTTCAATTGCTCGTCAATGGTCAGATTTTCGGAGGGAATGTAATTTGATTCAGTTCTTTCAAAAGGAATTCAACGGGCTGGAGAATGATTTTTTTTTGCGGCTGATTGTGCGCGACGGCCAATTGAATCATCGAAACGCAAAAACAAATTCAATTCCTCAAAACTCGTAAATGACATCACAGCGCGAAGAATTGTATGGCCATGTATTGGATCCCAAAGTGTACGTAGACGGCGCGGCGTTGACCATCTTTCATTGTTCCAATGTAAAGCAAAACCCCAAAGTATGCCTGCAACTCATTCATATTTAAGCAACAATTAGATGCTCTTAAAACTGTTGGGATGTAACACACCCCAGGCAAGAAAAGTCGTAAGTGAACTAACCAAATTTCATAAATTAACTAAGCACCGAAAATTATACTACATACATATATCTATCTTTCAAATTTGTATCAATATCAATCTCTAACAAGAAAATGGGATGCTGTTTTTTCAACACAAAATTCATAGACACAAAAATTAACCGATGCAGTGATTTTTATTATTTCCAAAAGCAGAACTGAAATAAGAGATAAAAAAGGTGGAATTGACATACATATAGAAAAAAGATCGACTGAATCAAATTAATGAAGTCCAACAACAACAACATAAAGTACAAACTGCCACCGTCATCACAATTTAAACACTGCCAACAAGAAGCAAAACTCGCTGAATTCGTTTATAAACTGTTTTTGTCAGCATGGAGCTCTGATTTATTCCTACAGATAGTGTGTCTGAGATCGAGGAACACTACGACCCACGAGCACGTGGTATCTGTCCCTTCCGTCGGAATTCGGGAGACAGATTCATTCTAACTAAAAAAAGGAGAAAAATAAACCTACATAGCAAATCCAAGCCCACTTAGCTGTGATTAATATCTCATGGATCCACTGTTGTACTCTTTGTACTGTGCTGGCTGACGTGCAGTGCAATGCCTGTGAGACAGAGAGTGAACGGTGGTAATGGTTTTTGAAATATTGCTCCCAAATGATAACTGCAGTGCTGTGTATACAGAGTACTATCTCATATGGGTGATCCAGTGTACTCGTATAAAAATAATATATAAAGTCAATTGTATCAGTAGATTTATCCCAAGGCAAGCTACAACCAAAATCCACATGTGAATTGACTTATTGACTTGCACAGTCTTTTAATGACTGACTTCTGGTAGACTTTTTGAGACTAACAATTAACTTTACTGTCCCAGGTTCAACATCGTCATTGGGTTCCGTATATAAAATAAATTCTGACAGTAAAACATAATTAATTCAATTTTGATCTTAATTTATTTACTGGGACTTTCTTTTGACTGAGATTTCATTTTCGTACACTATATATGTACGTACCGTGAACTAGGCACATAAAAATAATGTTTTATCTTTCTGATTCTATCTTTCTGACCAAGGCCACCGCAATTTTTTTATTTTATCTCCAAGGTTGGCGGCTGGACTAAAGCGGAGAAAATGCCGTGTCTTATAACTATGTCCCTTTATAATTCACATTATTTTGTTCGTTGTCATATTTGTTGGGCATACTAGAATTTACTCAATCACATGTTGTTAGTGTTATGCCTGAACAACATGTAATGAGTAAACCAGCGGCCCAACAATGATAATAATTTACAGAGATTATAATGGAATAAAAACATGACATAGACTACGGCAGGGATCGAACCTGTGACAATAAGTAAAAGTTAAAGAATAATTTACTGAAAAATAAATATTGACACAAAAATGACACTTTTTTTGGGGAAAGTGTTTATGCAACAAAAGTTTAACTGCTATCATTAAACAAAATAAACGGCTTCCATTTGGACAACTTCTCTTTTTGTTTAACTATCATTAAGGAACTTTAAAGGCATTTTATAGGTGTTGGTAAAAAAGTTGAGTTCCAATTGAACGATTTCTTCTTACATTTGAGTTGAAAATTTGATTCTTTCCTAGGGCGTATTGCAAAATTAAAAGTACCACAGCGGAGTAGTTTTCTGAACCTGCACATTTCAGCAAAACATTTTAAGTCCAACAAAGGCCAACTTATTCAAACGAGAACTTTAGTTATTGTAGTTTTTAGTTCTGTTCTGCAAGTTCTGGTTTCGTTTACAAAATGTATAACTATGACTCATCTTTGTTAACTGTTTTTGTTCTTTAGAGGAACCAAAACAAAGTACATATGTTTCTGAAAAGTTGAACAAGTAATGGAAAGTTCACTTAACTTAAATATGATTTTGATTTTTTATTTATTCCCATAAATTTCGTTATTAATGGTATCGCTGATTTGTCCAAATTTATGGCAATTTTTTTTTTTACTAAGTAGTGCGAAATATTGTCTTAAAAAAGTAAGCAGTGAGAATTTTACTGTCTACAACTTTTGTCTTGATTTTTTCATGACGTTAACTGCTAGGTATACTATAGTATGTATGCAAGCAAAAATTATAAAAAAAAACTTTAGTTTTAGACCTATCAAAAAATGTTTTAAGCAAAAAAGGGATAATCAAATTTTCTATGAATAGGTATTACAAAAAATTTGAATCAATGAATGTAAGAACAGTTTTTTTTTTTTCTTAAAATAATGTAATGAAAATCTTTAGATACTTCATATGGTCATAAAAGAAAAAAATTAAAAATATTTTACGGAAAGAAAATGTCGAAGCAGAAAAGCAGTGTACTTGTACTGTTCAACAAAAAAATTGTGTAGTTAAAATTACTTTTTTTTTCGGAGTATTGCATTAATTTTTTTATTCCATCATGTTAACATGGTAGGAATATTCAAATTTCTCTCCAGGCTGTCCAAATAAATAGGATGATTGGCATAATTTTATTTGTTGGCATTTAAATAATAATACATATTTAAAAAGGTCGCATTTTTTCCCTTTAGGCGGGAAGCAAAATTTTTATTTAGGGAAGGATCGTAAATATAAGATTTTTTTTATAATTTTAACTTTAAGGAGCAAATAAATGGAAGCCGAGTATTGTATGAATGAACTGTTATTTTGCTGATTAGAAGGTTTTCTCACTTAAAGTATTTTTGCGTTTACAGCTCAATATAAATATAAGCTGTCAAGCCGAATCATAAAGAGTAAAGCAAGATGCAAAAGCCCCAGTACAACAAGTACGCTTTTAAACTTGCTTTTAGAGCAAGTATGTTCGACTCAATCGTGAATCTAATGTTTATTTTGTAGTAGCATCCTGTCAGATGTTGACCAGGCGTTATGTGGTCTAACGAGTTTTTCTTCTTTAGTGAGGTGTAAACACTAAAGAAAAGAAGAAAGAAGAAGCAAAACTGCGACGACGGCGACGCATTATGGGAAAAGTTGTATTATTTTCAGTTTCTTTTTAAAGTTTTTTTTTCCGGTTACTGATTAATGGGTTTTCGATCTCAAGAAGGGTCATAGTAGTTTTTTTACCCATAAAATAACAGCTCAATATTAACTTTGTTATTGTTTTATGATTTTAAGTGCATTGAAAAAAAAAAAACTGATACTATTGAAGTTGATTCATTTTTAAAATAGGAGTCGGAGAAGTATAAAGATATGGAGGCGTGATGAGCGCAGCAATCGTTAAGTAGAATAAATAAAAACAAGGAGATTTCAATGGCGACACAATAAGCTCGTCATTCAATTGAACCACTCGACCTGAACTATTCACAACAAATTGAGTTAGTTTTATAGAGAAAAAATTTAATTTCAACTAAACCACAACAAAAAAAAATTTCAACTACTTGCCTGGTGTATTTCATATCAGAAACCACTGTTAGCCCGCCTGTTGGGTGGTTCGTTGTTTCCGATACATAATCTAGAACTGACAAACACACGTGGTATATTATACTCCTACTCTCCGTGCACCAATTAATCTCAGTTCCGCATTTAATTCAGCCGATGGAGCGTGAAATGCCATTGGCAGACATAAACCATGTAATTCCTGCCACAACTTTTGCCGCAAATCCACTATTCTTGCTGTAACTATAGTATAGTCGAGATGATGTATTGTTAAAATTTATAAATATGTAAATATAACTAACCCTAGAGAGATAATCATATTTTTTAGGGCGTAAATTTATTTACTTTTCATGATTAATTTGTATTTTTATTAGTTATTTGGGATATTTTTAGTAAAATTAATTAATAATTAAGTACAAAAGAGGTAAAAGTTGATCAAAATTTACAAAAAATCAGAACCACCTTAAAAACAGAACGAATAATTTTCTTTATTTTTTAAAGAACCCTTTGAGTTCACTTTGAGTCTTAATATTTAGTAGATTACTTCCTTTAGGAACTAACTAAAAAAAATAGTTTTAGTAATTTTTGAGAAAAATTTTTCTTCTTCATACACTTTTGTTCAGCGCACAAAAGTTTCATAAAAGATTAAAAGATTAAGAGATTATCAATTGGCCCCCAGCATCTTTAGCGGGACTTTTGATACCCCGTGAAAGCTCTGACCTAGCACTGAGTTCGTTGAAACAACTAATGCGATTCGGCTTATAATTAAAAAGATATAGCAATTTTTGCCCGCACCAAACGTCTCGCAGACGTAGATTATCTACATATATTCATCAGTTACGTAAAGGGTGTTTTTTAGGTAGGATTTCTTCTTGCAAAAAAATATTTACATATCTGTGCTGAGTACTCGAGATCCTGATATTTATTGATATGTATGTGATTGTATATTTATGAACCGAAAATTAGTTTAGCTAGTCAGCAATAGATAGCTTTATAACATTTTTAGAACTCAAAAAAAAAAAAAAAAAAAAAAAAAAATAAGGAAAAGAAATACCTTTGTATATGAAAAACATAGTACTATCTACTGTTTTATTAACCAACTATTTGAACAAACAATAAAAATAATAAAAAGCTAATATGTTTCTTGAACATTTATTCTAGACTGAAAAAACTATTTTAGAAGAATATTTCATTATAACAAGAAATAAAGCCAAAGCTATAAGATAAAAAAAAAATGCAGAGTGTTTTCAGCTACAGTATATGTATTAATAACACCCCCTCTCAATCCATTAGTTTTAATTGTTCTCGTAATTGATGAAATCGCACAGTTCCAAGCGACTTAGTAAAAATATCTGCAAGTTGTTCTTCGGTCCTCACAGGTAATATTTCTAGGAACCCGCTTGTAACGTGGTCTCTTATAAAATGATGCTTTACGTAAATGTGTTTCGATCGTTTGCACTCCGAATTTCTTGACATAAAAATGCATCCTTGGTTGTCTTCAAAAATTGGAATACTATAAGTTGTATCCAAGATTCTCATATCTGTTAGTATTCCTTTTAACCATATAGCTTCAGATGCAGAAGCGCTAAGTGCAATATATTCTGCTTCACTTGAAGATGTTGCTACAGTGGCTTGTTTTTTACTTGACCATGATACGCAGTTGCCGAAAATTTGGTACGATATGGTTTTGGATTGGTATGATTTTCAGTAGGGTTTTGTTGAAAACGACCCATGTATCCAATATGGTAACAAATATCCGGTCTCACGCATAGCATTAAATACATAAGGCTTCCTAGTAATTCTCGATATGGCTGATTTGTAATAATCTTATCTTCAGTAACTTGGAATGCCTTTTCCATTGGTGTTCTTGCTCACTTGCTGGGCTACAGTTTGTCATTTCAAATATCAATAATATTTTGTCGATATTTGCTTCTTGAGATAAAAGGATTGATTCATTAAGTTTATCGTATTCGATTTTTATACCAAGAAAGTATTTTAAGTCTCCGCAATCTGACATCTCAAATTTTTCCGATAAATTCTTCTTTATATTGTTGATGTCCAGTAGTGAATTTCCAGTGATAAGTATATCATCTACGTACAGCAAAATGTAGACAATATCATTTTTATTTATCTTTACGTATAGGCAATAACCATGTTTTGATATCACGTATCCAAGACTTATTAAAAAATCGTTGATTTTCTCATTCCAGATCGAGGACTTTGCTTTAAACCATAGAGTGACTTCTTAAGCTTGCAGACCATGCCACTTCTTTCTTGTTGCCCTTCAGGGATATCTATATAAATATCTTCTTTTATATGTCCATGAAGAAAAGCGTTTTTAACATCCATTTGATGAAATACAAAATTCTTTTGGTCTCCCACTGCCAGAACTGCTCGAATAGTTGTTAATTTTGCGACAGTAGCAAACGTTTCTTCATAGTCGATGCCATATTTTTGAAAAAATCCTTTTACTACTAATCGGGCTTTATATCTTTCCGGCTTTCCGTCTTTGTTTGGTTTTCTTCGAAACACCCATTTGGTTTTTAGAGGTTTAATTCCTTCAGGTTTTTGCATCGACTCGAATTCCTCGTTCACGGCCTTTACCCATTTACCCTTTACTCGATCTGAACAGTAGTTGATTTCGTCAAAAGTTTCCGGGACGTCATCAATGTTTACTTCATCTGCTACTGTATTGTAGGTAACGTAATCATCCATATATTTTCGTGGAACTTTGCCTCGCTTGCTACTTCTTAATTGTTCATTTTGTGCATTCTATGGTTCTATAGATTCAACATTAAATTCTTGAATTTCTTCTGCAGGTAATTCTTCAGCATTGTTTTGATCAGCAACTTCTTCTTTGATATTTGCAGAAACGGCACCATTTAAGTTTTCCCTCTCTTGCCAGTTACTGCATACAGTAATTAATTCCGATGGCTTAGGTTCCTCAGCAGCTTCATATGGATAACTCATTTCGTTAAATTTTACATCTCGAGCAATGATGACTTTTTTTTATCGAGGTCCCAAAGGCGGTATACATTTGTTGAGTAACCAATCATTATACATTCTTTACTCTTAGCATCAAGTTTACTTTTCTTTTGACTTGGTACCCAAGAAAACGCCTTGCATCCAAATAATCGCATTTTTCCAGTGATGGCTCATTTCCATACCAAAGTTCAGCTGGGGTTTGGCTTTCTTTGAATGCTTTAGTTGGACTTCTAAGTTATGTATATTCCCTTTTGCTTGTAATAATTCAATTGCTGAGTTGAACAATATTCACTTGATCACAGTGAAGAACTGATATTTTCAGGTTGAACTTTGTCGTCGCTAGCGCCTCATACTCTCGAAATTTCTCAAACACGTCAGAATCCCTTTTTATTTGATAAATGACGGCGAAGTGAGTATACTCATCTATGAAAGAAACAAAATATCTGTATCCGTCATAGGATGCAGGTGTAACTGGACCGTGTACATCACTGTGAATCCTCTCAAGTGGCCGCTTACTTCTTTCCCATGTTCCATTGAATTGTTCTCGGCATTGTTTTCCCTTGACACAAATTTCACAAAATCCAAAACTCTTCACTTGTCCAATTCCCAGAACTACTTCACTTCGAGCCATTTGTTCCAGAGACTGTTGATTTACATATACATATGTCCGAGTCGTCTATGCCAAAGTTTGCTGTGGTCTTCTATGCACAGATTTGCACTAACGTGGTGTTTAACTGTTAAATTAAGCTCATATAAGTTTCCTTTGAGTCGTGCCACAATGTCTTCATCATTTGTCTTGATAACCGCTTTTTCACCTTTAAAATAGACTTCCAGTCCAGCATTTGTAAGTCGTCGGACAGAGATGAGATTTTCTCTTAGATTTGGAACATACAGAACATCCTTTAGCGTTACTAACGTACCTCCAATTGTGTATCCACTTATCTCTCCAATTTCTTTGGCAACTAGATCTTCCTCATTTTTAGCCACATTAATTTTTATTGGAGTTTTCAGAGCTTGAATTGTTGCAAATAAATTTCTTTCTTTAGCAAGATGATCGCTGGACCCTGAATCTAGCATAAAAGACATTTCAGGAACGTGGTTCTGTAGTGCACCTCGATTTAACATGAAGCATACGTTCTTGCTGCTATTTTTCATGTCCAGGCTGTTGAGCTTGCCCTTTGATCCTCTTGCAAAGTTGGCTTTTTCTTGATCCTACAGTTCGCTTTGAAATGACCGCGCCTTCCACAATTGTGACATTTGCCATTGAATTTCCATTCCATTCCATAGGAGCTAATGAGGACATGAAACCCCCGTCTGCATTTGAAAGAAAGAAAGAAATTTCTTTCTTTCAAATGCAGCCGGGGGTTTCATGTCCTCATTAGCTCCTGTTCGATCAATTCTTTTTCGCTCCTCTGCGAGCAACCTTTGCTTCACGAGTTGAATGTTAAGTTCTTCTTCTTTCATGTTCTCGAGAGCTGTTACCAGTGGATCATAGCTTTCTTGTGTTTTTCGTTGTATTTGTTTAAAGCAGCAGCATCTGTAGGACTTGGAGCTGAACTGGTCACAGCTTTCAAAACATCAACAGAATCCAAATACATTTTTACCCGAAAACTCCAGTTTTCATATGCCTTACCATTAAATTGTATTATTCCATGTGAAACTTCTTTGCGTTGGTCGCCCATAACTTATTGTTTTATTAACCAACTGTTTGAACAAACAATAAAAATAATAAAAAGCTAATATGTTTCTTGAACATTTATTCTAGACTGAAAAAAACTATTTTAGAAGAAAATTTCATTATAACAAGAAATAAAGCCAAAAGTTATAAGATTAAAAAAATGCAGAGTGTTTTCAGCTACAGTATATTAATAACACTATCATGGTGGAAATCCAATGGGGTGAAATCTAAATAGTCTCATCTTGCTCCTACTACCAATATCCGATGCTTCAAGACTCACCAAATCAAATTCTAAACCTAAAATTTTGCAGCGCCACCACAAGGGTCGGGGGAACATTATAAAATACCCGCAATGATAGTACTAGTTATGTTTTTCATATACAAAATAAATACATGAATAAATTAACAAAAATCAAGATAAAATGAGACTGCCGTCACTCTGATTTCTATTGTTTTATTCTCGGAGATGATCTATGGATCAAAAGCGATTATTAAAAATTGCTAATACAGTAGTATTATAATGTATATTACCTATAATGCGAATGTGAATCGACGAAAAATTACATTGTCATCTCTATAATGTAAACTTTTTCAAAATCCAAAGTGAATTTCCTTTAAAAAAATTTGTTTCTTATTCGTGCATGCAATTTATAGATGTTATTTGTCTAGACATATGTGAACCGATTGAGGATATTTCGGAGAGTGAATGCGACGCAGTCACTCCTGGTCCTAAATAACAAGCTTTCAAGCAATACAACACACAAATACGCTGCTTGAGTACTCAGATCAAAATGAACTGGACGCAGAAACGATTTCCAGTTTAAGAGCAGTGGCAATAGAAGGGTCAAGACAAAAAAATATTACAAAATTTGTTACGAAGAATTGATTCAACCGGTTCTCATGATTTTTTTAATGAAGTGTACTCCCTAATTACTTGTGATTTATTCATTTTTTTTGTGATTTTAATAAATGTCGAAACTGTGATTTAAAAAAAATATTTTGTTTTATATTCAATGGATATAAAGATTATTTTGATCAGTTTATTGAGAAAAAATCCGAAATCGACTTGTTTTAATTATAATTAGTTGAAATTATCGAGGGGCTGCTGTATTACGAATGGTAAAACTCCATAGTGAACTTGGAGAATCTTAAATGATGGTGTTAAGATGTGGAGGTGGAAGACAGAATTTTTAGATCGGCAAGAAACTACAAACTTTTTATTGTTTCTAGAGACAGGAATTCCTGCTCCGGTAATAGATACGCTTAAGATGCATTTTAAATACGTTGTCTGGTAATAGATACTCTGAAGATGCATTTTAAATACATTTTTTTGTTAAAGAATTTAATAAATTACAACAAATAATTTTTTTAAAAAATATCGAAATTTCTGCAATTAAGTTTAATGTAAAGGAAATAATTCACTAGCAAATAATTCACTGTGACCCATTCTTTATAAATCATATAATTAGTTTTACAATTAAAGAAAGTTTAGCGGGATGTATTTATATGACAGGCACAATATGCCAAACTATAGTCATAAATGAAAAATCTGCGAAAAACTGACTTATTTTCATGTGTTTGTTTTTATTTTTTTTCACTCAAAAACACACAAAACCAAAATATTCATAACGTATACAGGGTGACATCGCATACGGCCGGCGTGACAAAAGGTAGGAACGAGAACAAAATCTTTTTGGAGGGAGTCTATTTTCTCAAGTTTAGGAGCAATAAAACGACAAAGCTTACATTTTTTAAATTAACTTGTTTCAGCTGATAGTTTTTGAAAAATTAATTTTCAAACCTAAATTTAAAATTCAAGCTGTTTTTTTCTTCAAATTTTGCGTTTGTAAGCATTATTTTTGCTTTTAATATACAATGCGTTTATAAATTACAGTCTAAATTAGAACAACTTGTATCTGAAGAGGAAGAAAACACCGAGTAGCGCACACTACTTGGCGTTAAAAAGTGTGAAGTAAAAGAACTTGTGAAATATTCTAAAAATAAGTAATCGATAGCGCGACATTTCTTGAAAAATCGCGGTCGGTAGTAAAAAAGGCTTGTTTCTATTTCGTGGTTTTTAGAGGCCCTATAAAGTCTGTCTAGTCTATTTCAAATCCAGCTTTGTATTCATAGGAGAATCCGGCGCATCTGTTTTTTACTCCTCTATAGCTTGAGTTGACAGATATAGAATTCATCGTTAATTCGACAAGAACACAACATATCAAAAGCTCATCCGCCAAATAAAGTTCAATTAAAATCCAATTATATCCAATATACTCGTATCACGAATGCCTTTTTGGATGGCATAGCATATCTGTATCCATGGCGTCGCCACTGCTCCGCTGCCTCCAGCGACCATCTGTAAACCAATAAGTCAATGGCCAAAAATAATAATTATTATTACCTCCGCCCAGACCTATTTTGTTAAATTACAATTAACATCGAGTGCGCTTGAGTGCATTTAATCGACGGTATCGACAACTCTGCGCCGAGCTAATAGGGATCCCCACTTTTCCTGTATCATAATCTGTTTTAAAGTCTAAAGTCCAAGGATCCCAGCAGAAGAGAAGGAGGAAGAGTGCAGTATACCATGACATTGTGTTCGATGTCAGACTTGATTATTATATACATAGTATAGTTATATAGGCATATATTATGTAGGTACCACAACACAGACAGATGATGTGGCAGCGATGGCTGGAGGTTCTTTTATTGTGGGGATGCATAAACAGCCTCTAGACAAAAATATGATGTACTGAAAAGCATATATTTCGCCAGGTTATAAGATCTCGCGCCGCCGCCGCCGCGTCGGTCGCTGCTGTTTGAGAGACAGCTTTATCCATGAAAGGTGGAGACTGTATACTGTATATAGAGTCGTGAGGTGGTTGTAAAATTGAAGCACGATTATGATCATGGATCTTTTTTTAAAGATTATAAAATTTGTGAAGCTTCCGGCTTTTTGTTACGTGAACAGGCATTCATTTATTTGACCACTTGATGCGCTTTTTTTGTATTTAAAGAGTCTTCTTCCTTTGTAAACATGTTTTGCTTGTTTTTTTTTTTGAGGAAGGTTTCACTTTTAGGCTGGTTTGCTATTGTAAAAATTAAGAACTGATGATAAAGTGATGTTAGTCGGTTTAAGATGTCCCTCAAGTAAGCAGACCAAGGTCAGCAGAACAAGCTTTTTGATGATGGCATTGAGTGCTCCAAAAAAAAAAAAATTGTGCTCCAGTTTTGGAAAAAATTAATGTTCTGCTAACTTGAGTTCAAGTTTTGAAATTTTCAAAATTTTTTTATTCGTAGAGCATTTAAATACATAGCTTATAAATACTAGATAAACAATTTTTTTTCCGTTGGTTTTTAAGATTTTTCGAAAATTGTTCTGCTAACTTGAACTCTAGTAAGCAGGACATTAATTTTTTTCCAAAACTATTGGAGCACAACATTTTGTTTTTGGAGCACTTAAAAGTACTAACTAAGCACTAATTAATGCCATCAAAAAAGTTTGTTCTGCTGACCTTGGTCTGCTAACTTGAGGGACATCGGTTTAAGCTAATGAATTAAGCGTATGAATTCAATAGAAACATGTTCTTTAAAAAAAAGACAAAAATATTATCAACCCATCAGTGTTTCCGATTGAATAAATAAATAAACATACACAATGCAAGTCACATCGATTTCTTTGATGTTTTTAAGTAAATCTTTATTTTTAGGTATATTTCTATTTAAAAAAAAAATACATACATATACGTTTTGGAACGACAAAAAAATTAAGTACTAATAAGTGAAGCAGAAACTATATTCTCTGTAAAAAATCAAAAGTTGATAAAAAATATCTAAATATTAAAAACAGTACCTACCACATTTTAATGTCGAGCAATGTTTTACAATCAATTTAACAGAGACGCAATTATTTTACTAATAAGCTATAGATTTTGGAGATTAAGTCGTCAATAGATTTTGTAAGAAAATTATAAAAATTTTGAAAAAAAAAGTATCCATTCTTATGTACATGCCTACACTAAAAAAATGAAGTTCTTGTAGTGGTTTTAATTAAATTAAAATTAAAAGTGGTATACAAAATTTAAGACAGAGATAATAAACCGATTCAATTACATACCAAAAGTGTTTAATTTTTTTAAAGTTGCTTCAATTTTAGAGATTTAAGACAACTCATTTAAAGCACCGATCCATCATAACTTTTTTTTTTTAAGGGGAAAAGCATGTTTTTGTAAATTGATACGATCATGGAATTTGCAAAAATTAAAGTATGCCATAGGCCTAGATTTTACAAAAAAAAAAATACTTAAGTTTCAGAAACGTGCACCCTCTCTTCCTTAATCCCCAAGCTCCATTTAAACGTATCTGTACAAAAAGCTAATAAGTGAATTTTGCAGGACTTTGTCGTGTTTATGAGGTTGAAATCCTGCGTCGATACCATAAACATAAAATTCCACGAATAAGTTTTTTTTCCGACACATATCGGAGTTATTCTCTTATGTAGACCATAAACATAAAATGCATTATGTAGGTATGTATGTAATATTTACAAGTTCTTTTTTAAATAATATGTTTGAAATGCTCTATTTTCTCTTTTCAAAAAATAACAGATTTTTGTCTTAAATAAACTATTCCATTTAAGTGCCATTAACTACAGCGCATTCAAATTAGTTTCACGTCTTCTTATTCGTAAGCCGTATATAAAATGATACATGACCTTCACTCACTTAAGTGCTCTTGTCATTTTTCTTCTATTTTACATCCGGAATATAGTTCATATAAAGGCAAAAAAACGTGTTCGTTTCGTTTGTTAAAAGTCACGCACAAAGTGCGGCCAGTACTTTGAACTGACTTTATATACATATTACAGTCACAGGTACTTGAACCGAAATAAACAACATGTGTCATAAAAATTTACACCTAAGATGTTTAACTAGGTATATAAAACCGATACGTACAGTCGTACATATAAGAGAATTTCAGGTAAAACATTACAAACAGGTTTCAATTGACAAGTGAATTTCATGAAAAATGATTTACAATATTATCGTGATGGATAAAATGTGTTATAGAAGAATTTTGGTAGAAACTCAAAATACACATTTAGAATGTTGCACAATGATATTTGCTTTTTTAAACACAGGTTAGGTTAGGTTAGGTTAAAGTAGCTGTTGGCTTGGAAGTCCAACACACTTAGACCAAAATTAGGTCCGTTGTGATACCACATGGATCAGTTGATCAACCTCCTACGTTGAACCAGTTAGAGCTTCGAATGAAGCGCAGGAGACACGTGATGTCGCAGTTTACTAGATCGCTGGGATCATCGAAGAAGAATTCTCCAAGATGGAGTTTTCGTCTTTGTGATAGGGCGGGACAGGTGCAAAGAAGATGAGAGACTGTCTCCTCTTCGTCCCTGCAACTCCTGCAGAAATCATTTGCAGGAGCTCCAAGTCGAAGTGCATGTCTACCTATTAAGCAGTGTTCAGTCAGCTATAACATAGCTAATATGCAATCTATTTAGAGAGATTAACTGCTTAGAGCGTTTGGCACTAAGTTTAGGCCAAATGAGTTTTGTCGTTAAACAGGTGGAGATGTTATTCCACCTGAAGTTTTTTCTCTCTAAAGTATCTTGCTTTATCATGAGTTTGCATGTAGCCAGAGTTATACCCACGCTAGCTTTGTAAGTCAGCAGAGAAAAAGTTGTTCCTTCTTTTGCAAGTTCATCGGCTTTGCAATTTCCTGGAATGTCTATGGCCCGGCACCCAGCAGAGGTGAATATTGAACTGTGTGGCCATCTCCGTAAGTGATGATCAACAATTTAGGGCTGTTAGTAAATTCGTAGAGACAAAGTCTAGCTATTTTAACGCGGCCAGGCTGTCTGAGAAAATACGTATATCGGTTGTTGATATAACGTTTTCTTTGAGCCAGGAGAGGACTCCTTTAATAGCCAAGATTTCAGCTTGGAACACGCTACAATGATCAGGTAGACGAAATGAGAGACTCAGGTTTAGTCTATCAGAGTATACGCCTCCACCAACCTCATCATCCGTTTTTAATCCGTCAGTGAAGAAGTTGATAGGATCATCGTTCAGAAATGATGTATCCTCCCAAGTAGACCTGGAAGGGATAGTTACCTTGAAGCTTTGTTGGTTGAAGTCAGGATGGGGAATGGTGTAGTCAATATTACTATTTATCGATCTGAACGAATTCAGAATAGCGGAGTGGCCAATCTCATTATTGATCCACTGTGAGGAGGCTTGAAGCCGTATGGCAGTGTTTGCAGCCATTTGTTTGCCCAGTTATTGAGCTTATTTAAAGCGTTTTGTAAGAGTTCTTTAAGAGTATTGGGATGTTTTCCCGTCACTGCGATAGCAACATCGTCCGCATAGGCAAACACTCTATATCCCTCTCCTTCTAGAGTGGTTAGTAGTTCATTTTATACTAAGTTCCAGAGGAGAGGTGCTGTCACTCCTTTGTGCTGTAGAATCGCCAAGTTTTGAGTTGATAATCCTGCCAGCATCTGATTTATCAACGTACTAATCCAGCTTTTGGGATAAAAACAACTTTGACTTGTCTTCATGCCATAGGGATATAAGATAGTTTGAGACATCCCTTCAAGATGTTTTCTAGGATGGGTATTAGAAAACTGACATTTTCTAGCAGTTCCGCGGGAATTATTCCATCCGGACCTGCAGATTTGTATGGTTCAAAGCTGTTAATAGCCCACTTAATTTTTTCCTTAGTGACTAGACCTCGTGGGGGAGTTAGTGCATTGTCGCAAGTAAATGGTGCAATGCTATTGATGATGTTGGAGCTACCAGGGAAATGAACGTCTAGTAGCAAATTGAGGGATTCTTCGCATGAATTGGTCAAGAGGCCCGATGCATTTTTTAAACAGCTTGGCATCACTGGATTTTTGGAGAGTATTTTCCGTAGTCTAGATGCTTCAGAGCAATTGTCTACATTGCTACAGAAGTTTCCCCAAGACGATCGCTTGGTTTCCCTCAATTCTTTTTTATATGTCTTCAGTGATTCTTTGTAAGAATCCCACTCAGACATGTCTGTAGAAGCTTTTGCTCTATTGAAGAATTTTCTGCATTCTTTTCGAAGTGGATCTAGCCCGGAGTTCCACCAGTGTGGTTTCTCCTTCCCCCTTAATTGTATAGGGGGGCATGCAGTTTCTAGAGCTTTATTTAGGGCTAAGGTAAGATTATTGACTTTGTCGTCAATATCTTCATTGTTAGCGGGAATATTAAAAAGTTCAGGTCTGACTGAACTATTCAGTATTCTCCCATATTTCGGTCAGTTTGTTCTTTTTAAATTACGAAAGATCGGTTAGCTAAATGGTACATTCATAAAGTTGAATTGGATATATCTATGATCCGAGAAGGAGTGATCTTTAGATACCTTCCGGTTCAAAATATTATTGTTGATGAAATCTGAGACAAGAGTTATATCTAAAACTTCTTGACGGTTTTGAATAATAAAAGTTTGTTCTTTGCCAACATTACTTATAAGTAGGATAGTGCTAAGAATATAATCGAAAAGAGACTCGCCCCTGTCGTTTATACCAGTGCTACCCCACAATGTATGATGTGCGTTAGCATCACTACCGATGATGAGGCCGAGCCAAAACGTTCCTTTGGCTGTTTCCAGTCTTGCGGCGGTGATATCTTAATCGCTGAAATTAGGGAGTAAAAATACATTTAGGCTTCTTTTGACTAATATGCAAGACCTGGGTTCACCCTCACCTGATGTATGTATATATCAAGTAGTAGTTAGGAGTCCTGATTCCTCGAAGAATCGATTTTACAATCCAAGGTTCTTGAATCAGGACGATATCTTCATCGCTGCTGGAGAGGCGTAGAAGAAGGGAGGCCGAAGCCTCCCACAGCTTTACAGCGGTACTGCTGGCCGATTCAGACTTTGGTTTTGTTTTTTTATTTGTATTTATTTTTTGATCCCACGAGTGGCGGAGATGGGGTGGTCCATCTGTACAGAGATCCGTATATACAGATAAGGCTAGTTAATCCGGAGGTCGCCAGGTATCCGGATACTTCGTTAACGACTTAGCTAGTTTTTTAATTGGTCCCTCAGCCAGAATGATCATCGGCACGGGTTGTGTAACACCTTAGATCCAGCCCAATTGGGAGGTAGATATTGGTAGAGGAGAGAGATGGAGGGCAACGTTGAATGGTTTTTTCACCATTAACGTGGGATGGGTGGGAGAGGAGTTGGTAACAATAGTCGGCTATTCGCTTCCTATGTGGGATAGGAGAAGATTGAGGGATGGGTTAAGGGAAACGTGAGCGACCTAGGACTCATCTGGAGATGATTACTCGAAAATCATTGACTCTACTCAGCCTCCACAACTCGACAAGTTCGACGCTCTGGTAGAGGTTTTTAAACATCTTTTGGAAAAAAATATTGATTGTAATGATTGTCTAATTTTCTGTAACAATTATTTTAACTAGAGATCATAACTAACTGTCAACCTTTATTTTCAATTTGTTTTTCTTCAGAAAGAATATGGTATGGTTTGATATTTATTAAAAAAAAAATTAGGTAATCGATTGACACTTACATATATTTTGTTTTCAAAAATATCTCTAAATGGTTGAGTTTTTTACGAAAAAACTAATGGAAAAGCTCAACAAAATGGCTAATGCAAAATCAAATTCAAATTTGATGAGAACGTGTTTATTTTTGAAACCGATGACTAAAAATAAAAAGCCATTAACCTGCATGTCCGCATGAACTATGAAATACCAACGGTTATACTAACGGGAATTCCTATTGATAAAATTGCAGATGAGATTTAGTTTTTTCTCTCAAAAGTAACCTTAAAAGTTATATTTAAACTACTGTTTTACACTAATTTTGTGTATGCTTTTATTTTTGCCAATGTTTTGCCACATACATATACCTTAAAGAAGAAGTTTGAAAAATGCTCTCCGCAATTTTTCAAAAACCAAATTAAGCATTTTTTTTTCAAATTAATTAAAAAATAAAATTCGAAAAAATAATTTTTTTTAAATTTTTCTCAATATTTTGGAGGTTATGTACAAAAAAGTTACCGAAATAAAAGGTCCAGATTTCACAATTAACTACATATAACTTCTATATAAATAGGAAGTTTTCCTTTGCCAGAAATCGTAAAAAACACTATTTTCGCACCTCCACCCAACCTTCACTCCGGGGAGAGTACGATAACTTGGGCGCCGAAAATTGATAACGGTTTTTTGTAGAGGGGTCCAAAACAAGCATTTTTTACTATGGGAGGGGGGGTCTATCTTGCCCCGTTTGGGCGGGAGGGGCAATTTTATGAAAAGAATACTAAAAGTAAAAAAAAAATCATTAAAAAATAACGGTAATACTTACAGTTATGTTTAGTACTGTTTTTTACAGCAAAATTTATCCACAGTTTTCGAAAAATCGAGTTTCAAACACAAAATTCGGGGAAAAAAAAACACAAAAAAAGAAGTTTAATTTAATATAATTTTTTTTATAGAATTCGGTGCTCTTATTGATTCCTAATCAAAAACTGAAAACTAGATCATTTTATGACTTCTAGTTTTTGAGAAAATTGAAAACTACTGACTACTTTTTTATGAGATTTTAGCTTTTTGATTGCATGTTCCCCATACATATCCAACTGTTTATACTTTACTACTGTTTAAATATCAAATTTTGCATACAGCGAACCTCGCACATACCCCAAATCCTATAGTGAGGCCAAGCAGGGGGGTTGCATACATACCTCAACTGTTTATACGCAGTAATGCTGGGTGCTAGCATTGTTTTCATGTAAAAAAAACTTACATAGATAAGAAATCTTATATAAACAACAACAAAAATAAAAATCAAAAAAAAGCAATTGGTAATTTTCAATTTTCTCGAAAACTAGAAGACATAAAATGATCTAGTTTTCAGTTTTTGATTTAGAATCAATAAGAGCACCGAATTCTTTAAAAAAAATTATATTAAATCTCATGGTTTTGAGAAATTACACTTTAAACTTTTTTTTGTGTTTTTTTTTCCTGAATTTTGTGTTTGAAACTCATTTATTCGAAAACTGTGCATAATTTTTGATTGATTCAAAAAGTGGCTTATAGTACAAAATACTGGCTGTAAAAACAGCATTAAACTTAACTGAAAGTATTACCGTTATTTTTTAATGATTTTTTTTTCCACTTTTGCGTTCCAATCGATTTTCCACTTATATTATTATTAATCCTAAATTTCCTACCACCCACTGGTACTGGTCTATTATACGAACATTATCGTTTTTCAATTCTGATGGTTAAAGCACTTGAAAAACCCATTTCCAAAAAATTATTTTATTATTACCCTGGATTACCATAACTATACGTAAAACCAAAATATTGAACGAAACAAAAATAGTAAACAAAAACTCGACTCAACCAAACGTCACCACCACTACCATCATCATTTCATTCTCGAGTTCATGAAACGAAACCTAAAACCGACCGACCCTTTCGAAAGTATTAATACAATAATTCCGATCCGACCTTATATCCTTAACCCTCAACTCGTTCTCTCTCTTTTTTTCTGCATTTAGTCCTGATGGTTGAATTTTTTTCATGTTGTTTGCTAACAGAGTGTGCAAGTGAGTGTACGTAAAGGTGTCATTGTCCTTCTCAGCTAAAATTAACTACATATATGTAGAAAACTCCACACGCGAAAGGACAACATTATGTAACAACAATTTTACATGCAAAAAAATGTTGTACACACTCGCCTAGACACACAAAGATTTTTTGTCATGTGTTGAGTTTCCTTCTGTCTGCCGCAATTTTTTTTCATCCCTTAGGTTTTTGAAATCTAAAAATGCAACCCTTAAATTGTTTGCTATATGCAAAGAAAGGGGCACTTTATGCATAGGTTGGCACAGAGATACCTATCGCAGATGACATTTTAAATGCGAACTATGCCTTGTGCTGGAATCAGTCTCAAAACTCCCTCTTTCCCTGCCTGTATGCCTAACCTGCAATTTAATCAAATGGTGCTGTGCTTGTTATAATATTCTTCTATTCTATGAACTATTCTAGATGCTTGATATCTTAAGAAAGAGTTCAGTGCAGTATGTTTAACAAGAAATATTCATCAATGTTTTTCATGGTAAATTAATTCATTTTATATTTTTACTTTTGATTCATGATTATTCAAAAAACAACAATATTGAATATAAAAAATCGGGATGATAAAAGCTTTTTCTAATTAGAGTCTAATGTGTTAACTGCGTAGACATAGACATCCATACATTTTTCCGGTAATGTGTTGTATGTGACAATTTCAACCAAGTGTGGAGTTATCCATATACAAAGGTTCTTGGCTTGTTTAGCATAATCTATTACCGGGTTTCAAAGGTGAAAATAACTAAGATCAATATGTTCTTTATATATTATATTAGATTTTGTTGGGTTCAACCACAATTTATTCGCCTCGGATTAACGCAAAATTCTATCTAAGTCTCCATTCAGTAGGTAGGCAGAGGCACCGTTTTCAATCATTTACAACATAATCGAATTAGTGCATCTAAAAACAAATCAATGGACGAATAATGAACCTGGAATACCATTTTTAAACATATAAAATATCAGTGGTCCTAGAATTGTCCCCTAGCGAACACCGGAAAAAGATCTAGAAATTTAAGAATAATTTTCTCTGTCACTCCTGTTTATTTTCTTCCGGTATAGTAAGAAATCATTAAATTTGAAGCGTGAAAGTATCTGAATATGAGTGAAATTGGGGAATATATGAATATTATTTTGATATCACGCCATGGCATTATATGTAGACTTAATTTTTAAAATATATTCTACTTCATCAAGTTTTTCAACTAGGAATACGCCAAATTTACAAAACCTGCGGAAGGCTAAGTATAGAAGGATAAAATTCGAAAACACACAGTTAGGTATAGGTACAAAACAAGAGAGGTTCGAAAAGATAAAGGTTCGAAAAGTAAAATTTCGTAAAACAAAGTTAGGAAATGAGAAAGGTACGAAAACAGAGTTATGAAAAAGAAATTATCGAAAGTCCAAGTTACGCAAAAAGAAGTATTGACAAAGGTGTTGTTAGGAGCTGAGATGGAATTATAAAAGAAAATATTCTTTTCAGTACAGGATGACAAAATTTCAACTTCGTTGCTCCTTGGTCGATTTCAATGAAATCGACAGCAAAAATTATAAAAGAAATAAATATTTTCTAGAAATATTTCATCAAATATTTGTTATCGAAAATCTTTTACTTCGTAACTTAGCGTTCCGTAACTCCGTTTTTTCTATTTTTCTTCAACTGATTGAAACTCAAAATAATTTAAACTAGTTCCATATTATTTGATAAGTAGAACTCTGACGGAACTTTCGCAAAATCAGAATTAATGTCTTCAGGTATTTTCCCTTCAATGGTCCTACTACAAGACTTATAATATTTTTCAAAAATTTTTAGAAGGTGGATATTGATGTTTTAAGTTTTTAGAAAGAAGTAAAGAATTTATTTTCAATAAATTATTATTATGTTTTTCACAAAATCATAGTGATTAAAAAAAGAAACTAAAACATAACGTAAAAAAGTACAAAGTACAAAATCTTAATTTATAACACCCCCACTAGATTTTAGTACTTTTATACCAATTAAATTGCAGCAGTGGTTGTGTTTTGGTTGTGGTAGTCCTTTTGTCATAACGTCTGCAAGCATATCTTCCGTTTTCAAGTTCTCAATTTTTAACTTCTTTTCATCCAAAAGATCTCGAATGAAATGATGTCTAATGTCGATATGCTTGGAACGTGCATGATACATACTGTTTTGAGATAAGTTTATTGCGCTCTTGTTGTCACATCGCAATAATAACACGTCGTTCCAGTTTGTTAGCTCCTTCAGTAAAGATTGAAGCCACAGTGCTTCTTGAGATGTTGAAGCCAAAGCCATGTACTCCGCTTCTGTTGTGGAAGAGGTACGGTGGGCTGCTTCTTTGGATTCCACGATATAGGTCCTCCTTGGTATTTGAAGATATAACTAGTTGTTTTTTGTCATCAGCATCGCTACCCCAGTCTGCATCTGAAAATCCTTCTAGGCATTCTTCATCGTCTCAACTAAATTCTAATTTGTAATTTATAGTCCCCTTTATATATCGCATAAGTCTTTTGACGGCTACCCAATGAGATTTAGTGGGGTTGTGTTGAATCTTGATGAGCCCCCACTGCAAAAGATAAATCAGGGCGACTTACTTGTGCTGCATACAGTATACTGCCAATTGCTTCCTGATACGGGATCGAATTCATATATTCAATTTCATCTCTGGTTTTTTGGCACGTCTCTTTAATAAGTTTCTGTAGGAACTGAGTTGCAATCATCATGTACAGCTTTCCCTTCTCGCGATCACGGATTATTTGCATTCCAAGTACAAATTTAGCTTCTCCAAAATCTTTCATATCGAATGATTTAGCTAAATTGTCCTTAACACTGTTTTTCTTATCCTTGTTGTTGGTGAAAATCAGTATATCGTCTACGTAAATAGCCACAAAAGTTTTTTCATCGCCGTTCGTCTCGTAGTAAATGCAAGGATCAGTTTTTGATTGTGTAAGTCCGATATTTTTTAATGTTAAATCCAGTTTTTTATTCCAAACTCTGCTAGCTTGTTTGAGACCATACAATGACTTCTTAAGTTTACATACCTTTCCCTGTGAGTCTTCAAATCCTTCAGGTGGTTTCATGTAGACTTCTTCTTCAAGTTCACTTTGCAAGAAGGCAGTAACAACGTCCATTTGATCAATATACAAGTCGCAACGCACTGCTAAGCTTAGCAATAGCCTTATTGAAGTGTACCTTACGACTGGAGAAAATGTCTCTTGGTAATCTAACCCTTGGCGCTGCGAGTAACCCTTTGCCATTTGTATCTCTTTTCGTCTTGAATGTCCACTTGCAGTTGATTGGTTTCTTTCCTTTTGGTAATGACACTTGTGTGTGTCCTTCAGAAGGTTCTTCATCAATAGATTTGGAAGATACGATTACATCTTGGGCGTTCGAAAAACTATTTTCTGTATCTGTTTCATCACTTGCGGAAGTAGGTGTGTGTTCATGCTCATCTATTGAATTTGTTGAATCTTTTTTTTCTTTCCCCACTGAATCACATCCTGTAAAGACATCATTAGTTGTTACGCTTACCTTAGCATCTTTTGGAAAACTGTTTTTGATAGACTGCATCCCAACTTATGAACACTTCATTCCTTTTTATGTCGAAGAAACGATATGATTTAGAATGTGAACAGTATCCAACGAAAAATACTTCTTTCCCTTTAGCATCTAGTTTCTTTCTTTTCTCCTTCGGAATGTGAATGACAGCTTTACATCCGAAGACCCTTAAGTGTTCTAGATTCGTCTTTTTACCGTTTTTGCCGCTTCAGCCCAGTATCTTTCTTCGTGTCCAGCATCAATGAGAAGGCAACGTGTCTTTTCAATTACCGTCCTATTCATCCGTTCGGCCAAACCATTTGCTGCGGTGAATATGGAACTGTCGTTTGATGTTGTATCCCTCAAGCAGCTAGAATCTTCTTCATTTTCGAATTGCAGTATTCTGCCCCATTGTCACTTCTTAATGCTTTTATCCGCTTACCAGTTTGATTTTCCACATAGTTCTTTAACTCAAGAAACTTTTCCACTACTTCAGACTTCTGTTTAATGTAAGGGAAGACTTTTCTGGAAAAATCATTGATGAAAAGAAGCATGTACAGTGAACCTCCGATTGAAGAATTATTCATTGGACCGCAAAGATCAGAATGAATGAGCTCCAAGGTAGAATCCAATCTAGTACCAATCACTTTAAATGGCTTGCGTGCCATTTTTCCTTTGAGACATGTGACACAGTTGATTGTAGCACCATCAGAATCAACGTTTTGTCGTTTTACTGCTTGGATGACCTACTCGCTTATGCCACAGCTCAAAATTGATTTCGTCCTTTTTCGTTACGTATGCATATTGGTTCGGAATTCTATTGATCCGGAACATGTCGTTTATTAGGTCTGCAGTAGCAACAATTTCACCTTGATTGTTTTTCACTAGACATCCATTCTTGTTAAAAACCATTGAGAAACCTTTCTGTACGATTTTTGACACAGACAAAAGATTTATGCAAAGGTCTGGAACATACAGAACGTCAGTAAAATCAACCTCGTTTTCTCTTGATTTACCTATTGAAACCTTCATGTCGACCTTACCAATACCTTTTACATCCATTTTGGAATTATTTGCGACCATTACCTCAGATTTCAAAGCTTCCACCTTGCTTGAAAAATATGAATTGTTGGAGCACATATGTTTCTTACTTGGGGTTTTCCGACTGTTACCAACAAATGCGGTATCATGACTAGCATCCGCTTTGACGTCTTGCAGCAACTTCATTTTTATTGAATCCCCAGTAGTTTTAATGTCAGAACTTTGAATTCCCATAATCATAGGCTTGTATTCGTCAGGAAGTCCAGCTAGAAGCATTGAACCTGTCCATTCTTCGTCCACATTAAGACCAACAGACCTCAGCTTGTATGATGTATTCAACACATCGTTCACATACTCATCCACAGTTGAAAAATCGTTTAGTTTTGTAGAACAAAACTTCTGAATAAGCCCGACTTTTCTTACTAGTCCAGAATCTTCACAGGTTCTTTTTAGGGAATCCCAAATTTCCTTTGCGCTTTTGCATTGCCTTATATGAGGATATATCGACCGCTCCACGAGCAATATAAGCTCCGATTTCGCATTCACAAGCTTCGTTGTATCCTTTTCAGTATCGGAAACAGCTTGCCACAATCGTTTCATTTGAAAATAGGCTTCTACTGAAAATTTACAGTGCTAAAAATTTTCGCTTCCCCGATATTGCTTCTCGATATTATGCTTCATTTCAGACATCTTTCTTCAATAATTTTCCTTTATTATTATTTACGTGAAAAGGCCCATAACCTGATGTTTTAAGTTTTTAGAAAGAAGTAAAGAATTTATTTTCAATAAATTATTATGTTTTTCACAAAATCATAGTGAACACTAAAACATAAAGTAAAAAAGTACAAATTAAAAAATTTTAATTTACAGATATTTCTTCAGAAAATTTCAAAAAGCTATATTTGTTGTATTTTAGCTTCTCTTATTTAATGCGGAATTAAATTGTATTTCTTAATTTAATATCATAGAATTTCTTTTCAAACACACTGTTCTTGCCACTAACCTAAAAACATCATCCAATATAGAGTGTTCAAAGGTATACTGGCACTTTTACTATCTCATCAAGTAAACATGAATTGCGTCTTTTTTACAGCTTACATTCTGCTTTTCCACTAAATCTTCTCATTTTTCCATTAAAAAAAAAAATAAATATGAGTTTGGGAAGGCAGAAGCTGTGGCGTGGCCAGGTCTATAATGGTTCTAGTTAGAAAGTCTTCCCTTTCAACATCAGCAGCACTTGAAAATCGATCGTTCGGAAAATGTTTTCGAGTGTAATTTGCTCTGGTTTTCTCCGTGAGTTTTAAAAATACAATATGTATTGTACAGTACACGCATTGTAAAATGTTTAAATTAAAATTGGAATTCAGTCGAAAACCAATATGTACATATATAGAAAAACTAAATTAAATTGTTTTTTTTTTTTTTTTAATTTCTTTTAAAAGATTCTTTGCATGAATGCAGCATAGTGATTTAGCTATTAATGCTTTAAAAAAATGCTTTAAAAAATTAAATTAGAGGGCTTTACTGAGTGGAAACTGTATTAACATTTTACCTTCACGTTTTTTGTATCGTAGAGAGCAGTGTTATGGCCATAAATCAGAAAGTGATTTGCGGGATGGTTAGATATGCTAGTGGAATTGTTTCTTCCAAAGTTTGATTTTAAAGAATAAACATTTTTCTATTGGTACGTACAGTCGTACAATATAGAAGAATTTTTGAATTAGGTCAAAGCACTATGTTTTGAGCCTGTTTATTTTGGCATAGCTGATTTCTATGCGGTATAAGAATGGAATTTGAAATTGTTTCCATTAAGCGTGAATTTGTATGTATAAATATATTCCAATGTGATTTAATGAATGCACACATTTAAGCCTTCTACAACCAAACTTTCTCTTCGTCCTTTGGAGGTTTCTTTGTGTTGATCCTTCTTCATAGCCATACTTATTCAGCACTGATAAAATTCAAAACATTTTTACGACGGTTTTTTTATAATACACATTTTATATACTACTAAAACAAATCAGCCAAGTTAGCATTTATTCAATTGCGCTTCCACTAATCTCAGAGGTATACATCTTGCAATTATTTATAAATAAAATATTATAAAAAAAAGAAACTATAGATTCGAGCTACATTACTTTAAAAGTTTTTTAAACAATTTGCAAGTTTCTTTGAAACTCTAAAACCCCATTTATCTGTTTCTTTTGAGACAATTCGTATTTCATTTTATTGGCTAATCTTACATCGTTTACCTTCATTTCAACTCTCCATTTCATGCAGCAGCCGGTGGTTGGACTCCACTGCCATACTGGCGACCTACTACGACCACTGCGACGGATGGCAGTGACATGAAAACAGTTCTAAGTCCCATGTGAATGATCAATCAGTCGATCAATGGCGGAATCACTTGGTTGAACATAGCCTTTACTACACTACACTTAAGCAAGCCGCAATTCTAATAATATAATTTCTATTTGTAACTACCATCGTATTCATATCCATGTTTATCGTAATCGAATTCAATTGATTTAGTGCGAAACAGTAACGAGAAGAAATAAAGCAGAAATAATGAAAAATCTTGCATGTGTTACCAATGGTAAAATTGTATAAAAATTGGCTGAGCAGGAAAATTACAATGGAGTTTCAAAATCAAAATTTGACCCAATTTATATGAGTTATCTGTCTGATAGGTGAGATGAAAGCAATGAAGTTGAGCACCATAGTTGAACTGTAACGCTCGCCTAATTAAGTAGTATTTGAACCCTAACGGATATTTCCTTTCGCTCGTTTCAGATCATATTGAACGGTTTTTTGGGAAAGTTAAAAAAAATTTAATGATTCTTTTTACATTTTTTGATTGTGATTTCTTAAGAGTTGATTTAAAAAATTCAAATTTATAAAACAATCTGAAAAAAATGTGTTTTAAATTTTTTTTTTAAGATACATAGATAGATACATAAATAGATATACTTTATTCGTTTATAAGCTTTGTTTTTAGAAATTGATTTTCAATAATTTTTGTAAAATTTTTAGTTCAATTTTTATTTTCGATAATTTTAATTTTGAATTATTTTTTTTTTATTACCAATTTTGTCATCAACTATTTTTTTTCATAATTTTTTCAATTTCTTCTAATTACACAAAAAATAGATGGTATGTGAATTTTCAAGTTTCTAAGCCAACTGGGAATAGTAGAGCCCAGAAATGGATTCATTATTCATTGAAAACAAAAAAAAAAAATATTTTTTGTGAACAGATGTCATTTCACAATTAAATAAATTATGATGTGACAAACGAAATACCTTGCTTAGTTAAAATATAACTGCAGATAATAAAAAATAAGCTCGGTCACTATGTAGCCATACTAGATGTATGTTTCAATCCGAATCCGAAAAAGTGCATTTTGCTAGTTACTTTTATCTTTGAACCGACGCGACGATATATGTATGTATGTATGTATATTATATCATCATATCAGTAATAAAATTAAAATGGTAACTTTTATTTTGTTTTATTTTTTCTTTACCGCTCAGCTTTTATGCCATTTTGTTCCATCGTACCTACTACGCCTGCTAGCCATCAGTTCGTCCTACTTCCATGTTTGTCCAGTTCGATGTAAAATCAATTTGTCTAGATTTCATTTCACCATTTGCCGAGGTGATTCATACACATAATGGCGATTCGAGTTACCAATTTGCAAATGAAAATTGAGATTGCTGCTGATGGTATGGTAACTGGAACATGCTACATACAACAAATAAGAGCTAAAATAAAAAAAATAAACTGTTCAAAATGGCAAATTGCAATGTAAATTGTAATTGGATAAAGCCACGTTTGCATTGCGTGTGCGAGATCAAAATGGAAATAAAAGGACCATCGCGTTCCAATTCAATTCTTCGATATATGGCATCAGGATGGGATAATAAGTCATTAAAATTTTATTTCATTTCTCACATCAATCATGACATCAGTGAATCTTCTTCTTCGCATTTCCATAAAGTACCATAATCATCAATAGCTGATGCTGTTAGCATGTTGTAAAATTCAATTTCGACAGCTAATGGATTTTCAATTAGGCTTTGGTGAAAATGTTATGTGCGTTCCATGTGGTTGAACCACATGGAAAGTATAAGTAGGTACTGTAATATATAATATACCCGCAGCACACTTTTGGGTCTTTTGTAACATCTGCCAATCAAGGAAAATGCCGAAAGTAAAGGAATTCATGAAAAAGCCCTAATGAACATTGTTTACATTTTCTGAAAGTATTTCTTTAAATTATTCCATTTCTAATTTTAATGTTACCTGAATCTATCAGTTTAAGTGCAAAAACAAAAATCCATTGTATTTACAAGTTCTTCAGATTGACATTTATATTTGTTTTTTTCTTTTGGTAATTATAGAGTATTATTTAGAGAATCGGCGATTTTTGGAATTATTATCGACTGCCAATTCAATTAAATAGTGTTTATGTGTACATATTTTGAACAAATACAAACACATTGTATCCAAAAATAAGCACATACCTTAGATGTATGTAATGTTTGTTTGGCAAATTTTCAATCGAAGACTTTTATAAATAGATATAGCAATGAACAGTAAATTGATTTTTGCATTTCTGTTTTCAACAACAAAGCATTTCACTGGAATAAAAACATAGCTTTGTTCATACGTACGTTCAGAGTATCAAATTATACGTACATATATAGCACTCTGCTATTGAAATAAACTCAATGAAAAATGTAATTATTAGTTTATTTATCATATGTAAATCGTTTTTTTTTTTTTTTTTTATTTCTCAATAAAAAGTGAGATTGTTGTGTTTTATATTTTCAATTAGGGAAACACTATATAAAATAAATAAATGATATGGTTCCCAACTCTAAATGTTATAACCATGAACATGAAACAATAGTTATGAAAACTAAAATGAGGAAACGTGCATTTAACGAAGTCTGCATATAATTAGGTCACATCGTGTTAGCTAATGTAAGTGTTTTCATTACTTTAGACAAAAAGAAGTTAATATTTTATACAAAATTATGTACTATACATATGTTTCAAAAGTAAACACGTCTGTTTAAATTTGAGCCAATAATATTGAAGTTAAGACCTATGTACATGGGTTTGGTTTTTTTTTTATATGTTAAGAATAACTTGTTTCTAAACATCTCACGTTACTTTTTTGCATAGAAAATGAACGGGTTTCAAAAATGGTCTTAACATTTTTCAACGTAAAGTTAACCGTTCTAAAGTAAAAGCTGTCGAAAGTCATCAAGTAAAATTCGCATACAAATAATTTGTATTATTTTTACCATTTAATATATGTATTTTAGTGACAATTATAACTCTAATCCAACTTCAATTCGAACGGTACCTATTGCCTGTTCTTTACTTCAATAATTACAATTATATTATTATGAGAATTATATCAATCAAAATTAATTTTTCAATGCAAAAATCTCCAACTTCCATTGGATAAAAAATGGGTTTTTCATAGCGTCAAGGGGAATCTAAACTCTTTCTGCGAGTGGGCCTGTTCATTTCCCTCGACGCTACCTTGACCCAAAACCTAGGTAAGAGTCCACTGATATAATTTTTCAGACCACAAGGTCATCCTTGCGGTAGTGAAATTATTTAGAGGAGCTAGAGACTTTTATAAGCTAAAAAAAGATTCCAGGCACAACACCACACTCCATTTTTGAGCCATCAGTACTGAGTCACTTTGACTCGAACGTTCGACTTAACCTGTTCTTTAATTTTGAGTTTGGTCGAAAATAACACCGAAGTACTTTGCGTTGGAAGGTAATGACATATTGTGTTTTTTGAGTCCAGGTAGGGTAATGGGGTTATTTTAATTTTGGTATAAATGATCATCAGTTCAGTTTTGCTTTGGTTAACCCCTTGTCCATAGCTCGTGGCCAAGTTGCTTCTCCGAAACCAATAGTGCTCTCTAACCATTCTTCTAACTTAAGGAGAATCTTATTCGTGGCTATAAGCTATTGAACAACTAACGGAGATTGTGTTGCCTAACGCTGATTGAAATGGAAATCCTGGGATATAGCCCTCTGCTCTATGATTCTTTTTCCATATTTGCATGGCACATTTTCCATTGGTTTGGTTCATTATTCAAAAAAACATTTTTCAAATTTAAACCCGAAATATACTACTCTGGTTGCAAACAAGAAAATGTAATAAAAAGCTACTTAGAATTAATGAATAAACTAAACATTCTTCGAGTAAATTAAATATAAATAATCGCTCATAAGACTTTGGCTGCATTCCAAAATATGATCCAGAAACTGCACTAGCAATTAAGTCGTTTAGTCGCATAAAGACAACAGCTGCTGAAAAATTAAATGTTCCATAGATTCGCTTGACTGCAAAACAAGACAAGCTCATAAAAAATTCTTCGTAATTCAACTGCAGTATAACTGTAGTATATTATAAACCTATAAGCAATACACCGCGCTCACCATGAAGTACTCAAAGTGCTGTCATAAAAACAGAAAATTGTAAATTATTCTTCGAATGAACTCCTACGCAGTGTGAGAAACGAACACGTAATCATTAACAGTGTAAGCTCTGAAGAGCGATACATTTTTCGTTTGAATTTACCTTGCTTTCAAATTTTTTGCTTCTTAAACTACTGTATCAAATAAACAGAAAAGTCTCAGATTAAGTAACTCCTCCGGGGATCGACTGTATTCAGGGTTACTTAATGTATGAATTAAAATCAACTTGCAAATCGGAAGTTGATCTCACGACTTTTGTACTTCTCCTTATTCTAAATGAAAGTTCGATGGGTGTTTTGCTTAAAGTCTATAAGAGCACCAACGCCTACACCGCACACCGTCCGTCAAGTAGTCGGAACAAAATGTATCTTTTGATCTTGAGGAAGCTTGTCAGTATCATACAGTAAGTTCATTCAGAGTTGTTGTTCGATGTTTACATTTTTGATGATATTTTGTTATTTGGATTGACCTTCAAGTGTTTAAGATGCTTTTGATCATATAAAATCAGCATTTAAAGTGAAGAAGACAACTGACAATAGGATTGTTCGATAGCATGTTTGTATACATGTATCCATTTGTAAGTAATTGGACGTTTTTATTTGATGATGTAAGTCATAGGACAAATAAATGTTCATTTAAAATACAATTTGTTTATAGTTTACCTTTTTTCAATGCTTTGTTTGTAAAAGTAAATAAAATAAAATAAAAATGACTTTTGTGTCAAGAAAAAAAAAGTTGTTTTTGCATATTATATTCGTTGTCGTATTTATCAAAGTTCTAATTAATCAGTGTGACACTGGTTATGACGATGATTCTTTTGTATAATTGCAATTTATTATACACAAGTGTGAGGTATTTAATTACGAGTAGAGCAGAATAACAGGCATAGCAATTCACAATACTCGTGACACTGAAATCACTGTAGAATGTACACTGTTGTTGTATTAATATAGTCGGGCATGACGAATTAAGTTTTATCTAATGTTGTTCCACGTGTTGGGATCATCTCAATCCGCTTTTTTCAGTTTTTAGTGAACACAAATTTGTCTAAATGGCTCTGCATTCTGTGCTAAATACAAATTTTAATTGGGATTAGAAACCGCCTTCTTTATTTTCCATCCACTATGCGTGGATGAGGACAAAATTTTTCACAGATGGCAACAGTATTATAAAGGACTTTTAAATGACCAGATTTCGGTGCTAAAATTTCCAATAGGTGCATCTAATAACGAAAAAGCCAATTCAGTGGGAATAAAAATTAGAAAGACGTTTGAAAAGATCATTGGTTTTTTAATAAATTAAAAAAAAATTATTTAAAATGTTCCACAGATGATACTCGCAATAGGAGTTAATCTTATTTTACTTGAGCGTTTATATAGGTAATATCGACTTAAGTTCAATAGATCATTGTCGAATTCAAGCTATTTTGGTGAGTGAAGTATGATTACTCGCCGTCTCATCTCATTTCACTCGCAAAAGTGATTTGATTATTAAATGAAAAACAAAGAAAACATCTGATCTCGGTACGGATCGTACCTGGAAGAAAGGCATAGTTATTTACTTGAGTTAGCGTTACAGTCTGGACCAAAGCCTCAACCAACAACAACACCGTCAAAATATCTGTCAGTAAATTATCCTATCTGTGTCCACGTTAATTATTTGCGGAGTTCTTAAAAGAAAAAAACTTGCGAAATCGAGGTGTACACTGTACACTGAAAATTAACACTTGCAGAAGCGGGCATTTCGGTGTGAACTTCATACTAAAAAATTGAAGGTGGAATGCGTTTTCTTACTAAACGAATTAGGAATTTTATTTTTATCTTGAAACGTATTGTTGTACAAGACTTTTTTCGCTCATAATTAAAATTGGTACAAAAATATACCCTGCTATATGGGTAAACTCTTTCTTTCTTAAAATGTGTTCAGAAATCATTTTCCAAAGTAGATATGTACCTATATTATTTTGAAAAAAAAAAACCCTATACAATTTGAGGCTCAATGCTAGTATTGATATGTGCTTCGTAGCCTATAAATATCGTTCTGCAATGCATAAATCACACTAACTACTACTCTTAACCACAAAAACCTCGAAGTGAATGAAGTATACTTACCACCAAACCCTCGCATCAAAGTACCTAGGTATATTACAGCATATCTATACAACACAAATTAAGTTTAAACTGGCCTCTATATCACCGCCGCCGCCTTCTTCTCTCCTCATTGAAACGTCAATTATCTCTCTTATGGACATCAGCTGCTGCTCCAGTTTTGCGGTTCGGGAAAGTGTTGTTCCAACGACTTGGCAAACTTGCACGAAGAAGTGTGCGAAATTAATTTGCAACCGTATAAAGAGTGATCTCACCTTTCAGAAATAGCTTCTTTCATTCAGCAAAAATAAAAATAAAAGAAAAAAACACGAAGATTGATTGAAATTCAAAACCGACTTTTATGTTTATGATTGGAGGAAATAATTCAATGCTCTCTGCATACAGCGAGAACAGCTCTGAAGTATGTAGTGAAAAAAAAACCAACCGACCATATCCTGAAGACATGCGTGAGAATTACAACTGAATGTTTCTCACGAATGTCTATGGCTCGCTGGATAGAATGCTGACTGGGTGGGTTAGTATTTCTTAAAAACATTATCTTGATATGCTTCCAAGGCTTCCTCCATCAGCAATGGCTTCTTCTTCGGTGGCGTTGCAAAATATAACGAAAGTGCTTAGTAAATAATGATGGTAATTCTTGAAGAATTTCCATAACACTAGAGGTTAATGAAATCGTTGATTAGGGATAGGCTTCTAAGTGAATGATACGTGATGTGTATCCAACAGTAAGTGGTTTAGGTGTAGATCTCTCAAAGATGTTAGCGCATCATTGACATGACTCAAGTGAATCACCTGAGAAAAAAAGTCGTCGTTTCTTCTCTTTTTTCAGTTTGTGGAATGCTGAATTCGAATAAACTAAAAGAATAAGACATTATATTCTGGTGCTTTTTTTAAAACAATATTCGTTTCTTTACTAACATGTATACATTTTGTAAAAGAAAAAAATCTTTTCTTAAATTTAATTTCAATTTGTAATTATCTATTAATAGATTTCAATTAACTCTGATTTAATTAAATAAAAGATTTTCGATATCACATTTATCTAAATCCAGCTTCCCGCATAGAAAATCTCCATCAGCATCGATCAACAGGAAATTCAAACCAAATAGAGAATTATTTATTTTCGTTTTCCGTTTGAAAATACAAATATCTCTGCGTTGCTAAACAAATAATGTTCGGCTCATAGAAAGTCGATGTTCCCTTCATCTGGAATATATTAACGCTTGTCGAAATCACAAGCCAAATCCTCGTAGGCAATCACAGCCATTGTCGTGTCAAAATATGGTATTAGGGAGCATGACTTCTTTTTCAAAGTATAGAATAGACGGTATTGTCCTCAGGGGCGCGTCACCGACCGGCGGCGGCGATGGCAACGTATCGCAGTGGGGTTTGGTCATTTCATTATAGAACTTTTTTTTTTCTGTACCCGCTTTTTCAACAATTTCTAAATTCTTTTAATGAAAACGAAAGGAAATCTTTTTAAGGTACTGACTTTGCATTTAAGAGAACACAAAAGTATTGGGAGATGTCAATGACTGTTGCTGATACCTACTTTTGACACAAACAGCAATGATTTTCGTTCCACACCATAATCGGATTATTTATTAAGCTTTTCTGACATAAGAAAGTACGAAAGCAAATTCCATACTACTCCTAAGCGTGTATTGTTTTCCTCTTTTTTATTTTGGGTCATTAGAAACTATTGTCTGGGTTTACGCTCTAGATGAGCTTATAATTATAATTGCGGGAAGTCTGACATTTTGATTGCTGGCTTCCCATTTGTATGAGAGTTTTGTTCATTATGATGAATTTTCCTAAAAGTATTGTCTGCTTGCTTATCAGCTCGGTTTTGATGGGCATCAAATACTGTCAACTCAACCGCATACCGCATAAAATGATGACAGCATCGCACAATGTGTCACTCAAGTGTTTGAAAGAAGGTATTTTGGACGTTTTGTATTGCTGCGATGTGTGCTATGTTAAATACAATTATTGTAATTATCGATTGGAATTTTTTTTTGCGGTGTGAGATTGGAGTATAATCGTTAGAGTGAGTGTCTTTAATTTAATGCAGCTGGATTCATGATGATGGTTGTGACTTAAGCTTACATTTTATATCTGTGAATTGCAATTCATGGGATTTAATAATCGACACAATACAACACCATGCGCCTGAAGCGCACACAGGAAATCGTAATTGAAATTCTTTGACTTGTAGGTACGTTGGGAATGTTTTTTTCTTCGTTTCTGTTTTTCGCTTCGTCTTTGTGGTGTAAACAGAGGCGGAATTGCACATTTGGTATTTTTTGATAGTGATTATTGGTTTTTGTAAGTAGTTTTCATAATAACGTCAAATACTCCTGCGATACATTATGAACGAGTATAATTTTTCGGAAATACATACATATATTTCTTGCATATATTTTGAAATGCGAAATCTTTCGGAAACTAAATCTGTAATTCTAAAAATTCCTTACAAGAAAATTATAAACCCTTTTTTAATTAATGTATTCGAAAAGTGCCAAGATTAGTTTAATTGGTCAAAATTTATAAATAGGTACATATACAGTTTTCATAATTCTTCTTAGCAAATTTTTTAAAAATCGTAAAAGTATCTTGCAACTGATCATTTTAATAGAAAAAATAAAAAAAAAAAACATTTCAAAGACACTCTCGCCGCCTAATAAGCAGACCCGCACTGGATCTTCCTGTGCTACTACGTTGCGGGTCATCACCTAAGAGTGCGTCGAATATCGATCACCACTTTACCTGTGGCCCTAATATGTAACCTTATGCTACTTGCGTTTTCAATGTTCTCAAATACCTGGACTACGCTGATGAATCACTCATGGATCATGGATCTCCTTTAAATGACAACAAAGATGGGTAGAGAATGGACTAAATTTCAGCTAGCATTTTCTGACTTAACCGCCTATCCAATGACAAACTGCATACGAGAAGACATCAGGAATTCATTGACTCCATCATACGAAAACGTAAGTGGCAGTAAATTGTACATGTCATATGCATAGGCATACCCTTCGGAAAAGTTCCGAGTACATTGCGAGTTAAGCGATGCAATAGAACCCTCTTCCACAGACAGACCGAAAAGCGGGCCTACCTAAAAATACTTGTCGGAGAACGATTGAAGATTGAAGGGATCAGAATTACAACTCCAGAAACCTCACGGAAATAATAAGTAACAGTTTATTGTTATAACAAAAAAATTCTCTACATTTTGCGCAAAAAATTGTTTAATATGAAATTTAAGTTTAAATTATTTTTTTTTAATGAATAATACATTCCAGAGAGAGAAGCAAAGCACCAGTATTTTTTGAAAATTTTAATCGAATAAAATTAATACAATAAAAAATATTTTAATAATACAAAAAGAAATGTTGACACAAAAATGGGCATTATAAATGTAGTAAGCAAAATACATATTGTAAGTATATACATAAGCCATACATTTGATATTTGTAGTAATTAAGAAGAAGTGATGATTTTATAATAATACTAGAAAACCCGGCGAACTCCGTTTCGCCACCAGATGGCTTCGTTTTTTTGTAACATTTCGTTTGGGGATTAAAAGATGAAGATGAGTTATACGTGTCCGCAAATTATATGTATCATTGAAGTGTTTTTTGGTAAACATTTTTTGTTTTTTTGGTCTGACGTTATGACGTTAACACAAACAAAGCGGACGGTTTCCCAACTCGTAAACACGCAAAGTATAGCTGCCCATGTGAAAAACAATGATTTTATAAATTTATCCCGCAAACACTAAGCGATTGGCCTTGCGACTTGTTAATATTGTCATTGCGAACGCAAGGCGAACCGGAAATTGCAATCGTTTGAAGTCAAACGGAAGATCAGTCGAAATCATTGGTATTCGAGGAATACATACATTTTCACCTGCGTACTTTCCCTTAATAATGGTTGCCTCAATCAAAATCGGCATAAGTCTTTTCACCGCAAGTCGAGTACCGTTGCAAAGTCGCGGTGGATTCAAAATACGCAATATCATAATAACTGAACTAACTTTGAGTTGCAATTTATTTGGTGGAAATCCTGGTTACTCCAGAGAGTTCAAAAACTTCGTTGCATAATTTACTACATCATCAGGATTTATTATGGAATCAACGGATTTGTATGTCACCAAATCGCCATCGATTTTTGATTGAATGGTGAAATTTACTGCGTGTACATCATTATTCTTTGCTGCGAGAATTGCTCGTTGACTTAACCAAGCATAATTCTGATTATTCTCACTAATGTTTGGGAAAACATTTTCAATAAGAGCTAATTGAAAATCTACAAATCGGCAAAAGTCGTTGGTAAGAGTAATTAATCAACTGGGACTTTTCCATTTCCAAAAGCGAACAATTGTTTGGAAAATTTTGCAGCACTTTGATCATTTTGAAGTTGAACTCTCATATTAGTGTTAAGCGATAATGTTTTTACGTTATTCCATAAAGGTGATGCCTTCAATTCATCTGCAGGCGTTCCACGGGGCATCGTCTGCCTGAAATCGCCAAACCGCCAAACATGTTGTTACACAATACCGGTTTGATATTAGTGTTTGAAAGAACGTGCGCATAATAAATGTCACTTGAAATTAAGTGAGCAGAGTACAATGAGTAGCTGTCAAACAATGTTTCACGCACCGGCGCCATCTACATAAAGTGAAACGTACTTATTTTCGTGAGGGATACTCACACACCACGTACTGGCGTCGTTGTAGTACATGCTATGTATCAGAGATGGCGCTTTATGTGAAAAATGATTTTCCCTGTTTTCCTGCTTTTCTCTTGAAATTTTTCCTGAATTTTCTTTGCTATAAACTTCACGGACCCCGAGATCTTTCCAACGAATGCAAAACCGTGGAAATCGGTTCTTGCGTTTTGGAGTTATAGGGTTTGATTGTAAAGGGTTGAAAATTCAGGGTTATATGTACATATTTACTAATGCTGTATCATTAAAAAATTTAAAAAAAAAATTATCTAAAATTGAAAAAAAAAATTAGAGGTGGATTACCCTTAACATTTAGGGAGATGAAAAATAGATGTTGTCCGATTCTCAGACCTACCCAATATGCACACAAAATTTCATGAGAATCGGTAAAGCCGTATCGGAGGAGTTTAACCACAAACACCGCGACACGAGAATTTTATATATTAGATTATGAGATGGCAAATATTTTTTGTTTAAGGTGAAAAAAAAAAATAAATGTCGGCGTGACGGAAAATAAGCTGCATATACGTTATTCAATAGGTACAAAGCACGAGCATTTACATTTTTTTTTGGTATATAAGGTTTAGTACCCATTTTTCGACGGACATTTTTTTATATCAGCTTTTGTTCGTACCCAAAGAATCTGAGGTAGTGCGTTTAAAAATAAATCAAAAAAGAAAAAAAAAATCCAAAATCCAATTGAGACTGACATTCGTCTGGCTTATAAATTCAGCTCTTATTTTAATATAATTATGTAAAACTAATAAAGGTGCTACAGACTGTAATGCCAGTGCGTAAGGACTGTCAAGCGAGATGTCAGGGTCGCTCCCAGTCTCGACAAATTATATATTATATGTAAGTTGTAGGTACTTAAAACTAATGTCTACAAAAAAAAATATTGAAAAAGAAATAAAATAAAATATAAACAATGAGAAGTTAACTTACTTGTTAATTAATTAATGCAATCAACAATAAATTTAGAGTTTGAAGAGCAAACAAAATTGAAAAAAAGGAAATAAATAATTTGCGGCCAACACATCGTATTTTTATACAGTTAGGAATCAAGTAACAAATAGATTACATAAATTTGAATAAATTAACATTATAACAAAATTATCTTTATCAGCATAGTAGAACATAAATATATTTATATATAATATATACAAGAAACTGATAATTAATTTTAAATGACTGAATAAATAAACAAATAAAAACAAAAATAAAAATAAACAATTAAATAAATAAAGAAATTAGCACCTATATAAATAAAAGGGAATTAAATAAACTAGAAATAAATACAAAAAGAAGATATATATTATATATATAAGTAACAAAAAACTAACTTTAAATAAATACATAAATAAGTCTAAACTAAAGTAATTACAAATCGTATATGAAGTAGGTACAAATCATTCTAAGATGGACAATTTCGGTTTTTTTTTTGATTTCTTCCGAAATGGAGATCGGAAGTCGAATGATGCCAGGGAAGGTCAAGCATGATAGTACTATAGTTTATATATACAAAGATTTAACTCCTTAAGTGTTAAATTAGACCGGTTTATTTGTCTGTGTTAATTAATGTTTGTGTTGTATGTAACATTTAACGCTGTTGTATTTTATCAATTATGTATTTTATCATATATTTATGTATTCTATTGTATTTTTAATTGAAATACAGTGTTTAAATATTGAGTTACTTTTTTATCAAACAGGTGAAATGTTTCATGTCCCTCAAGTTAGCAGACCAAGGTCAGCAGAACAAACTTTTTTTTAATAGCATTAATTATTGCTTAATTAATGCACCAAAAAAAATTGTGTTATCCAATAATTTTGGAACTCAAGTTAGCAGAATAATTTTGGAAACACCACCGTAAAAAAAAAACTATTTAAATGCTACGAATAAAAAAAAAATTCAAAAAAAAAATATTTTGAAAAATAATTTTTTCCATGTTCTGCTAACTTCAATGCGATTTTTCTCAAAAATCAAAAGAATTTTCGACTCAAATCTTTTTGATTAGTTAATAGATCATCTCGAATTAAATGTTACATTTTTAGAACTATTTTCAAAGATTTGATGAAAAACAAAAAAAAAATTAATTTTCATAGATATCCATGTTCTGCTAACTTTAATTCGATTTTTCTAATTTTTTTTGTTTTTCATCAATATTGGAAAATAGTTTCGAGCTAGGTGATTTATTAACTAATAAAAAAAATTATATTAGAAAAGGAAACACACGTCTTAATTCAAGTTCAGTTTATTCTAGACTGGATAATACATAAAGTATTTACTTAAAACTAACTTATACATAATAACTATGCGGAATGTGTAGGGTTACCATCGAGTGCATATACAACACTTCCCCCTTCTAAGATTGAACTTACATATTAATTCAGAAATTTGGTTTCAAAATTATATAATATAAACATAAATCAATTCATTTTTAAAGTTAAAGTTAATTCAATTTGTTTTAATAAATTAACATTTTAATTCATTTATACTTAATAAAGAAATTTCAATTGACTTTAAGTAATACATTAATAAATCAGTTTTTTTTTCAATAAACTATTTAACTATTTTTCATTTGTTTACAGAAATCTTGGTGACCTACAAGTAGGACCAAAATGTGGTACTTTTTTATTTCTTTTTCTTTTTATATTTGGCAAATCTGATAATACATCTCTTGATTCGGATTCTTCGATTGTTCTACTTTCTAGTATCTCAGGATCAGAATCTTTTTGTAACTCATTAGAATTATATTTTGAAATAATTATATCGTTAGTTACATACATGGGTAATATTTAGTTTTAATTTACATATGTTTAAGTTGGTTACCGTGAACCTGTCTAACGTTACCTTTTACATTTATTAGGTACAAACTTAGTCAACTGCTTTAACAATTTAGCGGGAATCCATTTAACAGAATTATCAAAAACATTTTTGTACCATACATCTTCATTTTTCTTAAATACTATCTTATTTTCTAAATCCTTATTTACTTTAGTCCTGTTATTAATGTTCTTTTTTTCATTTTTGTTTAAATTCATATCTTCAATATAAGAACTTTCATTTCTACTAACCAATTTCTCTCTATTCTTCTCTTTCCTAAATTTTTATGTTCATTCTTTTCTTTATTATTTCTTAATTGTTTTTGGAACATACTGAAAAATCAAATTTGATGGGCAACTGTTGGTTGTAGTAGTTGGTGTATTTCTGTACTTGAATAAAAAATTATCAATTTTATATTCAATTGGAATATTACGTAGCTTTTCATCTAATAAAAATTTCTTTAAACTAGTTTTTACAGTTTGAACTGCACGTTCAGCAATCCTATTGGATTGTGGACTATACGGAGGAGACTTCAAAATGTGAATATCATTTACAATACAAAAAGCGTTAAGTTCCTTTGAACTAAATGGAGGACCGTTATCGGAGACGATGTCCCTTGGGAGCCCGTCTCAAAACTGTTATGAGGTTATCCGCGGTTGTTTTTCCCATTTTAACAACTTCTAGCCATTTAGAGTAAATATCAACAACCACTAAAAATGTTAACCCAGCAAAATGAAAAAAATCCATGTGCAGCCGTTCAAAAGGATGTGTTGATTTTGGCCATGAACTCAGACCAATAGGACTAGGCTTATTCGAAGATTGCTAGCAGACGTCACAAGTTTTCACAGAATCCTCAATATTGTTGTCAACACGAGGCCACCATACTAAACCTCGCGCCAGAGATTTTCAATCTCACATTGCCTATATGGCCCTGGTGCAAAAGATTTAGTATGTGTTCTCGTAATGCGACTGGAAATAACTAACCTATCCCGTAGTAGAACACAATCTTTTTCTACTGACAATTCAATATGCCGATCAAAGTACTTTTGCAAGTCTCTGGTTATACTTTTCGGCCAACTGTATTTAACACTGTTATGGACTTCCTGCAACACGTTATCTTTTTGCGTTTCTTTGGCAATTAAAGAAAAATTTAATGGAATATCTCCAGCAAAAATGAAAAAATTAATGAACTCATTTTTAACACCGGTTGGTTCTTTTAATGGGAGTCTCGATAAAGCATCGGCGGGCGTTTCCCATTTTAGATGCTTTACGATAATTGATTACGTAATCATATTGTGACAGAATAAGTGCCCAACGATTCAATCTAGCCGAAGCTACAGGAGAACTACTTTTTTTGTCAAAAAGAGCTTGCAAAGGCTTATGATCACTGAAGATCGTGAACCGTTTTCCATAAATGTACTTGTGAAATCACTTGACAGAAAATACGACAGCTAAAGCTTCCCGCTGGACCTGAGCTTATCCTTTCTCCGTATCAGATAATGTACTCGATATGAATAAAATTGGTCTCTTCTCCATTAGGTTCTATGTGAAAGAGAACACCACCGAGACCATAAGAACTTGCATCACATACGAAGCCTAGTGGTATATTTGGGTCATAGTGAGCCAATGTTTTACTCTCTTAAAATGTATGCTCACACTCCTGAGACCATTCGAACTTGGTATCCGCTTTTAATAAGCTATAAAGGGGAGCTAATCTTGCCGAGAGATTCGGAATAAAACGACCATAAAAATTCAGCAACCCTAAATACACACGAAGAGTCTTCAAATCAGTCGTAGAAGGCGCGTCAACAATGGCTTCTAACTTATCTCTCTTAGGCCTTACCCCTTCTTTTGAGATTTCGTACCCTAGGTACTCTACAGAAGAATTCAAAATTTTGCACTTTTCCAAGTGAACCCTGACTCCAAACTCTTTGAAACGCGACAAAACCTCGAATAAATTCATCTTACAATCTTCGATATTTTGACCACTGATGATGATATCATCAATATATGCCTTCACTTTAGGCAAGCCTTGCAATATGCTATCGGTCACTGTTTGAAATACAGAAGGAGCTATTTTAATGCCGAAAGGTAAGCGGGTATACCTAAAAAGACGGCTCCGAAACTAAAATCTGTTGAAAGGCACCTGCAAGATCTAAAACGCAAAACACTTCACATCCAGCTAAACCTGCTAAAATGTCATCTATTCAAGGAATAGGGTAATGTTCGGTTTGCACCATACGATTTATAGTAGCCTTGCAGTCTATACACAACCTGACCGAACCATCTTTTTTCTCTACTACTACCACCGGCGAAGCCCATTCGCTGTAGCGTACAGGTATCAAAATATTTTCATCCACAAGTCTACTCAACTCTTGTTCAACTTTTTCCCGTAGACCATACGGTACAGTGTATGGCTTATGAATAATTAGGGTAGCTTGCGGCTTCATAACAATCGTAGCTTTATGCCCCTTAATAGTATCTTGAAAATCTTTTGAGAAAACGGAGGGAAATTTTTTCAAACACTCACTTGTAATATCATCTGAAGTTGTTAAATTATTACAAAAATTAAATGTATTTTTCCAATTAGGGAATAACACATTAAGCCAATTTCGACCAAGTAATGGCACGAATTCTCTTCCGTATCGATCGCAACCAATGGCAAAATAACACTATTATTTTCATCATTTAAATTTACCAAAACATCAATTACACCAACGACGACCACCCTTTTACCCGTAACAACTTTCAAACTTTTATCCAAACTGTTCATGCACTTATCTGAAAAGAACGTTTTATTGAGAGAAACTGGACATGCATGCTCCGGAATCAATTTCCATACTTACTTATTTGCATAATAGCCTTAAGCTTGACACTTGTAGCACTGAATACTGTTGTCGTTGTTGAATGATGAATATGATGTCTTCTTCTGCTGCCTGTTGTTGTTGTTGTTGTGGAATGCCCCTTTTGTGGTTCGAGTGATTATAATTTTGTCTTCTTTCTGCCTGATTTCACACTTTCCAAGTTTGGCGAACTGCAGAGATCGAAGAATGTACCTAAATTTGTTGCTTCTCGCATGCTTTTTACTTCCTCTTCCTTAAGCGTCATTTCCATGAGCAGAGCGATTTCACAAATTTTGGAAAAGGACTTTTAATTGGCTCTTCTAAAAGCTTTCGCTGAATTCGCTCATCACTTTGTGAGAGGATAAACTTGTCGCAGAGAGCTTGATCAAGGAATTCGCCGTACTCACAGCTGTCAGCTAAAGTTTTTAATTCGATGATGAACTCCGAAAGAGATTCTCCAGCTTCCAATTGCCTTGACAAGAATTTGTGCCTCTCCATTCTAACGTTTTTCTTTGGCTTGAAATGATTCTTGAGAACTGAACTTATTTCTATGTACATATGTGCAATCTTTCGGTACTTTTGGCGAAACAAGAGAGCGTAATATTTTATACACTTCACCGCCTGCGCAGCTAATGAACAACGGTGCTTTTTTTTCATCACTGATATTATTTAGGATGAATAACTGCTCCATCCTTTCAATGTATTGTTCAAAGTCATCTTCTGCCAAAAAAGACTCGATGTTTCCAAGTAAACCAAGCGTAAGTGATTGTGGTCTTTAAAGATTTTTATCGTATTCGGGCATGTTTATTATCAATGATTAAAACGATTCTCGTAGTTTATAATAGTTAGACACCACTTATTTGTATTAGTTTTATTTTTTTTTTTTTTTTTTTTTTTTGGTTTGAGTTTGAGAATTTTCACAATTCAATATTTGATTTGAGTTTGAGAATTTTTACAATAAATTCAATAGCACACGGGTTTTTTTCTATTTTTTTTTTCTTTAGTTTGTTTTATTTTATTTTTTTTCACAAAAATTACTTTTTAACTTTATGGCGCAAAACTAAAAAAAAATTATATTGGATACCTATCTCATCCTCGTGGTAATGTGTCCGTTACTTAAAAGACCAGAAAGAAAAAGGAAACATTCGTCTTAATTCAAGTTCAGTTTATTCTAGACTGGATAATACATAAAGTATTTACTTAAAACTAACTTATACATAATAACTATGCGGAATGTGTGGGGTTACCATCGAGTACATATACAGCACTATTGAAGCACAACATTTTTTTTGGAAGTACATACCTACTTAAAAGCGTTAATTAATCACTAATTAATGCCGTCAAAAAAAGTTTGTTTCTGCTAACTTGAGGGACATAAATTTTTCCCTTTGACGGGAAAATACTTTTTATAGAAGCTAAGAGGGTAAGGTTTCGAAGCTTAAAAAAGTGGAATCATTGATATAATACACAAATTGTAAGATACTCAATTTGTGATGTCGAAGTATGTAGGTGCATAGAAATATCATACTGGGAAAGAATTACACTTCTTTCAAAAGAATTTTCCACGCAAGATGGGAAAAAATGTATCTGAAAATTGTGTGAAGTTCATTATAAATACATAACATAACACGAAACGAAAACCCTTAAGACTTGTTTTGTGATAAAAGTAGTATTGAAGCGAGTCTATACATAATAGGGGCTGTAAGCATTTTATTGAATGTGCGTATAAATACTGCAGACCATTTCTGAGACACTTACTATGTAGGTATGACATATTTGTAAGTTGTAAAACAAAACTATCCACTTTGTTCGCTTATCAGTTAATTAACACAACAGCATTTCAAAGCCATTTTTTAATTTTTTCAACCATGTAGCTTCAAATACATGAAACAACTATCAAACAAAAAATACGTGATAAGTTTATGCACAAACATAAACATAAGCACGCGACTCGTCGCTAATACAAAATCATGATCGGCCATTGAATGTTAATTGCTTCAAACGCATTTTCACCCAAACAAGCCACAAAAGCCAAATTTTCACTACATCATGAGTTCAAATATCACAAGTGTGTTTATCGCCATTAAAATTAGGATTAAAGTAACACACCAATTACTTGTCCATAAAAATGATCCTACTATTTGTTTGAGCTTTCTTCTCTTTTTGCCTTTACCCCCTGAGGTGAGAGACACGAAGTTTCGTTGATCATTCAGAGCGGTCTGCTCCGCTCCGTTTGTTTAGACCAAAAATAGAAATCTCAACTGAAAACAAAACTCGATGAACTCTACTTGGTGTAGATTTGTGTTGTGATTTCAATAATTATTTGTTAATCTAATTTTTTTTTTCGATTCTCCATTTCAGATACTACAACTATCGTCAGTTCGAGTTCGAATGAGGAAAAAATCAAGAAGGAATTAGACAGTGATTACATTGAAAAGTAAGTTTTTGAACATAAATTTAATGTATTTAAAAATAGCTGAAAAAAATCCATGAATGTAAATACAAAAGTATCTTTGGGATACTTTCAGATCCAAGTGTATCTCAGGGTGGCATATGATTCTAATGGATAAAAAAGTAAAAGTATTTCATGAATATACATCGAGTCCATGCCCTCGAAGCGAGTAGTCGTGCGACTATGAATCTTTAGATCTAAACTTGTTTATTTCTACAAGTGCGAAATTGTTTTGGTGTGGCACAGCTGCAATTATTGAATTGTGTACAAACTTTTATAGACATTTTTTTTAATTGCCATAGTCCGGGTGATAGTTTAATTATTTGTATTAATCGTTCTTCATACCACATGGCTGACTTAATTGAATAAAAGGTCAAAGACAATAGGGAGCAGTTTATCGATATTTTTGCAAGTGCCTTTTATTTATTTTTCAATTTTTTTTTGTGTTGCTGCTAAGTCGGGTTTTTAATTTTGTTATACATATGTACATAAATTCTAGTTACCGCGTTTTTTTATATTTATAGATTTTTCAATAATAATTAACATAAACTAGGATTGGTAGAACTTGAGCTTGCTTTTTTGTTAGAATTCAGAGTAAGTGACTTTCGATCTTGTGTGGGATTGGCTCAAGCAAATGACAGGTGGAAGTTTGTATAATTTATAGATCATAATATACATATTACTGTAAATTTCCGAATTATGAAAATTCTAGAATTTACCGGTAGGACTTAGAATTTTACCAACATTTTTGAAAGTTATAAATGTTTTGTTTTCACAATTCTGCACTTTTAGGGCCATGTATTTGTAAACTTTAGGAAAGGGATTAACCGAAAAGTGTTTACATTTTAGCCTGCTTGGCGACTGAACACACTCTATACGGAGAGAAAGAAAAATTGGAACCCCCGATTCAGGCCAAGCATTGTACTTTTAATGGAAAAAAAACTAATTTACTAGTGTTGCTAAAAGATTTTAGGTTTTACCGGTAAATTCTAGAATTTAATCATTTCGGGAATTTACAGTAACATATAAATAATTGAAGATTGTCAAGCGGGTCTTGTAAGTATATTTGTTACATGTTGGTATTAATAATTCGGAGTGAGGTCTTCCTGGAGAAACTTCTATGACAAAAAATAAGATTCTTCAGAAGCATCCAGGCTAAAAAGTCTTCATTGCCAATCCAGTGATGTCATATGACCTTTTCAAACGCATATCATGTCTAATTACATGTGATAATTCCCGAAAAGCTTCAAATGCTTCAAAATGCCGAACTTCAAGAGACCTCAGGTATATGTATAAATATTCCTATACTGGAAACTATTTTGAATGGATATTTAAAATTTATTCATATCTTTTTATTGTGGAGAGATAAGACCTTAGACCAATTATTCAATCACCATTTATTCTCAAAACTTTCGAAACATTGACCTGCGTGACTGATAGTTGACATCCTATTAAATAGATTGATAAGCCTTATGTTGGGAGGTAGTTTTATCAATTTTAGATTGGGAAGCTTTTGCACTGCAAGATCAATCACTAGAGACACGCGCGCCGCAGTAACTTGGCCGGCAATTACTTATTAACAAATTCTGGAAGGGATTCAAAGTTAATAAAATAGAGAGGCCGATGTGGGCTAGGCTTGATCCCAAACAAAACTTTTCAGAGGAAAGAAATACAATCTTCCGTAGTTAAATTTCATTGATGGAACTCACTCAGACGGAATCATTTAAATCTTTCTTTCCTGTCGATCAGCTCTTAATGAGATGTCAGAACAGGTTAACATTCACTTTTTCTGGGTGTAAATTTCTGTAAAAACAGGATTCTCAAAGAAAACAAACTTAAGATGGACAAACCACACCACCAAACGAACCGCTGGTGCATTATTTATTTCAAGTCAATAGCATTATTTGTTCGAGAGATATTTGATGCCAACCAAAATTTACAATTCTTTTTTAAACTGCTATAGTAAAAAAACAACTTATTGAATATTAATAAACGCCCTTTCAGCTTCTTTTGAAGCTATTATCTGTAAAACAAAATTTATTTCAAGTCGATATATCTACTCGTTCTTGAGATATCGACGACGAAAAATGGTACCAGAGCGTACGGACGTACAAACGTACGTACACACGCACACACAGACATCTCTCTAAAAACGATTGATATAGGCTCTAGGGACCTTGAAACGTCGAAAAATGTCAAAAATTTCAATTTGACAAATCGTACCGATTACAATAACTCCCTATGGGAAGTTAAAAAAACTGCCATCCACGGGAATTGCATAATTGTATTCACTTATGTAAGTGCACTGTCTGGTGTGGTGTAACTTCAGAAAAAGTTTTTGGGTTATTCTTCTTTGAAGACGATGCCGGCAATACTATAACCATACATGGTGAAATGTATCGGGCTATGATTGAAAATTTTTTGAGGCCAGCGATTGCTGATAGTCCAGAGAAGTGGTTTCAGCAGGATTGAGCTACTGATATCTGGATCTACTTTTAATTGGCCTCCACGTTCTCCGGATTTGACTCTACCAGACTTTTTATTATAAAAGTTATTAGCATTTTAAATTAGGAATTTACTTTTTGCCCACCCTGTAGTACTGGCCACGAGACGAGCCATGTTTCGGTTTCGTCCCTAGTTTTATTTAATAAAATTAACTAATAACACATAAAATAATCTAACGAAGTCGTATAGGTACATCTTTAAATGGAATTTGACAGTTTCTTGCTTGTCAGATGGAAAAAAACTTAATTTTGACAATGAATTGATATTTTGTTCCGATTGGAATTCCCGAAACCTACTTGCCTTTCTCTACGGTTAATTCAATTTTTTTTGTAGATAATTGACTTCAACTTTTATCTAAAACATTCATAGCCTTATTTTTATTAAGTCCTTTTAGCGCCAGAGTAATGTTACTTTAAATAAAGGAGGAATAGAGGCGGAATACGCTAAAACAGGTTTATAGGAGGAATAAAAGTCAAGGGTCTGAAAATGATAATAATGGAAGATTGGCAATTTCTCTTGACATAAGAAGTGCGTAACTATTATAGCTAGGAACATTTTTTATTTTCTTTGACGTGGCGTAAAGACGGAATAAATGCTTCGACAAGGTTTAGCTATTCCAAGGTTGAGACGAGTATTAGTGAATTTTAATAAATAAGACTGACAAGGTGGTGACAAATTATGCAGAAAAATTAAGTTGTGTGCAAATGCATACCGAGATACTAATACTAATTCGCGTGGATGTCTAAAATCAAAGAATATGTGTGTTAATATTTTCGTCCATGTAAGTAACAGAAACACTTGTTAGAGAAAGGATTCCGGAACATGTTTATATATTTTTCTTCTTGATACTATGTAGTTAATATCTTTACCTGTACGTGATTTTAAAATATAAAAGCCTGTTAACCGGACATATCGTCGGTTTATTGCGAAAACTCATTAAGTAAAATTTTATTGATTTTAAGATAATCGAATTTCAAACTTTTAAATATTAAAGATTGTAACAACTCCCTTTATATAATTATTTCATTTATTACGTATTTCTATTAATACCTAAATTATCATTTATATTACATTACTTATCCTAGTAAACTACTCATGTAAAGAACATAAAACACATTAACTTAATACTACAAACACAAAACAGCAAATGTAAAACCTACATTATAAAGCTTTGCACTTTGCCAAAGCACATTTAGAATATGAACAGAAAATGTATTAAAAAGCTCTTCAAGCATATAAAAGAAGGGCCGCTGGTCCATTTTCGTTACAATCGTTTGTGAACTCGAACAGTACGGCTGGACACATCAGCCTCTGCAAGACTCGCAAAATATTGTATGACAAAAAACCAAAAACAGTAAATGTACCTATGTCAAAGTCTTTCCAGTTTTTTAAAATAAATCAGCATACTGCTGTTCTTAAGAAAGTTCTTGTGTCGCCTTCTTTATTTTCTTTCTCCGCATTTGTATTGTTTGTGCCTCTCTCAACGACTCTGCCTCTACTCACATCCCCTCATTCTCTCATTCTCTATATTGGCGCCCATCTTGTGGCCAGAGTTTTGACACAACTACAATCACACCACGGACAATCTTCGTAGAAGTAAGCGTTTGGCAAAAAACCAACAACAAACTTCGGTTTCGATGGCGTTCACGGAAGAACAGATGCAGCGTATGCTTACTGCTGTCATGGAGTCTACAAGGCGAGCAGGTAGTTTTAGCACATGTACGAGTAGATTCAAAGGGGAAAGGGACCCAGTTAAAGTTGAAGAGTTTATTGCCACAATCTCGTGTTTCAAGGACGTCGAGCACATTACTGAGGCCGACGCAATAAAAGGGTTCCCACTTCTTCTCGAAGACGACGCTCGGAGTTGGTGGCAGGGTGTTAAAACCGAAGCGGGAACATGGCAAGATCTAATCTCTTTATTGAGAAACGCTTTCGCTCCCACTAAACCAGCGTATAGAATATACATAGAAATTTTTGAAAGCAAGCAAAAAGCTAAAGAACCAACCGACAACTTTATTTGTAAAAAGAGAGCTTTGTTCGCGCAATTGCCCTCACCAAGGCCAACCGAAACTATGATGTTAGATCTGACTTACGGTTTGTTACATATTTCCATCAGAGATGGCGTACCAAGAGAAAAGGTCGTTTCATTTCAAGACTTGATTGAAAATGCCAGAATGGTTGAGCACAATATGGCTGAAAAGCAACAGCATGCCGAAAAAATTGAAGTGAAGAAACGTTGCACTTATTGCACGCATGTCGGGCATAGTATTTTAGAATGCAGAAAAAAGCTAAAGGCAGAAACTGATGCAGCAAAGCAAATTAATTCACCTTCAAACCAGGGAATTCATTGCTATAAATGCAAAGCACCCGGATTCTTAAGATCGAACTGTCCGACCTGCAAGGAGTTGCCAAAAGGGCCTCACAAGGTTTCTTTTAATTTAATCAAGAATACCCTCAGCAGTGACTTACCTACAATTTCTATTATGTCACATGGAGAAATCGGTATAGCATACCTTGACACTGCTGCCAGAACTAGTGTTGCTGGCCGAACATTATTCGAACACCTCCTCCGCAATGGCACAAAGTTTAAGCAACTTGATGTTGACATTAGCCTTGCCGATGGTAGTGTCCATCAGCCAAATGATGTTTGCATTGCTACAACCACGATCATCTTTGGGAACCGTTTAAGACCAATTACTTTCATCGCTCTGCCTAAAGCAAAAGACAATAGAACGCTCTTAGGTATTGACTTCTTGGAAGAAAACGGTGTAGTTTTAAATCTAGGACAAAGACTTTGGTATTTCCAGGATCAACCAAAAAAGACCTTCGATTTTTTTGACTCTACAAACACTGTTGTATCACCATACCAAAGCATGTTAAAAGAAATACAATCTTATGATGACTATATCCAAAAAATAAAGCCGATTTCGCCACTACAAAAAACTCCCGAGTTCAATACACTCCAGATTGAAGAAAATTTGCCAATTAATTATGATCCTACGAAACCAGTTCCGATGTCTCTTGACGACGAGGAAGATCACTATGGACCAGAGCCATGTTTTTCTGCCGTCACAAGTCAAAATAAAAACAACAACTATTCTCCACATTCAATCCACAACATCTTTCGTGATTCATTGCGCAACGAAACGTCACCAACAACAAAACAAAGCAGTCCTGGAGAAAACTTGTTTCCAGAAATGAAAAGAAGTGATGTTGAACAGCCTAATCCTGATGATTTCTTTACAAGAATTGTGTTAATGTCCATTGACCTAACCATGCGAACAGACGAAGGAAATGACCTTGGAAAATCAGAAAGAGATCAGCTTAATAAATTAATCAAAAAATATGAAACAGTTTTCGAACCCCTTGGCGAACCAACACCTTTCGCTGAACATAAAATTAACACCAATTCACATCAACCAGTCGCTACAACACCGTACAGACTCTCAATGGTAAGAAAAAGACAACTAAAAGAGACTCTGGAAAAAATGCAGGACCAAGGGATAATCGAAGAATGCGAATCTCCATGGGCAGCTCCAGTTGTTATTGTACCAAAGAAAGATGGCAACATTCGCGTATGCATCGATTACCGAGGTCTTAACAAAATAACCGTACCAGATCAACATCCGTTTCCAAGAATTGATGATACTCTTCACGCCACAAAAAGTACCAGATTTAAAACTACACTCGACCTCCAAAGTGGTTACTACCAAATCAAAGTTGCCGATACAGATGTAGAAAAGACAGCATTCATAACACCATTCGGAATGTACTGTTTCAGAAGAATGCCCTTTGGTCTACGAAACGCTCCGGCTACATTTCTACGGTTAATGGAAAAGTTCAGAAGTGGGCTTGATTCCGACAGTGGTTGGTTATTGATCTACTTAGATGACATTATTATTTGCTCAAGCACTTTCACCGAACATTGTGAACACCTGACCAAAGTCTTTGAGCGACTCATACTATTTCAGCTCAAAGCCAACAGAGACAAATCAAAATTTTGTTGTGCAGCAGTGAAATATCTAGGACACCTGATCACTGATCTTGGAATAGAAGTTGATCCTGAAAAAACATCAGCTATCGCAAACCGACAGGAGCCAAAAAACGTTAAGGAAGTACTCTCATTCCTTCAAACATGCTCTTGGTATCGCCGCTTCATAAATAACTTTGCAGGGATTTCAAAACCACTCAGTAACCTAACTAAAAAAAATACTCCCTGGAAATGGGGAAGTGAACAACAAAACGCTTTCGAGAAATTAAAAACAGCACTTATATCTGCACCTGTACTTCAGCAAGTTTGTGAAGAAAAACCATTTTACCTCAAAACCGACGCTAGTGGTTATGCCATCGGGGCAGTATTAGTCCAGGGGGAGAAAGAAAACGAACACCCTGTCGAATATGTATCCAGATTACTGACAGATGCAGAACGTAATTACTCGACAACAGAACGTGAAGCCCTAGCCATCATCTGGGCTGTAAATAAATTTCGCGGTTATATTGAAGGATCCACTGTCACTCTCCTGACTGACCATCAGCCTCTAAAATGGATAATGAGTTTGAAATCTCCAACCGGCAGGTTAGCTCGATGGGCATTACAACTACAACCATACAACATCGAAATCAAATACACCCCAGGTAACACAAACAAAGTAGCCGACATGTTATCAAGGCCACCTTGTCAAGCAATTACCCATAGTAATATATCCTGCGAAATCTGCAACGTAAGGATCGATATGCCAGCTAGAATATCAAATGAAATTCGAAACGCACAACTTGAGGACAATGAATTAAAAACAATAATAAAATCCTTTGAAGAAGACAACGAAAACTTACCCCGGTGGACAGCTAGGGGATATATCATGAATGATGGAGTTCTTTACAGATATTCACCTGAATCTGACTCTGAAAATGCCCAGTTAGTTGTTCCTACAAAAGACCGAGCCGACATCATGCATACTTATCACGACGTTGCCACAGCAGGACATTATGGTGTTGAACGTACCATTGCTCGGATTATGGCACGATATTACTGGCCCCGGATGCGGGATGACATTACAAAACATGTTGGAAAGTGTCTGGAATGCCAAAGATATAAGCCAACAAATAAGAAACCAATGGGATTATTGCAAACAGTACCAAGTAATCAACGTTTCGAGGTCTTGGCTGTCGACTTATTCGGACCTTTACCGAAAACAAAAGAAGGAAACCAATGGATTTTCATCATTGAAGACGTAGCCAGTAGATGGACCGAAATTTTTCCACTAAGAGAGGCAACTGCAGAAAATTGTGCTCTCACACTGCTCAACGAAGTCTTTTTGAGGTATGGTACTCCAAGACGACTTATATCAGATAATGGAGTTCAGTTTATATCTGCTCTCATGCAGCAGTTAGTTCATTGCCTTAATATTCAACATGCACTCACTCCACTGTATCATCCAGAATCCAACCCGGTCGAAAGAAGAAACCGAGACATGAAAACCCAACTAGCCATCCTGGTCGGAAACGAACACACTACATGGGATGAAAACCTACCAGCCATCCGCTTTGCAATGAACACCTCCAAATGTCAAAGCACAGGCTATTCACCCGCATATTTGACATTCGGCCGTGAATGTAGAACAATCGATGACGTAAACAACGACTTAAGAGCAATTGCTGAATCTGAGAACTTCATTCCTCAGATAACACCAAAACTGCTGAAGCTCTCCAAAACTCTACAAATTGCCAGAGAAACTACCGAAAAAACCCAAGATCACAACAAAAGCTACGTCGATAAGAAAAGAAATCCGCAAGCTAATATAAGAGTGGGGGATGAGGTCATGGTAACGAGTCACGTATTGAGTAAGGCAACAAAGAGCACAACATCGAAGTTTATCCCACGAAGAGATGGCCCATATGTTATCATCAAAAAGATTGGGTCATCTGCATACCAAATCGCACATAAGGATGATTTAACCATACCAATAGGAACATACCATGCTTCAGCTATTACGGAGTGTGGACCAACACAAAGCAATTCAGTACCAGTACGAAGATTGCGTAAAAGAGGACGACCCAGAAAACAGT